>NMRA01000475.1:31573-144631 GCA_002633005.1 Phoronis australis
GCAGAATGGTGGGTTTGTAGCCGCAGAATGGTGGGTTTGTGGCCGCAGAATGGTGGGTTTGTGGCCGCAGAATGGTGGGTTTGTGGCCGCAGAATGGTGGGTTTGTGGCCTCTTTAAGACATTGAATGACATGCACGAAAGTAAAAGTCAACTTAATGAGTTCAGTTTTCGACAATCCCAGAAGTGATTTCTTAAGTGGATGAGAATCAATTGGAAAGGATTTTCTTAAAAGTAAATGGTATAATTCAGGTGGTTTAATTGGGCTTAAGTGGAAGTTATGCCTATGAAATTTCAAACTAGGGGTGGGACACTGCTAGCTTTTAACCTTTCTGTTGCTCTCTCTCTCTCTTTATGATCATTACCAAGGGGGTGACGACGGGTGTGAACACACCTACCTACTGACGGCAGCTGAGGTCCACTCACAGAACCACCAACGGGACTCCACCGGGACAATTCAGTTTTTACCCGAGTCTGAAGAATCTACAACGCGAACGACTGACGCACAAGGTGGTGCAAAAGTCAAGGCTTCGATGTTGAGAGGAAGAGGGGAGGTGGTGGAGAGTAAAGTAAACAATATGGCCACATTTCCATCTACTCTAACTCCTCTAATTCTACGTTCAATAGATATACATATACCCATGCGCTATTCTGTTCTCACTAACACCTATATGTTTCGCAAACATGAAAGATAATCAACTATAGTGAAGTACGAGTAGCTTTATAGTCCTCCAAGAGAGCATTTTAATGCTTTTCAAAAGGATAGTCGTACCTGATAGCACTTAAAAAAGATAGAGGTGGAACTCTTCAAAACGGAGTCGTCCATATCTGGGAGATAACAGTGATGGTCTTTAGCCCGTTGTCTTGAAAAGGCGTTAGAATTTGTGCGAAACCTTGGATACTAAACCTATGTAAAAGGATTAAATACGAGATACAACATATTTAATTGCCATGGATATCGCGTGCAAATAGGTCGCCTATTGAGACAATCGATATAGATTCTAAAATGCATTTATCATTTTAACTGCTCATATTTTAATGGACAGTCGTGCGTCTGAATTCTTTCTGGAATGTTTTAAATTTTGCCAAATGTCAAGGTTAACGAGGCTATGTTATACTTCACTCGAAGAACAAAACTAATCAGTTTACCTGATATACAGCCATTCCTTACGCTCAATCGCTCCGTGTGAAGAGAAGCCGGAGATTCGCCCAAATCGACAGTTGTCAGTGTAACAACTAGCTAAGTGAATTTCGCGTGTGCAACTAAGCCTCGTGAAAATAAATCCCTTCCACACGTTTGGATTTTTACAAAAGATGACGTCGAGTTCCTCATAATAATTTTACCCCCTTGGACTTACAAATGAGGTAACCTGATAATACAGTGGCTTTATTCGCCCCATATCGCACATAGTTGATAGAAAACATAGGACACAAAGACTTGCGGCAGGACAATTATATAGGTCAACAGTAGGCATGATGCCAGTCGCGCGTGCGCTTTATTGACATTGAAAAGAACCAATGAGGCGAATGGAGGGCGCTTTATGCAAATGAAGTTGTCATTACCACCCGCCGTACAGGCACCGAATGCACGTAAACTGATACGGGTTATTATATATTCATTATTTTGGAATAACCATGTTTCACAAATGGTTTTATACTTTCAGTCATTAAGAAAAATGAAATTTTGTTCACTGCTAATCTCACGTACCGCTGAACCCCTTGACCAAAATAGAAAGGTACAGACCACACAATCTCATGGCATAGGCGTCGTTGAATGCGTTAGTATTGCTCAAGTTCACGTCGTTTACTCCTTTAATTTAAAGTTTACATTTTTTAGAAAAGAAGGAACTTTGTAAACGAACGCAACATTTTACGCAATTACTTGGAAGAACTCGTAGTATAGCAGCCGAGCCGTATCAATCCGGCAAAAAACAACCATCAGCTGGAAACGTGCAGCAGTTCAGGGGCATTTTTTTTAACGAAAAGCTAATTAGGGATTTATTTTGGCACAATACGTGACGAAGTTCAAAGGTAAATTTCTCGTTAAAAACCCCGCTGTAGACAGAATTTTCTTTTGAAAAGTGCGTAATACATTTTGCCAGTGTTGCCTGAGGGTATATCATACAATACGTTAGATCAAATCCAGTGATGTATCAGTAATAATTACAATATTGCAAAAACGTATGTGTGATATTTGGCAGATTGCAAAGTTATAAACTCGTGACCGTTCTTACCTTGGTATTGAATGGTACTGTGGTAAAACGATTTGAACTATTTTTAAAAACGTTTTGTGAAGTAACGCAGAACTGATTGTGGTTCAATCCCGGGCCCTCTTGTTCGTAAAGCTACCACCTCATCACTGCACTAGTTCGTCACCTCATCACTGCACTAGTTCATCACCTCATCACTGCACTAGTTCATCACCTCATCACTGCACTAGTTCGTCACCGAGCTCGAAGGTCACATTTGTTCTTAAATAACCGTAAAATTTAAACCACCATGTGAATGCAAACCGGCATCAAGGCATTTCAGTTCCTACGGTCACACAAAGGTGTTTTTTCAAGTACTAAAATGTCCACTGAATTTCAATACACTTCATTTGCGCGGGCTTCACGAAAACCTTGCCATATAATTAAGTGATGTTTGTCGATTGTTTGTATTAAAAACGATCGTTGTAAGTCCAATGAGATAAATTAGATATAGCTCATTTTATATGACAACAAATCATGATCTTTCCAAAAGCATAATCCATTGTTTCTTTGCAGTTTTCAAAATAACTCCATAACGTTTAGGGTAAAAAACTGGTAACAGGCTAACCGAACGAATGATCGACACTCGATCGAAAATCCTACTTTGGGCCTATGGTGTTAAATATTTGAAGTGAATAAAAAATTGTCTGGTTTCACTAAAAATAAATTCAGTGGCTGCAAGTGTTTGCGGTTGAGAGAATGAATACACCCGCTCTCATAACGGCTAGTTAGTCTAACTATGGCATTTTTAACAGAAGCATGCACATTAAAATAATGTGAAACGAGTTTCTAAGAATTTGAACTGACTTACTTTTAACATATGTCAAATTTTTGGGTAAAATTAAAAGTTTTCTGTTTATTGAAGTGATAATTATATCAATTAGGTAGATGTCAAACTTTAGACGACTTTAACTACAGTACGTGGCGTGTTTTGATAGGCCATTTTTGTGCCTTTCTATTTTCGATGATTTTAGTAATTTTAATTGCTAAAATAACTAGATAGAGAAGAATAGATGTTTTAAAAAACACATAGTTTTCTCTATCTATTTTTTGGGTACATGTGCAAAAAATGTGAACTTAGCTTCTTAATCTATGTCCCGATCGAAAAACGTGTCTTAGATTTTTATTTACAATCAAACATCAGCTATCCTTAAATACTTGGAAATTGTTTTAAAAAGAGGTTTTGGTTGTAGGTATTTTCGTTGTTAGAGAGTGAATCGAAGCTTTTTTTACAAATCAAAGATGCTACATGGACCGAGAGAGTCCTAGTTATTTTTCTGACGCTCAACGCGCATGCAAAGTTTCAATTCACGAACGATGTTATCGTGGTACACTTCGACACTACTTACATGTAAGCAAATGTATGCCGGACTCTGTGACTGGAAGGCGGAACCTGATCGTGTAGTGTGCCGGGCCCTGCGTTGACGTCTGCACCCAAGCACATAGTAAAAATCGCTTCCACACACCCAGTAGTCAGGAATTTTTTTTCAGATATTTCGCCATACGAGCGGACTCTCTCGCTTGACTACCCAAATCCAAATAGTAAAGAATGTCCCTTCGACTGCACTCACGCTATTTATCGCGTACTGTGTGCTCACGTCTACATTTTGTCCAGAATACTAGCATTTTGCGTATGCTAATTACTCATAAGACGACAAATATGACGCGACAATGAACCAGGTGTTAAGCCGCTCTGCTGCCTTCTGACCAGGCGTCCAGCTTGTCTTTTCCATTTCCGAACGCGGCTATATTGGTGACGCGTTTTGGTTCTTTTATTTCAATGAATTGTTCTTACAGTCTTGTTTTGAACAAATGCGTTCAAATACGCCTCCCAGTGTTCAGTGCAATTAAGTAACTCACTGTCTTCAATCTCGAATGTAGCATTTCATCGAACAAGAAGCTCGTGAAAGCGATTGAATTTTTAATCCAGGCGACGAATGCACTAATTACCACCGAGTGTAGGCATTATTCCGTGATTAAGTGTAACCATAGATTTAGCCCTACACGTCACGCGAAATCGACGTCTTCTATACAGTGGCATCAAAGTACGTTATACATATGATTTATAATCTATTCACCTACAACACCTTTTCTAATCACTAAGCAACGGCAAGTGAGCAAAATGATGGAAATGAAAAAAGAGACCCTTTCGTTGGGTTTTGTTCCAGACGAAGCATTACCGTTTTGTACTGAGGGGTGAAGTTCGTGAGACAGCTGAATATTTAACCCGTATGATGCCGAAATAGTACAAGAAGAGATGTCATGCAGTCAAAAATGGTAACACCGCCTTAACAAATGCAAAGATAGAGGAATAATATCATAGAACCCTGCATGGAACAAGAGAGGGGGAGGGAGGGAGAGAGGGAGGCAGGCAGTGAGGCAGGGAGGAAGGGAGGGGGGGTAGTTTTAAGGGTGGGCAAAGGCCGTCTCGTATTATACAGAGATAAGGAAAAGATCTACAACACTTTATTCAAAACACATCGTTGAAATTTTTTAGCTACCAGTTTGAAACGAGCAATTGAATTCCATACCTGGTAATAGAGTTATTCGAGGATCCGGCACGAACGACGAACAACAAACTGAGTGTATTTTTCTACCTGAGGCTGTCTCAACCTATTGTCATTACACATCACGCACACGATTGCTTGGCTTCATAACAAACGAGAACAAAGGAAAATGCTTTTTGTGCTCATTTCGAGCGACACTCGTAACTGTTTCTTTTGTGTGCACTGGACAGGATATATTGACGTACCACGATTTTCAATAATATTAGTCTGCATAGGTTGAGGTTTGACGTGAGTCTGTTATGTTAGTGAGTTGATATTACCAAGGGGTTGACAATGCAAACAAACGTTACCCAAAGAATTAATCTTTCTCATATGAAAATAACAAGTTTAACTTGTAGCCGTGAGAATAATTCATGAGATTTGTGTTAAACACGAAGTAATAAAGTTATTGGATGCGTCCGACTAAAGCTAACAGTGATTGTCATTCATTTTACTCCATAAGCCAACACAGCATGAGCGCCTTCTCAGTGATATCGGTGTTGATTTCCATCTACGCAAAGAAGCTATGTATGGTGCGATCACGTGCGTCGCTTGTAAAACATGGCGATATCTCGACGCCCCTGTGTGATGTTACATTTTTGCAAGGTTCCTGTGTTTACGGAACGCACACCGACTCAGAACTTTCCGCGCATAGTTACCACAAGCGAATGTTTTTAATCAAGACATGGCGGTAGGAAGCTGGGAGGTCGGGGATTTTTGAAGTGCAAGTTTAGGCTAACTCACCAAATTTAACAATCAATTTCAGGTAAAAAGGCCACTGGCCCATATTACAAAGCATAACATAAAAGCAACTATATGCCCATGTGCAAAATATTACAGTTTGACAATAGATTCTCGTCTTTTTCAGATTTTAATAAAAATACAAAGGTTTCTTAACTCTTTTTTACTGTTTGTTTTCATTATATTTACAAAAATATCGTCGACTATATTTCTGATAGCAGGAAAGTATTTTTAGCGCAGATCATTATACATTAAGACACAAAAAAATGAATTTCAGTTTCAACTCAGTTAATTCACAACAAATGCACATCCTTTGTGAATGCAGTAGACGTTCTTCTACCTGCTGTTGACATTAAGCTGGATTGAGCATATCTGGATCAGACGAAGCTAGATAACTGAATGAAGTTTTCAACATGAGATACATAATATTCTACAATTAATTAATTTTTTTAGCAATCGTGGGCGTGGCAAAGTGAATTAGACATATTTTGCCAACCTGAAATACCCTCCAAGAAATTGCCGTTTCCGCGGTGAATTTTGACTCTGGTTAGTGAAATTCGGTCATCAGTTCTAAATCATTTACAGACCGCTGCATATCGGGCAACCGTGTTTCAACAGGGGATTTTGAAAAGGTCCTAAGCAGTCTACTTGGTACTCCAAACCGCGCTCTTTCAAAGAGAACTTTCCCAACACTGGACCCTAATAAAGTGAATATTGGCCTTATGCCTCAAGAAAAAACATGAAATTATAACCGAAGTTTTCGAGAAGATGCTCCATCATCCGAATTCTAAAATAATGAAGTTTCCCATATTTTACAAGACGTGGTAGAAGTTTCTTACGTTACTTTTACTCCACCTAGTGACTGCTTTGTGCAGTGTATCGTTTTGATGCTCTAGAAGGACAGAATCAAATCTTGAACGCGCCGGTAACGTGCTCAGGTCTATAAAGTGACTTTTCTCATGAGATTTTGTTGAAACACCCAGGTTTCTGATGACCAACTCCCAGAGGGGTCAGTCTCAGAAACAGCAAAATCCGCACGCGGAGTGGGGGAATGGGGTGGGGTGTCAAATTGGCGACGGCCACTAAGGATGCGGAAGTGGTGGCGATCTGGAAACTGAAATTTGGGTAGGCCTACACGGAAGGGCGACAAACTTTTGACGAAGTTGTGTTAATTTGTGCCCCCCAATAATGTTCACCCTCCTGAAGGACTGCAAAATATAGCATGGCATATCTAATAGTGTCGGGAACAAAAATCGCCGGGGTAAAGTTCAGTGATGAGAACCTCGCTAAAAAACAAGTTTTCGTGAGATTACGTGAGATATTGCCGAGTATTTTAAATAAGAACACGATATTTTGGCTAGACTTAAGTTTTAGCGAGGTCCGAAGCGTTGATCCCAGCGTTACTGAACTCTACCCAGGATTCAAAACTTAGACCAAGAGAGTGGCAAAATTGCCGCCTTGTCCATAACCTTACAATAAGCTCTATAGTCATGCACGCCGACAACCACCACGAGGCCTTACGAACTTCAGGATATTTCCTGCGGTGTAGCAACAGATTCGGCCAAGACAAGTAGGGCAAAACTGAACCTTGCTTCTTCTCTCGCAAAAGGTTTAACCATTTCAGACGAAACATTACTTTTTAACGCGAGCAGTGTAAAAATGGCCAGTTGCCGATTTGGGCAACTGACCGGGCGAAGAACTGTTCGAAAAAAGTTTGAATACGGTTGTATTTGTTTGAGTTGCAAGGAATTAAGACATCAACGGCCTCTTGAGTGTCCCTCTGTGACTTTGATCGTTTAACCAGTGTGAGGCATCGCCGCCGGACTAAAGCCTCCGGCGTGTGGAGGGCCTATGGGTTGGCAACCGTTTCTACTGCGTTCAGCTGAGACGGAGGTACTGTCTACGACCATTTATGTTATTGTAACTGGGCTACATTTTTATTGACTTCCTAACTCGTAAATTTATCTGATTACAAAGATCTTTGAAGGGTTTTCCTTGGCCGGGGTTTCTCGGACAACTGTCAAACGCAGCACGTTTATGTTAACCGGATTTTTACGGAGCAAATGCAATATGAAATTTAAACATAGAACGATGTTGTACCCTTGAAAACATATCAATTTGTAATCCGAAGTTATACAACTGCAGTTTTATCTTGCTCAAAGGCTTTTAGATGACGATTTTCATATTAACCAGATCTCAGTTTCTTGGTACTCTCCAATCGGTATGTCCTTTCACTAAATTATTTCGATGTTCTCCGCTGCAGCCACATTTTCAAATCTGCCTTTTTCTCTAAAGTTTAGTTTTTCGACGGTCAAAGGCAGCTTCATAATCGCTTTAGATAAAAATAAAAATATTGAGAGTCAAACATTGATTTCTGCACATTTTGAGAGGTTTATATTGTTCATTTCCATATCATGAGAGGATAGAAAATTTATGCAGGTATTTGGACGCTATGACACTGAAGCGAGTATGACACAACGAAACAAAACGGGCATGCTAAACATACAACTTTATTTGTGAAACGTTTGAAACAGTTCGGAGACAACTGAACAGTCAACTCACAACATATTTGTATTCCGTTTAAATACACAGTCGCAGCGAAAACGTACACTTAGATGTTTTGGGATGCCAAAGCTACAATGTTGGCTTTTTCAACTCGTCACGGGCGATCAACTACACTATCCTATTCAGCGCACGTTTTCGCATCAACTGCATTCCATAGACGATCAGCATAACATGTAAAATCCCCGTCACATGTATATATAAATATATATACATATAAGTATATTTCAGTAAAAAAATGAAATCTTCAAGCTAGCATAGAAGAATTTTCTTTCAGGGAACAATGCAAATAAATTGTGAAGGAAACAAGCTTCACCAGACACAGTGTCATAAAAAGGCTCAGCGTTTCTCTAAACTCAACGTCCGGCCTGTGTGTATTTGAATGAAGCATACAGGAATTACTCAACTGTTGGCGCGAGTACCGGCGTTCAAATACAAGCAGGTAGGCCAATGATGACTTTCTTTCCCCCGTCCAAAAAAAGGAACCATTGCTAAACCCTTGAGTCAGGTTTCTAGCTCATCAGCTCGGTTTCAACTATATATTAATAAAGCATAAAAATGGTTCCAGGTGATCAGTGCAATGGGCCCACGTGCACGCCCTGCGCACTTCTGGTACAACGTATACCAGACCGCCTGGAACTATATATTATATATTTTAGAAGCAGCTTCAGGTTTTAGGATGTATACATCTACCATTTTTAGGTTTATAATAGCTACTAGAAAAACACGCTGAGGTGAGGTCTTGAGTTTGTCTAGTTGTCCTCTTGGACTGGGTGTTGGTTGCAGTGAATTCCGGACACTGCCGAGGTCCGATAAGGTATTTCTGCACACTACGAATATTCAGCGGAGGTCTGGCTTGGTGTTTTTGCAATAACCAGACACTCTCTCAATGTCCATTTCTCAACGCTATTCTTAAATAAAACTACTGTACCAAAATTCTTTGATGGTGCTGCTTGGGAAAGACATCAGTCAAATTAATAAACATAGCAGTAGCACAAAAACTGAAACATTTGATTTCGTCTGGGCAAACAAAATTGCTAATAAGCAATCATTGAAACAAAGAACAGCATACAGAGGCTAGAGCTAAGTATCACAGTTAAAAGTTATTAATAACGGTGCAACAAGTAGTACAGAACATCACATCACTTGCATACAAAGCAGTCAAACTTGAACAGTATTTAATGACACCGACTCAGGGTAACATTCGATTACCAACCTTGATAAGTTGATATCATATCTAGAAATAAATAACAACTTGGCACAAGACATAGCCCTTCATGCATAAGTGGAATATTTTAAGGTTATCTCAAACCTTATTTAGTGGCCTCCATTCTAAATGTATATCAAAAAACCCAGGCTTTGTCAACCAGTAAAAGTATATATTTTCTGAAAGAAAAAAGATCAGGGATGACAAAAACTATGTTTTATATTTATGTGCTATTATTGTTATGACCTTAATACCTTTTGTTAAGCCAAAATTTCATTTTTAAGAGAGGTACATTCATAGCAAAATAACCCCATGGTTGATTCTAAAGAAACATTTTTTAAAAGAAAATTTCACCAGATACCTAAAAAATGCTGTTAGGTATTTTTAATTATGTCTTTTAGTTTGGTTTCTAAGACAAATTAACTCACAAAACGTAAGGTATTTTTGAAAAATAGCAGTCGCAATCGTCTTTGTTTTATTACACAAAAAGTAGACCTTTGCATAAAAATCCCAACAGCTTTTTGAGATTGATGAATAAATATTAAGTTTGAAAAGTTCAGCGAAATCCACCAAGCCATTTTCGAAAACTCCTGTTCTTGAGTTGAATTAAGTCGATTTACCAAGCGGAGAAAAACCCGAGGGAAAAGCCATTTAAGATGTGAGATGTGAATATCTGAAGGTATTGGGTTAATTATTTGGCAAAAGCTTCTTTTCGGTCAACATAACCTAAAAACGCCTTTAACAAGTTTGCTATTTCAACATTCACTGCAATATCAACTGAATTTGCAGTGCATAATTAACTTCATTAGCACTAAAACGTTTTAATTTTGTACATGAGGTTTCATATACCTGGTGTAAACTAGGTCAGAAGGCAGAGCCAGCAGTAAGTAGGCCAACAGTTCAATGTATTCACACCACGTTCAGGGGAGAATGATATCAAGAAACCAAGTTCAAAATCCACAATAAAAATTGAGTTGGTGGTTAAAGCCCGCTGTGAGCACGAGATCAAAACAGCAAAATGTCAAATTACCTATCAAATTTGAATTTTGGGGAGGATTTATCGTTTTTAACAACTTGCAGTGTCAATGAACACTGTCACAAAGGCCTTTCAGCGATTGGCACTCTGTGCATTTAGTTCTCAACCATCGAATGCATGCAGACCTACAACTCCCTCCCAATAAAAACTACCTTTACCTCGTTTTCGGGGGACTGGTGAATGAAAAGACTGAGGGTACATACAAAATGGCTCTATGCCTGGCGCCAAGACATTCACTTTGAGTGACAGTCCTGTAACCTTTGACCTCGGATAAGTAGTTATGGTAATAATAAATTTCGTAGCTGTTGAAAGTAGTTGCACTACATCTTTTTCTTCCTGTCACATGGTATATATTTCGCTTTTGAAGTTCCCGGAGGTATTTTGCTAGACACCTGAAATATTGTAAAAACAGCCAATTTTTGTGAATAAAGTTTGAGATATCATTAAATACAATTCCCAACAATGTTTTGGAGAACAATGCATAAAGCGTTGTATCTGAAATTTGATATAAATGCAATCAGCCCTCTTACATGGCCTTATGCTATGAAGTTTCAATAAAGTCTAATGGCTAACAACTTGGCACGAGACATTAATGGAGACATGCACCTGCGACCATAATATCAAACAGAAAATAAACATCTTCAAAACACACAATTTTACTGAATAACTTACACTAAGAAAAAACAAGAAGGGACAAAACAATTCGCGAAAAAGACAAAAAGACATACCCTGATTTATAACCCACCAACCTATATCAAATCATTTGTCATGTACTTCCAAATTGTTCACAAACAACAGTTTACAAAGAAACCAGTACCTTAACTGTACAAACCAGTACCTTAACTGTACAAACCAGCTAGCTACAGTATTTTACAAACAAAAATCAAAAAGTACTGACGGCAAAAACCACATTGAGATCACTCAAAAGAAGACTTATTGGCAATTCACAATTCTCCTACACACTATTTGCTCAAAAATATATTTCTATCAAGTTAAAAATCACAGATCGATTGACAACTAGATGTGTACCATCATCTCAGCTAACTGCCGACTTTGCCAAGTCTTTTGCACCAGTCTCCGCTGAGAGCTTTATTTCTTCCATGGCAGTTGCCGTTTCCGCGACCCACGACTCTATACGATCATTGTTCACAGCTTTACTCTTCTGACACCCGAGGGCGACACCGTTCATGGTGGACACTGCTTCCTCCAGACTTTGCTTTACAGTTCTCTCAGCCAGAGTGCTTACCTCGCCAAGTGTCTTTGACGAGTGTGTTGACAACACCTCCGTTGTGCTCAGCTCAGCTGTTCGACTCGAATGCTGTGAAAGTATCTCAGAGCTAAGATCCAATGAAGCTGAGTGGATTGAGTCAATGTGTGGTAACTCCTCGGTGCCCGAGTCTGTGTGAGTTTCCACAAATTTCATGGTCCTGTCTTTAAACCGGGATTCCTCGCTGCGGGTTTCACCCCATGATGACTTTCCAGGTGGGTCATTCATGTCTTCTGTGTCAGCCTCATGGCCCTCATCTATGTCATGCATAAATGAAGCTTTGTCCGGTGACGTCTCTCGACTGTCCACAGAAATGTCAGAGCCAGCGCTCTCGCGTGGTGATGTGGCCACTCCACCACCAGTGTCCTCACAGCTACCATGTATTTCTACACTGTCTTGCACCAATTCGGCAGCGTCGACTGCCGTATGACCCGTGTATGAGTTCTGCAGTGTAGCCCCGCCCACTTCATTACCTTTGCTATCCGTCTCGGGCTCTGAGTGGGGATAGTTCTCACTTATTGGCTCTGACAGGATACTGCTGCTGAAGGAGATGGCGCTACTTGCCGACGGTGTTCGTGAGTGTCCCATGTGCGCGAGCATCATAGAGCTGCTGGACGAACGACCCATGTAGTTGTTGTCTTGCGACTCCTTTTCCAAGATGGCCACCATGTCTTTGTAGGCCTGGCGGGCTTTAACAGTCAACTCCATCAGTTTCTTGAAGTGCTCCTGCAAACACACTCACATGTAATACATCGACGGTCAAGTAACTTTTTCAATGATCAATTCATAATCATCTAGTATACATGTACATGAACACAGTGATGAGAATCCATTAGTGGCCAGATTTCACGATGAGGAGAAATGCAAAGTCTACTAAAAAATAAATCACCACGATGCCTCTCTTTTGTATTAATCCATTAACTGAGAAACGGAAACAAACCATACCATCGTTGTTAAATTGCTCTCCTAATTTCTGTACCTCTGTCAAAAAAATTCAGTACGCTGTGAATATCATATATGCACGTATTCAGGCTCACATCCGAAATAATGCCTGGAATATTGCTCAGGTATTTATATATAGTCACATGTGCCTATATTCCACTCCCAGTTAGGGGCAGCAACGAAACATGTGTGCAAACGTTAATCAGGGTGTTTCACTTTTTTCATTTTAGTCCAGTTTAGCTACTTTTCGTTAATATTCCAGATATGGGCGTAGGTCCACACCGCGACGCATGGGCCTAAATACACGCATGTACGGCAATTCAACCAGATTCGAACTGACCAGACGTTCTATTCATGATGATTGAGAGTTATGGCGCATGAATATAACAACAATGGAGCAACATTTTCCAACCATGGACGTTTTTAATGTTCTTCATACTAAGATTTTGTATTTTTCATATTGTGATAAGTTACACAAGTAAGCTCAGCAGAACTGTGTATGAATAATAACAGCTCAGCAGAACTGTGTATGAATAGTAACAGCTCAGCAGAACTGTGTATGAATAGTAACAGCTCAGCAGAACTGTGTATGAATAATAACAGCTGTAGCCTAAGTTACATCCTCCACACACACACACACACACTTGTTACTAAAAAACACAGAGTGTATTTCAATAGATTATGTATTCTTCATTATATGATTATGACCTGACATTGTTGGACAGCAAATGATAATTAGAAACACTTTTGCAGGCAGCCATGACACCTAGGTTACAACGTCGTTGCATTCACCTACCTCAGCACCGTCAAAGTTAAAGATACCGGCCACACTGACCGGAACTAGCTTGGCACAGGCGCGGCCCAGAGCCCGCCGCCCCAGGGCAAACACAAATGGAATATTCTGCTCTGAGCACAAGTAAATGATGTTATTCAGAGCTTCATCCAATCCGCCTAAAATGAACAAAGGATATTAGCACCTACATTTCTGTGACATCAACTCGTTTAGAATTCAACCTGAACTCTAGTTTCTCCCAGCAAACAAAGGGGGTGGCCACTGTTTTTGCTTCTGAGGATGTTTTAATAAATGCTGAAACATGTCAAGCCAATTTAAATCCATCGTTGTTTCCATCAACATATGCTGCTACTTGCTATCATGGAGAAAATAAAGGAAGCTACTACAATGTTAACCTATAATAACAGCGACACAAAATCAGGTCCCTCGGTCACCTTTGAAGAATGGTGCCTGTGCATTTTGACAGATTTTTTCCCAAAGAAGGAAAATTCCTACCCTCTTATGAGAACTCTCAACAATTCCATGAATATGCATTTTGCAATGTGGATGTATGTGATAGATATCAATTACTTCAACTTCAGCTGTGTCAGAGAAGCAAGCATGAGGTATGTAAACCCCTTTGTTACTGAGGGTCACAATTCTTATAACAAGAACAACGCAGAGCGTTGAAATGCACCCATGACTGCAACACAACGTATGTGCTTCTATAGGTGTTTTTAGTACCATAAAAATGGCCATTAGATGGCGCACAATACGTCGAACCCGTCTGAAATTGGGAAGGTGTCATCGTCTCTATAATAAAAGACTATTTCCAAAATTTCATGAAAATCTGCCAGAGGCAGACATAAAAAGACGAATTGTCATTAGGAGGCATAGTGGTAGTTGAATCCATTCATCTGCAGTAAAGTTAATAGGAATACACTTGCCAAATTGTGATCTTGCAAGGGGTTAGTTAGATACTGTCACACATGTGAAAAATGTGACCATAGTAGATGGACCCATCTGAAAATTCATGCCAGTCATGCTCTTGTCAGTAGGAACACATCTGCCAGTTCTGGTAACAATTCTCTGAGTGGTTTGGTGGATACAGAAGAAGAGGGCAAAAAACAGACAGAATCAAAATGGTCACTAGGTGGTGCAGAATATGTCGAATCCATCCAAAAATGGAAAAAAGCCGTCGTCTTCATAAAAGAAACTTCATGACAAAACATCATAGGGCTCCAAAGATACAGAGGCAAAGGTAAAAAAATAAAATTACCACAAGGGGGTACAGAGGTAGTCATAGAAGTTCAAAAAATTGTGAGCAGTCATTGTCACATTTATAGGAAAACACAGATACATCCTGCAAAGGAATTAGGAGCTACAGCCATGGTCACAAAAACAAAATCACCACAAGGGGGCGCAAATCCAGTCGAAAATCAACGTCAGCCATGGTCTTCTCATCAGGAACACAACAACTCAAAATGATTCTTTAAGCTGTTTTGCGGACAGAGGCAGAGCAGGCAGACGCTATAAAACGAACTCGAAATGATTAAAAATGGCCACTAGATGGCGCAGAATGTGGAATCCATCTAAGGCATCATTGTCCCCTTAATAAAAACCTATATGCCAACTAAACTTGTTCCACAATTTAGAATTTTGTAAGAGATAACACAAACTCATATCGGTACGACCAGGAGACTCACTCACCTTTAGACTGGATTCTCTCCAAGTTGGGAGATATTATGACACACTTGATCTTCTTTAATTTGAGGTGCTTCGTGACTTCGCGCAGTCCCAGAACTATACGACGTTTAGATTTAGCCTACAAAGTTGCAGTGACAATTAGGCGAGCCAACAACAATAACAACAGTAACAACAGTAACAACAGTAACAACAACAACAACAACAACAACAACAACAACAACAACAACAATGGAATAGTCAAATGTAATCACTGATAAGCTAGATTCAGAAATTAAGTTTATAAATTAATTATAGAAAGGAGACATAGTCGTGTACATAACATTCATTAAGGGCAGCTAGTCACTTAATCAGTTAACGTCGAAATTGGTCAGATGTTTTACACTCTAATTTCAATATGTTATGCCGTGACAAGCCAACGTGCAAAGCCTCATCTCGAGCAATAATGAACTATCAATTATTTCCAAGCCCTCAAACCACCCCAAACATTTTTAATCAAAAGTAATTAGTGCAAGTGAACAACCATTACGAAATTAAAGTAAAAAATGTAATATATTTCTGTTGACTACTTTAACATATATTGATAATTTGGTTATCAGTGACCAAAGTGTTCTAAACATTATCTATTGGTAATTAGGTATCCCACTTAAGTGTTTTACACATTGTAAAACAAAGATTATTAACTGTAGCTAAATGCCAAAATTTCTCTTAAAATTCATTATACATTTTTGGTATGAAAAACGCATGTCACAAATGTACTGTTTATGCCATGTACCATTTGTATTGTGACATGGCACAACTGAAAAAATCTCACATGGAAGATTCAAATGTCACATATGTGAGAATGCATAGTTCCATGTGAGAAATGTCATTTGTCACATGGAACGTAAGTTTTTGAAAGTTAATTACAATAGTTTAAAAAATCATTGTGGCAAAGTAAATATTGAAATGAAATCACAATTAAAAAACTGTCTATTGTACCCACTGTCAATTGAATTGAGCAAACCATTTTTTGTAAAAACTTTGTGAAAATCTCATATTATTTTGGAATGCGTTTCAAGTAATTACACTGAACACAGACATCTCCTTGACAACAACACCTTTTTTGTTAGAACCACTAAGTGAATATCAATAAAACCTCACCTTGGCAGGGTCTTTGAAGAATAAGCGGTCTTGGAAACGAACTAGTTCTTGTAGTAACAGCGTGCAGCAGCTATCAATGTCCTTGTCCAGAATCTGATTGCAATATCTGCAAGAATCAAGCCCAACAATCATCAACTGTTTCTTTGTCTGTAACTGCACACATTATAGCCAGATTAGTGGAAGCTGTACATACCATTCCATCAAGCACGTAAACAAGAAAACATACTAGCTTCCTAAGACCAAAAAGGAAACTTGATTCTAAAAACGGCTGCAGTAAGTACAGCATTTGCTGTAACATGAAATAAGGAAGACGGACTCAGCCAAATAAGGCCAAAAGTATTCAGACAAAATGACCCTGAATTCCCCCCATCAGGAAGATTGAGTGAATGCCGAATTCACCAACAGAATAGTCTTCCCACATGACCGAGAATGACAGAGAATTAACAGGAAAGTTAGTAAGGTGGCTAAGTCATACTGTAATTAGAATTTTGCCGCCCTTATAGTTATTACAAGTATCTTTAGTCATCACGAAAGGAAAACTGTATTTAGTCTGATTACTTTTGCCTTATTCTGTAAACTGCTGCTGCTGTATGTTGGATTTCTTTTGATTTGGTGCAGGTAGGTGCTTGACAAAAGACAGGCAATTGCTGAGTACAAGGCAAACCTTCGCCTGGAAGCTCACAGTCCATAACATAGAAAGACGATCAAATAGTTTGGCCATTTGCCCCATCCATTAGCAAAGTGTATTCTGTTCAGTTTACTTTGAGTTTTTAATCTTTTAGTTTGAATATTGCCAAACAAGCATTGCTGTTATGGGAAATGTAATTCAGATTTGTGCTACAATATGTCCCATCGCGTTTTGTACTAATTTCATTCTGTGTATTTTAATCGGGCGATAGGTGAAATAGTTTTCACCTCATCAAAAATACATTCTGTACTTAAAACTGTCACTTAAAAGTGCTTACTTTCTTCAGTCATCCTTTCTGCTTCTAAACATATCTTCAAAGAAGCATAGCTATGAGAATTCAGGTGACTTTGGCAAAGAATTCCAACTCCTCTATTAAGTTAACGTTAACTTTTTCACCGCGCACACGATAACCACAAAGTATTTCAACTGGGTCAGGTGAGTATGAGTCAAAGGCTAGCGCGAGACTGAGGGAAGCATGTGACCTGGCGCGTGACACTTGCAAAATAGCATGGGAAGATATCAAGTAAAATTTCTAAGATTTGTGTCCCTTGGACTTATTGTTCGTCAACAGGCGTGATTTCACGTAACTTCCTCAAAATGGCGCCCGGTGAGAGTAACTTGAGTGAACTGCGAGATTTTCATGGATATATTCAAGTTATTTGTTGACTAAATTGTATCCAGAGTCATGGTATGTGTTAATTATAACACCATGTGCTATATGCATGTTTGATTTGATTTTGTTTGCTGTATTTTAAAATGAGTGACTTTTTATAAGGATATACTATCGCCCCTGTATGCCAGTGACATTCATGCCTAGTACGGTCGAGTTCCAATTTGGAGTCCGTCCACATCTTTGCAGAACATAACAAGTTCATCTTTTCTTCGTCCCTTCACAGTTATTTCACATCCATCTACCATCTCTTAAGTTGTGTTAACATTTTAAGCGTAAAATTCTCCATAAGAACTCCAGAAAGATTTAGCGTGTGTAGCAAAGACTCGGGGCAAAACAAGGGCAATATGGCAGGCTTTGTCCTACTTCAGGTGATGTCACATTGAACAACTGGAAACTCGCAAGTAAGCTATTTATAAAATACTACACATCAGACGTTCACATTTTCCTCTTGCTGTAGTGATACGGCATGCGTTTGACGAAACAAGTTGATGGTTCAAACGATTGAGGCAATGTGGAGACAACGTTAAATAGAAGCTCAAAATTCATTTGATGATGCAGGTGAAACAGTTGTCCTATTTAAACAAATGCCTGCATTCAGAAAGTTACGCGACACCCTTGTTCACGAATGCCCCAATACAAGTGAACAGCCTTCTCACTCTAGTTAGGGAATAATAACTAAGAGGACCTGTCTCTTCATTTGCAAGGTTTAGTAGTAAACAGTCTCTTGAATAATGGCCACAAAATGAACAAGAAAGCCCATTAATAGAACAGTTAATGTAATAACATAAGCACTCACTCTCTGAAGCGGCGACTATGTATCTTTAGTGAGGCCTCTGGCACACGGAAGCCGAGGCCAGCGACAGGGCTGTTGATGCCAGAGTTGAGAGGGCTGACAGAGAGGGGGCTCATGATGATTGGTGACGTCTGACTGATGGGCGAGAGATCAGCGCTGGCAGTCATGTCCACGCTGCTTGCCATGGAGGCCTTAGAACTCAAGGCTGCAACAAAGGGAAATGACTTCACTGAATGGTTTTATATCAAAGGCCTGAAGATAGGTCTTGTCTGTTAGATAGTTTCATCTATTTACCATCAAAAAGAGTATCACATATTACGTTTCTGTAACACTTCAGTGTTTTAAGCAGTATTCAAAACATCACAAACTTTGGAACATCAAATTTAAAACCTTTGCCAAGTAGTAGGGTAACAAGATCGAATGAGGAATGAATTCAAATCCCAAGACAGAGTACAGTAATTCTCGGTTTTACTACACACAGACAAATACTTAAATAAACTATCCCTCACAATATTCAAAGGTTGACTGCCTTGGTGTTGGTAATCAAAATTTTTACCAGAGGTTTTTTTTACGACAGCCGTACTATGTTTATAATGAAGGAAATTTGACAAAGTAAAATTGCAATTGGCTGCTGTATTGCGTGCTGGACAGAAGAAGAATTAACAAAGTTTTAATAACAGAGATGTAATGGCCACGTAGTCCCACCAAAATGCAATGATGTATGACAAGAGTATCACTATGAATAAGCGTGTTTCCTAGTCATTGTTCACACAAATTCAAAGTTCAACTATGTCAAAGACTACAATGTATTGAACAACAACTTACAAAAAGGTTGACCAAGGCACCACACCATTAACCTTCTGTTTGTTACAATCACCAAGAAAGTTAACTGTTATGCAGTACCAAATACGCGACAACTTGCCAACAGTACCAAATAGGCGACAACTTGCCAAAGACGCCAGCAGCAGAAACGACGCTATGAAATTTCACCGTGTTAGTATTGTAGCCTTGAACCTAATCAAGCTACTTTAAAAAGCACCCAGAAATTTTTGTTAGTGAACAAAAATGGACCAATCACACGTGTAGCGGCTGATAGTATCTACTGCAACCTCTAAAAGCGTTGAGTTGAACTGAGACCATCACCATACTGCTGCCCCAGTTAGTGCTCAGTGAGACCTCTATTGTCAAGTTAGGAAGCTCAGTTACACTATGACCAGTTAAGTCTACAATATGTCTAATAAGCTGCTGAATCTATAGAGTTTCCAAAGTTCCTTCCACGTTCACCAAAACACAAAATGGGAACACCTCTCAGTATTTGTCCGCTTTAACACTCAGGGCCGGGGTTTACATTAGGGGATGACATTAGACTGAGCATGGTCATTCAAACACACTTTTTTGAAAACTTGAGGGAGGACATTTATTATAATCAAATATCCAACTGGAGATAAATTTATCTATTGCTGCCAGTTCACCAGCATGAGCCAATGAAACACCAGTGGAGTATAATAAGTGAAACACCAGTGGTGTATAATAAATGAAACACCAGTGGTGTATCATAAATGAAACACCAGTGGTGTATAATAAGTGAAACACCAGTGGAGTATAATAAGTGAAACACCAGTGGTGTATAATAAATGAAACACCAGTGGTGTATAATAAATGAAACACCAGTGGTGTATAATAAATGAAACACCAGTGGTGTATAATAAATGAAACACCAGTGGTGTATCATAAATGAAACACCAGTGGTGTATAATAAATGAAACACCAGTGGTGTATAATAAATGAAACACCAGTGGTGTATAATAAACAATGTACTTTTTGAATCACAAATGGCTGCATTTTGGAGGTAAAATTCTCAGTTGACCGGCATTCAATGAGAGATTTGCAATTTAGAGGAACTACTATTACTGGCTGTATAAACTGAGATAGACCTATAATCAAATGTGGGTGTTAACCCGGTTGAAAAGGTTCAAGTGTTTGCACTTCCATGCATCAGTCAGAGATCTCCTAGCAACAACGAGGTTAAATTGGCTTCCAGGGACCTAGAGATAGTTACCAGAGTGTTTTGTGACCTACCATCTGGTGAACTGCGGCCATTAGGAATGGAGCAGAAAGTAACGGGAGACCTAGACAGTCTCCGATAGGATGTGAGCACAGCTCCAGTAAGTTGACCTAATTAAAACAACCAGCAAATGAGATCTGCAGCCATTTTCGAACAGGCACGCATTAAAATGAAAAGGTCAATGAAGGTCAATGAAAGTCAGCCTCAGTGGCTGCATACGTTACTCCAAGTGCATGTGGCTGTATTTGGCAAAGCAGAACTGGATATCTGAATAAACAACGTGAGCAAACAAAAATCCTCACTAAATGTGCAGACCATGAGAGAATGCAGCAAGCTTTTGACTGTTACCTGCTGGAGTCAAACACTGTTGGCAATGTGCTTTAAACTTCAGCTCTATATATATAAATATACACATATAAATATAAAGAGCCCAAATGGAGACTTTCAAAAATCAATGGCAGCTGTTCACGTGGGAACAGTGAACCTTGTCGCCACTTAGCTGTATCAGGATGTACTTCTTCACAGTGGGTGGCATAGGGGGACATATTTGACTTTGTGAGAAGGCCCATTCACAGTGTGTGTGATCAGACATTGCCTCCTCGTCCTGTAGAGGCCACTGTTATCTGGTCAAACGTGATCAATCACCACACTGCCACTTGAAAGGCTCTCTCATTCTTTCTCATATTGTTCATGACTAGACAAGTTACTATTACAAATGGAGTGGATTTGAGCAACATTTAGTTTGACGTATGGTGCCAGATATATTCAGTTAGCACACTGGTTATTTGGACCATCAACAACAGTTTTCAATAACACTCAAGCATTAAGGTCATGTCAAATTCAGTTCAACTCAGTAAAACTCAAACCTGTTCAATTCCTATATCGGTACAGACTAGCCTGAACAGTAGTATCCTCAGGATACCAGACAACCATACACAGAAGCAGGAACAACTGAATCATTTACATGTTCCAAATGGATAACGCATATGGACCATCACAGACATAACGACAATAGCCACTTACAGGGGTCTCGGCTTTTGAGAACTAGTTTGAGGCCCGTTATTCAGTGGAGAAAACTGGTTCTCAAAATGTAGGACCTCTGTAGGTGACTATTACCAACATTACAAGGGCAAATGATAGTGGATTGTTTGATGCCCATGAGGCAATTTATGTTTGTCGCAATGATTGTAATTCGTATGCACAATTTTTAGTTTATCACGTGCACATGATTTGATGTTCGTCCATGTGTAGTTGCCTACTACCCTTGCCCACATGATTTGATGTTCGTCCATGTGTAGTTGCCTACTACCCTTGCCCTAATGATTTGATGTTCGTCCATGTGTAGTTGCCTACTACCCTTGCCCTAATGATTTGATGTTCGTCCATGTGTAGTTGCCTACTACCCTTGCCCTAATGATTGAACAGTAAACATTGTCATGACTACACACCATCCTGAGACAAATCACTGATTGGTTCCAGAGGTTGTTCGTCATCATCGTCCTCGTCCTCATAGAAATCTTCATCCCTCAGGTCGTCGCACTCCATGCTTTGGCCACCTATCGTCTCCCAGACTTCCGTACCATCCTCCAACATCTTCAACTTTTTCTTCTCCTCCCGCTCTTTGAGAATAACCTGTCAAGTGCAACCCACCATTAGCATGCTTGTTAGCAAGTTTGCAGCGCACACCAATACCCCATTCACAAGCAGAATAAAATGCTAGCATTTTCTCCTGGACTTCCATCTGCAGCAGACACTAGTAATGTGAACGGTGGCTAGGTGTCACTTTTATTGGTACTTTGCTGGTGGTTTGAGTTACCCAAACTTCTGGCATTTTCGCAAGGACTAAATTTGTAGCCAGACCAGTCACTTCAAAGACACAGAGGTGCAGCGCAAGCAGGATTGTGTTTTATCATAGCATTAACCAACGGATTTGTTGCAGAGAGTGACCAGGCTACATCAATGTTTGCATAAAAACCCATTCGGGTGATAAGGAAGCGGACAGCATGTCTGTCTGGTCAAAACACTAGTGTTTTCACCACTGAAAAACAGCTAGCACCATCACCACTCACGTGAACCTAGTGACACTAGTGCCCACACATTTACGGCTTTCTAGGACTGAAGACAGGTATAACTTACATCTTTTTTGTTACAGAAACATCGACTCAAGTAACAGACGTTAAGTCAACTTACGACAAAGAAAGGGTAAAAGACCTTTTCCCCCACTTAGGCTTCCATGACACGGATCATGGCGCCGTTACAAAAATTCTTGGCATGTTTCAATAGCGTGTGACATGTTTCAATAGCGTGACATGTTTCAATAGCTTGTGACAAATCTCACCTTTTTGAGCGAGCTTGGTTTCTTCACTTTAGGCACCTCTCTTTCTTTTCCCCTTTTCACTGCTGGTGCTGATGAGTCGAGAGGATTCAAGGCCAGGGCATTAAAAGGCTCATGCTGGAAGGAATGCAACTGGTCAACTACAGTACAGTCTCACCAATGTTAGACAAAATGTTACAGTTCCCTGAACTATTGTTTTGTTTTCAATTTAAACAACCTTTGAATTTTTTGATAACTCCTCATTATTAACATGGAACACTTTAAAAACATTTCTTACAAAGTTTTGTAGAACAGTGTATAAAGCATATCCATTCTGAGATATGATGTTCCGAAGCAAGACAAATTTGGCCACTTTTCTAGGGTCCAAATAACTTTAGGGAGGCATTTGGCTTATGAATGGGGTTAAGTTTCCAAGACCTTTAAGGTAAATTGTTCTGAGTTACATAACTCTGGATGGCAGATATCCCAGTCAATGTAAAACCAAAAACCAAAGTGTAATTCCCTACACCAACAAGGTTAAGCAACAAAAAGATGAAATACTGTCAAGAAGTGCTGATTGCTGAATGATAGATAAAGAGCAGTTACTGAAGAACAAAACTACATTGCCATAAATCTACAAATGACAAACAAAATATATGTATTTGTCCTGCATGTGCAACTGGACAAGTATTGAGTGTCAAGAGACAGGGAATGTACATCCAATGAACAAAACTTGTTCTCCTGGAATTTAATAAAGAGGCATGGCTTGTCCAAAGGTTCTGGGGTTACTTAATAAGGCAGGGAATGTGCTTCTAAAGAAATGATCAATTTTATTTAAGTTTCAATGGATTGGTCACATGATGCTTAGTTTCAGGTTTAAGTCCACAGGTGGCGTGGCAATGCTTTTTCCTGTCAAGTTTTTTTCAATGGTAGAACAGTAACAGACGAAACAAAAAACTCGCTGAACAAATGCCAAATCCAGGGTAAGAGATAATACAATAGTTTCCAGTCAAGGTCAGAGGTGTAACTTGTTTACCTCCACCATGGGAGGCACTCCATTCTAGAGTTGACAAGTATAACAGCCACCATGTATAGCCAGTATGCTATGCCACAATAGTTCTTAGTAACACTATAACAAACCATACAATACACAATGTACACTATGTTACTCAATTCACATAACTGACCTAAATTAATGGTATGCACACAGGTTTCATTCAGTTAGGCACAACAGGGGGGGTTCAACATAGAAATTGCTGGTGTAAAACAACTATTTAAAATCTTCAACATTTTTAAATGGATTTATACCCAAATAAAGATATAAGTACATGAACATGGCACCATTCTGAAACTTGAAGAAGATCATATTTGGACAGCAAGGATTAAATACTTTAGTCAAATAGAATTTGCCCTGCTGCAAAAAGGTACGCTACAGTTTATTTACATGTAGCTATGGTGTGAAATAAACATTCCTCTTCAAGGAAACAACAGAGAACAACTATTAACTGTTCTTGCCTATTTACCCACAAGGCTGTGAGTTATTCATTCAGAAAACAGGTGTCCCTTGGTCATTTATATTTAACTGCTAGGAAGACATAACTAATTATTCCTACCCCACACTTGTAACATCACTTGCCTGATTAGAGTGTTGTTATCAAGAGAACACAAATCATAAAACTGAGCCAGCGAACTGCACCAGTGCAGAAACTTACATTAGTCAAACATACCCATAAAGAAGATTTATTTTTTTGCAATTAAATAATTACCATCAAGGTAAACTTTTCAAATGACGTCATTGTAATCATTAATAAATATTGCATCTTTTGACATTCATTTATGTACATATAACAATGCAGCACATAAGAGGCCGGCGTTCCAACTCTTGAGGGAAACTTTGTGAAGGTTTTAACTTAATATTTTAATATCATAGTTCACTAGTAAGCATCTCAAATTTTATTGTTTGCGATGGGCCACGAGGAAGAACAGAGGTATCACCGCTCTAAATTAATTTCAAATAAAACAAAAAATAAACAAATAAAAGAACTTACACAAATATATATTATGCCACATACATAGGAATACTACTGCCATATCCTAACGAGAATCCATTTCATCTGGAAATGTCCCGAGACCGAAATCAACTTAGTTGCATTGCAGGAATACCTTGTTGCCATGTGCTTTGGCTTGCTGTTATATGACGTCAAAAATATATGTCAAGCATGAAACCCGTGCCAGTTAAGAGAAAAGATTATCTGTGAAAGTATTGAATAACGAGTAAAGTATTATTTCATAATAAATTCATCAGAATTTTCAGATTTGTGAAGTATAAGTTAAAACACTGAACCAGTCAATAATACTAAAACTTCATTGGAAACTTAGAAACAATCTATCCAGAAACATAAAATTGAAACATTAACTGGAACATTTGTGCAGCAGTGTGTCGTTTTGGCTTTGATGAATTTCTTAGATTTCTAGGTCTATTTTTGTGTCTTAGCTACTGGAATAGAAATAGTAATAGAGCTATTTCCTCCCTCATGATCACAGCACTGGAAAATAATGGTGGAAAATATGCTGATTTGCAGAACTTAAGGACTGTATAGCAAAAAGCAGATTTTACACCAGCGATGGAGAGTCGAGGAACGCTGCAAGCAGACGATAGTGTCAGCAAAAAACACATACTCGATATTAGGTTGCAATATCCTGTAAACACCTTTAAGTTAGCTCTCAGTGTAAACATACTGTATGCATCCATAACAAAACGATTTCGTTCGACTGGAATTAGATTTTTGGCTCATTTTGTTGGGGAAAGCAACTGACCTATCTACAATGATGCAGATTGAAAGTAGTGAGGCCTAAAAATAACCACCTGATCACTGTGCATTTGTAAATCTTTTCTGTTTTTAGAGCAGTAAAACTGCTTTTTCAGGAATGACACCTTGGATCAATGTTTTAGGTAACCCAAAATGAACGAGCCCAATCAAATTTGCTGTCTTCCACGTAAATTTACTCTACTAGGAGACTACACCAACCCTGAAATACGGCCTCTACTGTTGTGTACGAACTGCCTCTACTTTCCCATATTTAATAGTGTATTTCAGTGTATTCCAATGGCCGTACTTACACATGTATGGGATACAATAAAACATAAAATACAGAAGCCAACACCCTATCCCTCTATCCTAGTCAAGACATACTACCCAGTATATGTCACAAAGCCAACACCCTATCCCTCTATCCTAGCCAAGACATACTACCCAGTATATGTCACAAAGCCAACACCATATACTTCTGTCCTAGCCAAGACATACTACCCAGTATATGTCACAAACTTCAATATATCACATCTAAGAAACCCAAACATCGTCAGCCACGCCTTAATAAAAAAAAAATAAATGTGCATCATGAAAGGTCAAATAGTTTAGCCTGACAGGCAAACTCGGTGTCTTCACAGGAAGCAGTCTAGTGCATAAAAACAGACTGTGTGAAAATCAACAAAATAACAACAGTAACTGTATTCTAATACTAAACATTAATAATAATGATAATAACAACAAAGGCAATAAAAAGAAAACAGTGCATATACAGAATATCAAACTTAGCAATTTTAATGCATACCCTAGTCTGTCAAGTTAGTAACTAAACATGGGTAATTAAGGTTATGCAAGATCATAGAAAAATGTCGAAATCTGGCAAACTTCAGAACATCATATCTCAGAAATGGCCCATCAGATTCAAATGAAATTTTCAGATACTATGTTTTATGTACTATTTTCTGAAACGCTGTAAGGAAATGTTTTTAAAATTTCCACTTGTGTATAAAGGGTTATCAAAAACAAGATCCAAAGAAATTTGGTCATGTTATTTATGCTGTAGCTTTCTTTTTCGATAAATTTCACAAAGACCTGGTCACATGACCAAATTAATGGTAGACTGGAATTAAGTCAAAATCAAATTCTACAGGCTCTCTACTTTCACAAAATATATACTTTTACTGAGTTGAAATATACAGTTTTGTAAATATTTGGCTAACCCCACTGACTAGCCCATAAGGTCCTACCATAAGGTCCTACCATAAGGTCCTACCATAAGGTCCTACCATAAGGTCCGACCATAAACATAACAGTGATTCAGTGTTATGGCACCGAAGAGACAGTAACTTGTCAAATGCCACTCACCAAACTTGACTTTCGTAATCTCTCGGATTTCTCTTGTTTTTCTTTTTTGACTTCTTGTTGCTTCTGTAAAACAAAGGACAAATGGTACTAATGATGCGCTAAAATGACCACAGAATAGAAGCAGAAAGCATCCATGTTCAACATGTGTATAGGAGCGCAGGAATGATTGAACATTTTATGGACTTCAAGACTTCATGAATGACGAGCACAAATTTCAGCTTCAGAATGAGAAGTTGCTGGCATAGTGTTCTGCACTTGGATGCTGGAAAATTTAATGTATCTGCTTCATGAAAAACAAAATGAGATTTAAGTCAGAAATAAGGTTTTACACTTCACACAACTATTTCCAAAAGATAATGCTTTTTGCCTAATCAGCCAGGACCAAAATATTAAGTACTGTCAAAGTTGATAAAACATTGGATGACTAAAACTATTCCATGAAAACAGTGAATAAATAACGGAAAGAACAAGAGCAACGCGGAGCGTTGAAATGCGCCTACGAATGCATCGCAAATGGTGTGCTTTTAGGGTTGTTTATTTGTGTCATAAAAATGGCCACAAGATGGCACAAAAACGTACAATCCATCCGAAAACAAGAACATGTCATTGCTTCTTTAATAGAAAGCTATACACCAAATTTCATAGAAAACCCTCGCGGAACTTCAGAGAAAAAACGCAAAACAGAATAACATGAAATTGCCATTAGGGGGCACACTGTTCATTGGATCAGCCTGAAAGTCATCAATGTCTGATTTTAGCTTCATATAAATACACTTACTAATTAAATTTTATAAAGATCCTGCAGTGGATTTAGGAGATACAGCTATGGGCGCAAAACAAAACAAAACTACCATTAGGAGGCGCCACAGTAGTCAAAGTTGTCATCGTCAACTGTCCTCTTCACACTGAGAACATACACCAATTTTCAAAATCATCCTTAATATGATTTGGTTGATAGAGCAAAAATGGCCACTAGGTGGCGCAAAATACCTTGATTCTATCCGAAAACGGAAAGATAGCGTCATCTCACCAATAGATGCCCGCATTCAAAATTTTATGAAAATCCGTTGAGGACCTTTGACGATACTGAGGTAAATGTAAAACTAAAATTGCCACCAGGGGGCACACCAGTAGTAAGATCCATTTGAAAATCGTCATCGTCCGTTGTCAACATCATATAAACACACTTCTTAAATTTAGTAAAGATCCTGCTAACGGCTAAGGAGACACAATCATGGGCGAAAATGAAAAGAAACTGCCACTAGGAGGCGCAACAGTAGTCAAAGTCATCAGAAAATCATCGTCACCTGTCCACTTCATGGTAAAAACATACATGCCAATTTTCACAATTATCCTGAAAGCAGTTTGGTTGATAGAGGGATGGATGCCAAAAAACTGACTCAAAAACAGTAAATATGGCCACTAGGTGGCGCAAACTAGGTCGAATCCATCTAAAAACTGAAAGATAGCGTCACCTCAACAACAGAAGCCTGAACACCAAATTGTATAAAAATACATTGAGGACCTTTGAAGATACAGAGGTAAACGTAAAAAAATAAAATTGCCACTAGGTGGCACACCAGTAGTCAGATATGTCGGAAAGCCGTCGTCGTCCGTTGTCATCATCATATAAATGCACTTACTAAATTTAGTAAAGATCCTGCAAACGGCTTAAGAGATATAGCCATAGGTGCAAAAAAAAAACAGAACTGTCACTGGGAGGCGCCACAGTAGTCAAAGTCGTCAGAAATTCATTGTCAACTGTCCCCTTCAGAGTAAGAACATACATGCCAATTTTCACAATCATGCTTAGAGTGGTTTGGTTGACAGAGGGGTGGACGCTAAAAACAGACTCGAAAACAGTAAAAATGGCCACTAGGTGGTGCAAACTACATTGAATACATCCGAAAACGGAAAGATACCGTTGTCTCACTAATAGATGCCTGTATACCAAATTTTGTGAAAATATGTTGAGGACCTTTGAAGAAATAGAGGTAAACGTAAAAACAAAAATTGCCACTAGGGGACTAGGGGGCACACCGGTAGTCGGATCGTCCGAAAGTTCGCTCATGCCGTCCCATCTATGAAAGGAACACGTGTGCAAAATTTCACGAACATACATCAACTGGTTTTAGAGATAGAGCAGTGGACTCCGGACGCCGGACGGACGCTGCCTAGATGGACAGAGAAGACAGCATAATGCGTCCACCTATAAATATGTGGGCGCATAGAAATTAATACATATGTTGTGAATTTGATATTAGAAATAATGCTTCAGTTAAAAACAGAATACAAACAAAAGTTACCGACATTATAATTGATACAAATCCAGTCTTATATACCAGATTTTACAGCAAAATTTTGAACCACCACATAAAACAGACATTGCACAAATTAGGCCCTTGTGGTCTAGATTCACATCAGTGAGTCATAAATACAATAAGGCCCTTCTCCATTTTCTTGCCCAGTGATAATTTGCTGGACTTGTAGGAAAACACTAGTGACTGAATGAGCAACGTGATTTCCACTAGGTGGGGCTAGTGTAGAAAGACGCTCTTTTAAATATCTGAATAGATTGAGAGTAGACAAGTGTTCACCAGTGTGGGGGTGCTTCAAGGTAAAGGGTTACATCCATGCACCTCTGAATGGAAGAGTTAGTGTTGCAGTTGAGACAACTAAATAACGTACCAATTATCAGTAACTACTAACTTTGACAAATGAACATCAATATGGCAATTAGTTTTCTCCAAAATTGGGGAGATTTTTCAGCTCCGTAACAGACGTTACACAATTATGGTGACATGATCATGATCGGTGAGACCCAAGATGTCCATACCTCCAGAGCGTCAATCATCAGTGCAATATTCAGCGTGACGGGCTGTTTAGACTTATGTTTCTGAACACCAATCTCCTTCAGCATCTCTTGTTCTATCGAAATCTCAGCCAGCTCTACCTCAGCTGCTTTATTCGCTTGATCCTGACGTTTTTTGCGTTTCCGAGAGTTTTTGTCTTTTCCTGAAAAAAAAAAAAACAGAAATAATAAGGAAGCATACTTGAAGGCACACCTTCATATAGCAGGCGTCTGGGGGTGTACCAAATTTAGATACCCTAGCTAGGACACCCGGTTCAGTATTTGAACGACCGAGTACAGTAAACACATAAAGCATTGGTATCTTTTAACTTGCAAACAGCAGCTCTGGGAACTCATTGGCCTGCGCATAAAAGAAAAGTTAGTTTAGATGTGATGTAAGATACAATAACATTTACTGCAGACCCATATCTCCACTGAAACAAACTGCAAAATGACAGGAATTCGAACTCTGCAGTCATGCATAATTGGTCATGGACGCCCTGTGAAATTGGGAAACTTATTTTGGATGCCCTACTTTTGAGCTCCTGGATCAATCTCTGCTTTGAGTTATCACTTCATCTTCTTTTCGCAGTCAATAAAATTCGACAGCTAATAATGGTTAGTGGAATAATATAACATTCAAATAAACAATTTAAACACAATGAATTTATTCCATGATGTCCCTAAAATGCAGCGATTTGCCTAGCGGACTCTCACTTGTCAGAATCCAGTTTGAATCATGTGTTCATTAGTAGGCTGTAAGCAGTACACTAGAGTGGTACTTGAAATTCCCTAGGTGTCGCTAGTGAAGTGAGGGACCTTCCCATAGAATTGCTTGCATTCAGGTAAATCCCAAGGGTCCTTTCTCACATGAATGCCCCATGCTGATCAAGTGCTTTCTGCTCTCAACCTATTCAGACGTCATTAAAATATATTTTAAAAATGTCCTTCCTCTGTGCTACTTCAGTGGGTCTGCCCTATGCAGGCGACATTAGTATAAAGGTACAAGCAAGAGAATATATTTATTTTAGTCATGTCACCTAAGAAGAGCACACGAGTGAAGCGTGGAGAGATGTTGGGTGTGACACGCTCTAAAACTTATCAACTAGCTTTTAAATGTAAGGCTATCTGGTGACAGGAGAGTGGCCTGAATGCAAGACAAAAGTGTTTACCCAACCGTGTCTCAAACGTTTCACCCCTGGAGAAGCATAAATCAGCTCAAAAAGCCATATATCAAAATATGTTCTAATAACTATCTTACACTAGTGAATAAAATTATTTTTGTTTTCACATTCAATAGTCTGGTATGCCATACAAAGGTTTAAAAGAACCAAAAACAAGCAGTTTGATTGTCATTGTGGAATTGTACGCTCTTACATCTTCAGCTGCTGGGAAGAGGAAATCCTTGAAGTGGTTGACAAGGTTATGTAAGACTTTATAGAGAAGTCAGTGTATTTAGCTAACCATTGACTTTAACTCAGTAACAGTATATATGAGTGACATGAAAACAGAAAACTTGCAGAAACTAGTTATATGAATCTACCATTAATTGGGTCGCCTTTTCAATAAAATTTAGGAATTTCAAAAGAAAGGTACACTTGCAGCAAAACATAGGTGACAAAACATCACCAAACTTTGTGTTTAATTTAAATGTTAAAGACAACATTGCAAAAAATGCTGCTGCTGTTTGTAAATTATGCCATATTCGTTATATGCAAATTTGACTCTTTTCCTGTCCTTTCTTTGATAACCTCTTACAACCATTTCCAAACAGCATTTTATAGAATAGTACACAAAGCATAACATCCAAGTTATATTCTATCAGTCATTTCTACGATATGATGTTTTGAAGTTACCCAAATTTGGACATTTTTACCAGCTAGGATCCTACATAAATGTAACAATTTCAAACTTGGATGTTCTGCTCCAAACTGTCTCGTCAATGGCACATCCACTTCAGAATGAAGTCTGTATTACCTGTGGTTTTATCCTGTAAGCTACTCTGTGGCAACGACAAGAGACTGGAAGTGTAACTCTCTTGACTTTTGAACTGCATCTCTTGGCTGAGTGGCACTGGCGACGAGGGCTGTAATGTCAAAGTTATGAGGTGTAAACATGCATTTTCCATCACAAACAAGTGAACCCCAATTACATAAGCCTAACATCACTTCCAGCGTGCCATTGCTGCTCACAAGAACTAAGCGGCAATTCTTCACTTACTTAGCACACAATATGGCCAACAAGTGAAATTATATTTTGGCAAATTTCTCCACAAAAATAACAATTAAGAAAATTTTAGTCTGTTACTAGTGTAGTTTGTATGTGGATGTCATAAAATAACGTTTGGTAAATTTACGTTATTTGCAGTAATCAATCTTCGAAACATGGAAAAGTGACAATTTTGGAAATAAGTGTGGAATTCCCGTACATCAAACAGACCGCTGACAAGCCATTGCAACTACAAGGGAAGTTGCACACATAAGGTCAGCTGCTTACAACAGTCGTGGGTGTCTATTCCTAGAACACATGACTCCCACATAAGGTAGTTTCTTGATTCCAGTTAATACAAATCAAGAATACAGTAACCGCACTGTCATGTATTAATAATAAAATGTCTACATCAATCTGAGGAGATAGCAGTACAATACTGATAATCCAAAAGAACTTTGGGAGTATATCAAAAATTTGGAACCACAGAAAAATAAGGGAATACCTTAGGTAATTGTAAATTCAGAAAATAACATCAACTCCCAGTGACAACCCGTACAAATGTAAAGATGGTTTTCAGTCTCTCGCTTAAAAAATTATAAGACGTGGAATTTAATGAGTTCTGTACACATATAGTGCATTTCCTTGACCAGTTGAAAATCACAATTCATTTTAACTGAGAAGTCTGTTTTAAACAATTATGTCTCTTTTAACGAGATCAAACAAATTCTAATGAATATTAAAAGCAATAAATCTGTTGCGGTAAAGTCATAATTTGTTTGACTCAGCTATTAACTCTTCTTGTATGAATTCTGTCACGGGGTTTTAATAGGTACAAAGCAATCATAGTTCCCATTCCAAAATGCTTCAAATGATCCAACAGTGCCTTTAAATTATACGAAAATAGCCCCTTGTCAAGTATCCATAATTTTTAGCTCAGTTTCAAACAATAGAATTGCAAAATTTGGTGACTACAGCAACAATCTTGGACATGAGCAGATTGGATTTCGTTATGGTGAGTGATGTGTCAATCATATTCCTTGACAACAATCACATTCCTTGACAACAATCACATTCCTTGACAACAATCACATTCCTTGACAACAATCACATTCCTTGACAACAATCACATTCCTTGACAACAATCACATTCCTTGACAACAATCACTGGAGCAAGAAAGTCCACATGTCTCTCCATCTTTGCTGCATTTGTTGATACCAGAAAAGCTTTTGATTTGACAAGTCATGATTTGTTACCCTATAAATTGCTTAGTAATTCTGTAAAAGGTCTTATGTACAGTGCAATTATAAAAGAACCTGTAAGCTGTATGCCTCTAAATATATGTATTGCACCTGATTGGTTTAATCCTGAAAATGGAGTTTGTCAAGGAAATAATTAATCTCCGTACTTGTTGCCCTTTATGTTTAATGATTTAGTGAAAGACATCAACTAACTGCACAAGGGTGAAAACTTTGGCGATTTAATATGATCCATTTTGCTCTATTCTCTGCAAGATTTACTCAAATGTTTAAATAACCAGTATATAAAATATCAAGAATATCTTTTAACTTACCCAAACAAATGCTCAGTTCAGGTCCAAACTTACTATAAAAAATTGTTTTAACATGTAAACTAGGAAACCCAGCTGTTCAATATAAAACAAAAAATAAATATATAGGCGTTATCCTTGATGAATTTCTCAATTTCAAAGACAACTTAACCACATTGTCTGAAGCTTCAGGAAAGGTATGCTCAAGTTTCCATATCAATAAACACAACTACTTCTACACTGAAAACACTTTCTGTATCAGACACATCAACTTGTTACATCACAACTCTTCCTGCCAATCATCTTTCTTGTCATAACTACAGGCAACTTAATGATGTCAAATCAATTCAGCCAATGCTGTTCACCTAGAACTGTTTGGTTAGATAAAAGGTTACTGTTGCATATTGGTACATAGTGGCCTTCATCTAGAGTGTCCAGGGCGACTCAGATTTAGACACCTTAGCTGGGACGCATTGTGACGCCTCAGTAAGCATTTGGACACACAAGTAAGCATGGAACATACATGGAAAATAATGACAAACCCAGAAATCGCCAAGCATTATATCTGGGTTGTACATAACTATAAACATTTATATCTAATATATTAAGTATTCAAATATTTAGATATGCTATTATGTAAGCGTGGATGTCCCTTTTAACCTGCTACCAGCAGTGCTCGGAACTCAATGATCTGTCTACAATAAAAAGTTGGTTTAGAAATGATCTAGAATACAAAAAACTTCGTTTAATTTGCAGAACCATGCCTCCACACTAACACACCACACTGTAACAGCACTTAAACTTGGGGCCATCAAAATGCTGTCATGTTTTTGGTCAAGAATGGAACGAGAAACAGGGAAACCCATTTTTGGACGCCATATTTGTGAAATCCTGGATATAATCCTGGAAGAGCATGTTTTGCAGTAAAAATGACAGAAACAAGCTCAACAAGTGAAAATAATATATAATACAATTGTTTTTGAGTACAAATGGAAGTTAAGGTAGGTGGATACACAAAAAAATTAATTTTGACTGTTTTTTACATTTTTATGTCATCCTAATCTTTAATTCTTGATGCACAGTATACTGAAGAAAAATAAAATCATTCTGAAAATCCAAAGTTGTTTTTTTAGCTATATTTGACCAAGCCTCAGTAAGTCATATAGCTTGAGTGCTCACCAGCTCAGTGATTGACAACTGGGGCGGAGCTTATATACAAGGACACTGGCTCTAATCTAACCCTGCCAACAAGCATTGCGTAACCGGGCAATCGAGAGTGATGTTCCAGCTGATATTGGTGTTGTAGCAAGACCAAAAATAAAACAATTCTATTTTTGACCATGTGAAAGTTGGTAGTGAAATGGTGAACTAGCTCCTATTCCGAGCCTGAGCCTGTTTGTCTATCTGCAAAAAAATTAAGTTGAGTACGCCAAGCCCTACCGAAGCCATCACTGCACTCAGCTTGAGGAGTCCGTGCAGAAGTTGTGTATGTATAAGAGAAGTCGGTAATATAAGGTCGGGTGTCTTGCGAGAGGACGCTGAGTGTCGACGTGGGTGGTGTTGCACGATTCGGTGAGAGTGCATGCACGCGCTGTGAAGACAAGCCGCGCGCGCGACACATGGACAACTACATGCCGTCAGAGTAGAGTCTTCGCAGATAAACCGTGCTTCTGTGCTGGGAACGCGCCGTGGAGAAACTAGGCTGTCAAACCCAGAGGATTTTTAACTTGCCACTGGCCGTAACCCAAAGAATTAGAGAAATGACCCAGTGTTCAACATAACAAAAAATTTTCTAGTGCATAGATTCAAACGTAACCCTGAATTAAAACTCATGATATTATACGATTTTAGAGGAAAGCAATATAAGAAACTTTAGTAACTTGAGAATCTCACCCAAGCAGCGCTATTTGCGCAGAAAGTGATATTTTCTTATCCCAAAGTCCATTCGGTACAGGCACGTAAAAATGTTGAACCATTACTATGAAAGTAGTTCTTTATCCTCGTCGCCAATATTGTTATGTAGGCAGTAACGCGGCGATTTGATATAACACATATATTGGTTGATGATAATATTGGAATACTAACAAATAGGTCTGTGTAATATAGTTAGAGAGTCTTTTACAAACTGAGTGGAGAGTTCAGATGAATCGTATAAACAATCAACACATGGTGGTCGGCACACCAGTACAGCAGACAATAGATCAACGCTAAGCTCCGCCCACGTGACAGCCATATTTGTTTTGGTCGTCTGTCGTGCATCACAAGTTCGAAAAAATGATTAAAATTACGCTGTAAACAAACAGGTATGTCACATTTTCTAAATATGAAGTAAATATCAGCTTTATTTCTAGTACTTCAACAAAAATTGGAACATAATGACCACGCATTCTGAACGAAATTTGATCTCAAGTGGCAATCGATGACCGCTTAACTTCAAAGCCGTTTTTCTCGGCTCGTGATTTCAGGATAGTGACAAGATTCTCGGGCCTATTTTTCCACAACACGTGGGTCAATTTTTACGAAAGTTGCAAATTTGAAATCTTCTAGGACTGAAATAAAATCGCGTGCCACGGTTTTTTGATAAATGGACCAGATTTTTAGTTATTAGACGGAAAGTGACCAAATGACAAAAAGTGGCGTGCTTGTCCCAACTTACACACAAAAAATGCCACAAAATCAAAATCAGAATGATTTTGTACATATATTTGATATGGATAAGTAGAATATTGCGTAAGGAAATAGTTGATGATGATCCCTGTGCATTTTGAAAAAAAATCGAGGTAAAATTGGATTTTTTGAAAATTAAAAAATACGATTTTTTAAAAAAACGAACTACAAAAAAAAACTTTTTTTTTTCGATTTTTGTCACTTTCAGAGTCATATCTAACTAGTTAAAACTCCCTTTTTACTCATTTTAGTTAGGAACCTGGAGATTTGATCAGTGTATACACCTACCTTAAGGTTAGAACATGAGAATAATTTGTAATGCATTGAGAGAACAATTAGTTTTTGGTTTCACCACTAGGTGTCAGGTCTATTAAAATGACAAAATAAGGAAACCAACCTTACAAAAACGTAAAAAACATAAAATTATAAAAGTAAACAGCTATCTATAAACTTTGTATCTCAAAAGAAGTATTATTGCATACATCATATCACCAATGGTAACCAGGAATTGATTATGACCTATTTTTTAAATCACAAATAAAATAGTTGCCATAGCAACTAATACATGAAAACTTATAAAAATATGTCATTAGAAAATTAGACAGTTATTTAAAGCATACAAAAGTGCTCTTGGTTTGACAATTATTGGTTCAAGTTAATGTTTAAAAATAACTCAAATATTGACAAGAGCAGGTTGACAACACCAGTTCAATAACAAGCCTATATAAACACACTGTATATAGGAACTGTGCCTCACACTGCATTTGTGTTGTAAGAAAGGAGAGAAGGTTAGCACTCCCCTTGATAAGGACGGAAGAAGCCCTTGTGGCTTATAACACACATAAGGCCATGCTCCTTACTTTGGAGCAACCCTATTTTTCAGTGGCCTAGCCTAATACAACAACCCTAACATCTTGGCTCCGACAATTCATCACAACCAACAGCAGTGCATGCTACACCTAGCCTCAAATTGTTACTTCATTGTTGTGCATGTGCAAACGTGGATCATACACAAGTCACTCAGGAGTGTGCTCCACCAGCCTAAGCGTGCTTTCACCCAAGTCTGTTGACACATGTTAGTTGTCTTGAAAAAATCCATTGTGGTTAAAGTTGCAGTTTGCAAGTGGACAGAGATGAATAGAAACCTATTTCATGTAAATCAATCCAGGAAGTCTGAAGAAACAGAGGCAAGCATAAAAAAACTGAAATTGCCACTAGGGAGCACAGCAGTACTCGGATTGCTCATCGGTCATCAACTTCGTAAAAACACATCTACCAAATGTCACTGTGATCCCACAAAGGGTTCAGGAGACACAGCAGCGAATGTCGGACGCCAGACATGGATGCAATTATGCACATATATATGGACACATAAAAAGAACCACCTCTCAATACATTTCCTGTACTCAACTATAATCTCATTTAGGTTTTGAAATGTGCCACACATTTGTGACGTGTCACCTCTCTCAGATTAACTTGATTGGTTCAATTGGACAATTCAACTACGATAATTGCTTTGCGAACTGTTTCAAATTATAGTCCGAATTTTTGACTCCCAAAAAGTAAAATGAGATTTGACAACTGCCAGTAAAAGATGCTGATCATCCAAAAGTATCATTAAGTCACATTTTCAACCTGATCAGCTTGCAAAATGTCAAAATGAAAAAAAGCTGTAGAGTTCAACAGTACAGTTAAATATAAATTCAAGTGGAAAACCACGGCATCATGCAAATGCCTTCAATGCAACTATTGTTCCTTTGAAGAAAGAATGACAGAAAAAAGTTATTTTAATGTATCTTGAATTTAACGCACATAACATCACGACATACACACACCCGACTCTATTTGTACCCTTCTAAGTTTCCTGACCAGATTTAAACCCTTACGTGAAAGGGAAAGCACACCCAACATAACTGTATTTGAACGGGTCTGTTTTGTTTCTGTACTCAAAACGGCAATAAATGAAGCTGGAAATTGAGTCTAGCAACAGAATTGATGTTGTCAAGGGCATGTAAGCAAACAAGAACACATATTGTACACTGCACCGTAGATTTCAAATCAATATCACAAGAACGCTAATGACCACCGGTCACTAAAAGTGAATAATACCATACGTTAAGTTTAGATCACAAGGCATGTTCCATTCAGGCAAACGTAATACATTTTTTCGTTTTGTAAACCAGCATATTCTGTTTTACTTATTAATGTTAAAGTGAGAATCATGAAAATGATCTGGGAATTGCCTTGCAGACTATTTTCACAGAGATACGGATGCAGCACTGGTTTACTGATAATGTGGCGCACGCCATGTTTATTGTTTTTCAAAAACGCCACATCCTTCAAAAAGAATGAAACACTACTCACAAGTTATGTCTTTCGTAAAACAATCGAATTGTCGAAATATTAGAATTACGATATCTAGGGCTTGTTTCATAAAAAGTGACATAAGACTTACAGACAAAAACATGGTCTTAAGCTCAACATAACTATTTCTGAAAAATAATTAAAACTCACTCAAACAAAGCAACAAAGAATACACCCATAACAGCTACTTACTTTGAATATCTGTAAAAATTATTTCCAAGCATTGATGTACTTATAATTTAGATGATTAAACCTTTAATTGGCAATTGAGAAGTAGGAACAAATTTCAGTCTTAAGTCTCTTTTTATGAAAGAGACCCCTGCTACTAAAATATGTATACAAAATATGTTAGAAAATCATTGTCTCCATATTTACAAATCAAAAAATATTACCGTAATCCTTCGGGTTAACGCCCATGCTCAGTTAACCGCCCACCCCCTACTTTAGGTGGATTTTCAATTTAATTGCCCACTGCTCGGTTAACCGCCCCTTTGCGATTTTTCAAGATTTCCAGTTAAGCACCCACCACTCGGTTAAGTGCCCATCCCCCTGACTTTGTAAGATTGAAGATTTAGCGCCCAGCGTTAGGAAACGCGTGATTCCCGACTTTTAAATACCGATGATGATCACAATGAGCGCAACGACGCTGGGCCTCCAGATGGCGATTTGGCAATGTGAATTACAATACAAGTAACAAATTATTGTCCCGGGTCGTGGACTTACTTCAAAATGTAATACTTGAACGTTTTTGTCATTTTATTTTCTTCCCATGTTTGCAAAGTTTAAGAACCCTGCCGGCGTCAATACCGCTGCTTTCAGCGACGCTGTCTGCTGCGCTGAGATTCCGTCTGCAGTGCACTGGATAAAACATATATTTGAAATAATGGGGCCAGAGAAATGTGGCAATGATTTTGCCAACTCTCCAAATTCTCTTTAGGTGGGAAGCTCTCGTATTTTGAAGAATTCATTCCCATAACTCGCGGAAAGATGTCAAATTCTCCCTATTTTGATGAATGTTACGTATTGTCAGGTTATTGAGGATGTGTGGCGACGAAACGGACAGTGTGCCTCACTGGGTTACCGATTTGCTGCCTCTCGATTTCTGAGTTCAATGGTTGGCAATACGTTACTGTATGTTTGTGCATCATCTTGAAGTAATAAAAAACTTCTAGTCAAATTTTGTTCTTCGCTAATTACATCTCAGTCAAACTGGCGTTAGCAGATTTAACTAATGTCGCTGGTGGTTCTTTACTACGATTTCTTGCGTCAACCCCCGCCTGACTGTGTGAATTATCGCTTCCATATTCCCTTTTTAGCCATCCAGAATAATTTTGTTTGTACACTGGCCAGTTTCAGCCTGAACAAAATTCTTACCATTCGAGCCTGAAATATCTACGACGCAGACTGACTGAAACTTGGCGATAGTTGGTAGGAGGTGCACGCAGCTAGCTACGGGCATGGCACACTCGGGCCTAGGGAACATCGAGCCGGAAAATATCGAAGTAGACTTGACATCGCAGTTTTGGGGGACATTGGAACGGAGGAATATCGTAAAGCACTGGGTCTTTCCTAACAAGAGCTTAAAAGTACAGCGTCACGCCGGTTTCTTTTACTTAGGACTGTCGCTGTTCTCCTTTGATATGTGACTTTGTAGTGGTGCACGCATGTAAGTTCCCACACTGAGTGCATGTTACCTGGACACCAACACGTGATTGACAGGTTACTCATACGTAGGCCCTACGTGCGTGCTGAATCCTGCCGCTATCTTTGGCCATTAAAAACGAGATGCATATTGAAAGAAGCTGTTATATTACTCGACGGCCTTTCCAAGTCAAGATTGCCTGCCGGGACATTGCGCGCAAACAGCGGGACCGACCAGTGCCGCAGTGCGATAGTGTAGGTGATATTATAATACAGAATTTGGACATCTTGCATGAAAAATAAGTGTGTTTTCCACCACAAAGTTGGGTAAGGCTGTCGTTAAAGAATGAATTGAAACATTGCTGTTTTGTGACATTTCATCACATATTGATGCCGTGGTTCGAAAATTTCTTCTTGATTGACGACTGGTTCGTGTCCACTTACCCCCCCCCCGATTCTTGTCTTACTTCTTTGCTGAGCATGTTTCACGCAACAGGAAGTGAAAATGTTATTGAGTTACGAAGTATTGACTATAAACATCCCAAACACAAAAAACACCTGAACTTTATTACAACTAATTTTAAAACTGCTCTCTGACTCAGAACTTGACAGCTACCACGGGACTGTAACCTTGATGTCAGCTGTGACCTCTTCAACACATGAAGCTTGCACCCGCGCACTTTTGCGGTGTCACTGCTTGCAATCCAAGTGGAGCGCTGCGTGGTCACTGGTCATCTGCGCACTACAGTTCTAACAAACTAACAAGACCGCAGGATGACACAGCAATTTTGTAAATTTAATTGTGAATGACTAATCTGAGGGCAACAGAACCTTTGTTGGGATCATCTGCTGTTATGAAGTTTTTACCGTCATTTGGCGACATGACGATAAAGCTCTTTGAAAAGTGTTACGCGTTCCGAGTGTGTGTGTCATGTGAGGACTTAAATCATGAGGTAAGATTAACCGCCCAGGGCGGTTGTCTGTCGTAATAAGCGCCCATGTTCGGTTAACCACCCACCCTGGATTTCTTGAAATTTCACGTTTAAGCGCCCATGTCAGGATAACCGCCCACCCCTGATTTTTTGGGTTTGCCAATTTAACCGCCCAGGGCGTTAACGTTTACGGTATCTCAGAATCAACAGACAAACTAGTCCAAAGATAGTTCACAGCCACCTACATGGTTGTTCAAATAGTTCCACTCTTTCTGAAGGTGGTCTTGCAGCATTTTCCAGTTTTTGTTAAGGAAAATAACATTGTCATAACTAGCAAAGCATATCGCCACAGATACCAGAGTGTTGAAATGTTGTTAGTGTCAATAAATAGGGAAGTACAAGAGAGGAGATGTATGTCTGTGGCAAGAAGGACAAGTGTGTCACTGCATGGTACAAGAATGCAGTTAGATGCCTATACATCTTCATTAACTCATCGGAAGTCAATGCCTGTCAAATGAATACGCTCTCTGATCATAACATCAATAGTACATTATGGTCACTATCTTGTTGACTTGATAGTGATACCGTGAAAAGATATTTAAATTGTTTTCACAACATCACACAATAGACATCAAATGATGGTTTAAAAAATGAGCCTGTATTCACTGGAGCATAACAGGAAACAAGTCAAAAACAGTTCAACATTGGGGATGGGCAACCAGTTGTTCTCCCATAAGATGGGTTGGTAGGGATGTGGTGCCAAACCGGGTGGGTACTTTGCCCCTCAGGTATCACCTTAGGGTAGGTATTTTGCCTTCTCTGTTATTGTCTAGGGTCGGTATCTTGGCTTTGCAACATCGCCTCAGGCATGTAAAAACATGTGGAAACTGAGAGTATTGCTATTGTGTTAGGTAGCAGGTTTCCATCACTTATTGTGGTCTCAGGTACCCGGGCAAAACATGTGGACACCCACCCGATGGCTCATTTTAAATCAACATGGTAAAGAGATGGTGACACTTAGGCAACCACTGAGAAAGCTTCCTTACTCACTGCAAAAGATGAACACTAAACAAAAGTTAGCAATGCTAGTTTTTGGCCGTATAAATTACAATAAGACTAAGGATGTATAATCATACTTAACACTAATGACATTAAGAGCAAAACCCCTTCACTCATAAAACGGTATCTAGAAAATCTTTTTTTGACAGTTCAAGGTGAAAAACAACTCCAAACAAATATTGACGTAAAGTCGAGATGGAAATGTGTGACACCAATAGGAAGTCTGGGAAAATGAGCTCTGACCTACCACTGTCTACAGCTCAATGCTCTGACCTACCACTGTCTACAGCTCAATGCTCTGACCTACCACTGTCTACAGCTCAATGCTCTGACCTACCACTGTCTACAGCTCAATGCTCTGACCTACCACTGTCTACAGCTCAATGCTTTTAAAAATAAAGTCTTAGATATGACATAACAATAAAATCTTGCCAGATTAGGACACAACACCGCTCAAGTCAAATCTTTTATCACTCTTCCACGAAACATACGTAGCTCAAAATTTAATGAAATTCCATGTTCAAGTTTTGTTCCGCAGCAACCATCAAACAAAAGCTTTGAAAACTTACTGGCCCTTAAAAAAGAAAAGGGTATTTTTGACAATTACTATTCACATAGAAACTGAGGAATAACAAGATCACGTTCTAGAGAAGTCCGCCGACTAAGAACTTGTAGAAATGCACGTCAATGCCTTTGAGTAGAACGGTTGGACAAGATCCAAATATCACGCATCATAATTCATGTCAACATTTATACACACCAATAGTCAACCACAAAACATCCAGGAAATCCACAAGTCTAACACCAAGAAACGAGGTTACTGCTAGCCTGTAAACATTCACGTCAGAGAAACAAAAACTCCATACTCTAATCAGTGGCCCAGGCCTGCTATTGAGGAACCCATCCGTAAAAGGAGAATGTTTGTATTCGTGTTCCAGGCTTCGGTTTCACGATACAAACGTGCTCGATTTTTAGGTTGCGAGTTCTCGTTTTATGTGATATCCCATGTTTTGAATCCGTAGGAAGGTATTCATGTATTGAAGGTGTTCTACAGGACAGGGGTGCAGTAGTGACTTGCAATTACCAAGAACATGTGCAAGTCATTCCTCTCACTTGTACCTCTCTCTAATTTTTACGCGCTTCATATCTAATGCTCTAAATCTATAGGCAGGTGGAGACAATAAAGAAACAATGACAGAAAGGTTGTTTACTTACCGCTTGTTTTAGGATATCACTGTAGGTAAAAGATCTTGTGGTGTAGGAGGCCTGATTGCTGACATTTGACGAGCTCTGCAGATCGGGAAACTCCTCCTCATCTTCAAAGTGTAACTGTCCATCACCGCTGCCATTGAGCATGTGTTCGGAAGATGCACGTGACAGACTATTCTTCGACAACCTTCCGTCCTGTTGTTGCAATTCATCGCTGAGAGCATCAACGTCCGTCCCACCGCCAGTTTTCCGCCGTCGCCGTCGGTTACGCTTTCGTTTCCGCTTGAGTTTCTGACCATTGGCATCAATCTCGCCGTCCTGAGCATTGTTTTCGGGCACGGGTTCTGACAGAGTCTCTGCTGGTAAGCTACCAACCACGCGGCTACAGGACAACACGTTGGCATTATTGAAACTAAGACCAGAACTGATGGAACTCTCCGCACTTGTTATACTCAAACTGGACGTCAGTGGAATGTAATTCTGCAAAGACACAGCAGCCTGGGCCGAGCCTAGACTGTGACCATACTCCGGCACTGACATGAACATGGAATTACTGAAACTACCGCTTAGCTCACCCAGGCTATGGCTGCTATAGCTAAATGAACCGCTTAAGCGGCGAATGTCCGAACAGACGAGACCTGATGGACCGACTGGATGCGTTCCGCTGGACGTCTGATTTCGCCTATGGAGGGGGCTACTATAGCCACTGTCCGAATCCACCTCTTCAGAATCAGTGCTTGTGCCTGTCGGGACTGGATGATTTCTTCTCCTTGGTCTCTTGGAGGTTTTACTGTATTTGTATAAGGAATTAGGCTTCTCCGCTAATGTCAGATTTGCTATGTCATCAGAAAAGTCTGAAAATACAGCAGGATGTTAGATAATCTGATGTGCTTTTTGGTCAAAGCAGTAATTAAAAACAACAAAAGTATTGGAAAAAGTTCACGTCTACAATACTCACATCAGACCTTGAGTACTTCTAGTTCAAAGGCATCATCAGCGAAGAGAAGGCGATGTAAAAGGGAAAACTGATGATGTGTTTAGTGGCTGGACTGCCAATGGGAACTTCATCGTGAAAACATTTGTTTCGCTCAAATTAAAAATCAGAGCCTACTTGAGCCGCACTTAAATAGCTGACACAAAGTGTTTGATGTGAATGGAACTTAAGTGTCTTTGAAGGAAAGTGCACTGTAACAAACAGCAAGTGGTGAACTCAGCTTTGATCAAAATCACTAAAACAGGTTTTTATGCCATCCTTATAGAAAACTATTAAGATATAAAACCTACAACAAAGCACACTTGTGGAAGCAACGAGAGAGATCTCGTGGAAAAGCTAAGTGAGGCGGTTTAGACCAGACTCTTCTCTTGGACAAAAATCAATTAGGATCAAAAGTGAACTTCAAGCACACACAGGCCATGTCATCACAGACCTATTTTAATTCATGTGACAGAAAAAAGCAACATATGGAAACTGGGTAACACCCTGAAATCGCACTAAAATCCCTCGTGGTGAGAGTGCCTGACTGTGGTTGAAGTTCAGGTTCCATGGCAAGGTTACTATATGTGTGGTAAGAGATCTAACAGTGTGGGGTAATGGTGTGAACCATGGATAGAGTTGGTCTGACCCCATGTAGCTACTCCACTTAAAAGTAATTGGTTCTGATTTCACAAGGTTGTTGAGAGAGGCCTGTTATTGATCAAGTGACTATAAACTTGCAGTCAGGAGTTGGTCTGCTGCATTGATGTTTTGCAGACATTACATGTCAATCTAATTTGTATATGATGCTGCATGTAAGTTTGATAAAATTTTTGAGATCAACTGGTGGCTAGCTTAGTGGACTTGGGTGTTTACACCAGGCCAGAGTTGGGCTAAGGTTGCAACACCACTGGCACATTCCGCTTCATGTCCAAATGCAAATTTCCCTTTTAAACACCACTGTTCTGAGAGAAACGGCCACCTCTACTTCAGAGGGAAGGCGGAGCTTAATTGTGAACACTCATCTGCAGAGAATAATTCATTTCATTTGAAATAAGAAGTCAAACATTAATGCCACTCCCTGGCAATTAATTGTACATATTGCTCATTCAAGTGAATGGCCACACCAACCTGTTTCTAAATGACCCCACTTGGCTTGCTGCCTTAATGTTACACAACTTAGGTTACATCTGGTGAAAAAATATCTGCAGAATGACCACTTCACTTGTGGTCTAACTTCTTGGTGAGTTTGAGGTTTGGCTGATGGTCACCGTCAACGTATGTCCTGCGTAACTAATCTAGTTTTATTCAGCAAAAACTATTGTTTAAAATACAGGTAGAACAGGATGCACTGCGTAGTCATACAAAACACATTCTGGCTGATATTTAGTTAAAACATGTCATACAAAACACATTCTGGCTGACATTTAGTTAAAACATGTCATACAAAACACATTCTGGCTGATATTTAGTTAAAACATGTCATACAAAACACATTCTGGCTGATATTTAGTTAAAACATGACAGCAGTAACTAGTAGACAGTGGCTTGCGCTTGAATAAAACACAGAAAAATTATTGATTTAAGCCAAACCAATGACGTGGTCAAGAGTTAAAGCAAACAATAATTGCTAATTAGTACTTTGGCAACATCACACCGATTCTCGTCTTGTGTTCACAGCAACCGTTTAAATAACAGATTTTAAGGTACCTTTATAAAGCCAAACCATTGCCTCTGATTCATGTCTTCAATTGTCAATTGCACAACTAAATCGTTTATTTTATGTCTTAAATATGTTTTACATCTTCAAACTAAATCACGCATTCAAACAATCCAACTAACAGCATTTCAATTTATAAAAATATTGTAACCCATTGGATGAAACCTAATTCAAAACAGAAATATTTTACCAACTTCCTTTTTTGTATCCAACAAATTGATCTGAAAATTCTAGACTCAATTCCTGACACACCTCGATTTCAATGAAAACACTTCAATTTACATCAGTAAACATGCTAATGTCCAGCCTAATGATTACATTATAACACACCAAGTGTATCATTTACCCATGCTTCATTACCCTAAAGGTTCATGTGTGCCTTTATCAATATATCATTTATTTAAGATGACCAATTATTCTCAACAGCAGTTTCCTTTGACCATGATGAGTTATGCACTGCAGTCAGACCAGATGTTCTCGTTACTGAGATGTCATAATGGCGCAAAGCAAATAGACACAAGGGGCGATGACTACAATCAAATAGTGGTAAACCTCGTTGTATTATGAGTATTTCTACTAGGTACAAAGCCAAAAAAAGCTTAGCATGTTCTTGCATGGTTTGAACGTGTCAAAGTGCAAACAGAAAAAATGAACAGAAAAGCACCAATGCACATCACTTGAGTTTTACAATGCTCCACAAAAACGAAAATGTCTGCACGAAAATACAAGTCCTAAATTTGGCCTTCAAATGTGAACAAGGTCAAATAAAATCTGTATTTTTGGACAGGTAACAAATTTTGTATCAATAATCACAACTTGCTAATTTCTGAGACAGCTTGTTATGAGCTTGGAATTAATGCCTGGTGAAATATAACTTCACGCATGACATATCAATGATGACAGTCTCGTGGCACCTCACCTATTTTTACAATGAACAGAGATTACGAATCACAAAAGTTTCATAGCATGTGCGTATTACAAAAACATGCAGAATTTTGCTTTGGCGACAAGTTTTTGTGCAATGAAAGTAGGATGTTGTGAAAATGTTCAATCATTCTGGCTTTCAAGATAAGATTTATACGATTGTTTAAAAAGTGTGTTGCCTGCACATAGTTTCTTCCAAGTTTTAAAGAAGTGGCAGGGGGGTTGGAAAGACTAAAAATTTTTTAAATTCGCTATTTGATCGTTTGACTACGGCATGCAATGTTAGTGGTGTGGTCACAGAGAAGGAAAAATCTAATCTTCACTGCACACACGTGAATGGTTTTAGGCTATTGAAAGAAGTTCCAGTTCCTTAAAATTCCGTTAGAAAAGAGGAAGGTCCAATTTTACGTCAAAAACGTTTCTCAAGCTCTACTTCTACATATACATATAACGTCGTATGGAAAATAACGAATATTGAACCGAATGAGTGTGGTTTCAATCGCAATTCAAAGTCCACCGAAACACTAGTCGCAGGGGACATCCTTTCGTTATCGTCTTCTGCAGTGCATTTAACAATGGCCGAGTTGCTGAAGTTGGCATTTATTAGGCCTCACTTCTGCTACATCCTATCATAATACGCAACATATTTATTCTTCAAAACAACCATTCTTTTCTCGCAGTTTTAAGATCCACATTATTCAGAAATGAAGCCAAAGTAACAGGTGCTCTATTCGTGACATTTTGTGGATGACTTACTTTTCCATATCTAGGGCACGTAATCAGTGCCATGTGCTAAAGGAGCAAACTCAAAGCACCCAATAATGGAATTCCGCACCAAGTTGATGTATTTCGAGGCCTTTTATTTCATGTAATACTACCAACTGAATACGCATTCAACATTACACACAAGATTTTTTTCTAATGAAATTTGTGCTGCCCCATTCTCATGCATTAACACGCCATTCAAGCTGAGCAGACAATTTTGTGACAGGAAGTTTTTCAATCGAGGGGAGTTTGCCCATAGCCATACGCATGGCAGGTCAGTCTAGAATTTTGTCTGGTATTTTTTCAACGTGTATTTCCTCATATTACAAATTGCGTACTTAGGTACTCGAATACGAGTGTCAGTTAGAGAGCGCTGATTAAGCTCTCGTGTCTTCAACTAGCCTTACATTAAAGGGAAATCCTTTGAATATCGAGTGTAGGTCAAAGGTCATGGGTGACCATGGCGACACCTCAATTTTCAGACTCGTCAGAGCTTTATAGACGTTCAAATGACAAAGATTAAAAGGACGCATGGCTTTTTAAAACAGGTCGTGTAGAACGCTGTACACTAATCGCTGGGTGTACAAATAACCACAAAATGCCCAATGTCTGCTTGGCGCCGGTACAAGTCAGGTAAATACACTACTCATATTTTGCCTTTTCCACTTGTATAGTTAAGAGTTTACTCACTTATGTCAATCCATTTTATGAAACTTTTTGTAATAAAAAGTTGCATAGTCTTACTACTTGATTTCAAGTGTTTTGAATGCCTCAAAAGCCGTGTTACATCATTTTGACTTTGTATGGAACAGTAGCCTAGGGAATAAAGAGCTTTTTTCACCAAAATGCAAAACAAGGGAGTGAAAACAACAAAATTCTAAAAAGTAAAAAGAGCTTTTAACCAACTTCAACTCCCATATGTTTGTTAACCTACATCTCCTTAACTCGGAAAACGATCAACACATAGCTCACTGCAGAAATTCAATAAAAACAGCAGAGTAACCATACACTGTTCATTCGGAGCACACGGTTGACCTCACTAGACCGGTCATTACATTTGTTTGATTGGATAACCTTGAACTCCAGCCCAAGCCCAAAGACTCACCTGTCTGGATGGCGGCGTCCATCAAAATGATTGTCTTCGTTTTCATCTTCCTACCTCCTGCCTTGAATGACGACGCAGTGCCACAGTCATTCTGAACACCTACGCTCACTTTTGGCTTCCCAGCATCCACCACTGAGCTGCTGGACGTCTACAAATAAAAAGACAACGTGAGGAAGAATGCCACACTAACTGTTAAAGTTGCACTTCATCATGTGCTTATATTGCCGGAAACCACCTTTAGAAGCAAGTTATGTATAACAGTTGAATCACCTTCATTTAATAGTTCCTTCTTTGAGACGAGAACAGGAAGACTGTTATTGGTATTCGTAACTTTAGAGATATTCAAAAAGCTGCCGAATATCCAGCTCAACAAAATCAGTCAGTCACTTGATACTCATTACCAGTTAGCTGCATTAGATAAGGCAGAAGATAAGAGCTTAAAACTTATGACAGACAATTAAAATTAAAAACATATTACAAAATAGCATAATATGCCAATTTACAAACTACCTAAATCCCATGTTCATACAAATTGAGCATTTCAGTCAAATGATAGCAAGATTAGCGAACTTGGAACAGGCTTTATGTGGAATGATTGGTTAGTTTTAAAGTCCGAGTTTGAATTGAACCTAAGGGCCCATTAAACATTAAACCAAAGATTCTTACACCTGTATATGACCGTACCCTTATTTCTACATGATCACTGGATGCATACCAGCCCAACAGAGGTAGGTAATACCATCCGTCAACTCCCGCTTAAACAATCAAAAGATACTAGATAGAAGTCAGCTCTCAGCATGAGTTGAACAACACTTTAAATAGCCTAAAATGTGGCCATTTTTAAAGTGTGTGTAGCATGCGTAGTTAAGAAGCTGTTTTCTCTTGAGCAAGAACACAGGATGAATGGCTCATCTCTTGAGCAAGAACACAGGATGAAGGGCTCATCCTTGTAAGACCTGCTGCCAACTGGTGTGTGGATTTTGTGTCCTCAGACAAGTAAGCACCTGGTAATCTACTCACAGAATGAGGCTGGATATGTGCACGTTCAGATGTTCAATGGACCCTGTGTGTGTGTATGTGTGTGTGTGTGTGTGTGTGTGTGTGTGTGTGTGTGTGTGTGTGTGTGTGTGTGTGTGTGTGTGTGTGTGTGTGTGTGTGTGTGTGTGTGTCTGTGTGTGTCTGTGTCTGTGTGTGTCTGTGTGTGTCTGTGTGTGTGTGTGTCTGTGTCTGTGTGTGCAACTCCCAACAAAAGAACTGTTCACATACAGAGCAGCATTTACAAATGTGCCTGAATATGGCAACATATCTTGAACAAAATGCAGACTTTACCACTTTATTTTTATTTGTATCGGGACTGCACGATTTGTTTTTTAAACCTGCATGCGTCCAAGCCCTGAATAAGCTTTATTAGGCAACAACTTGACTCAACTTCCTCAAGTCCTCCAACTTGGTCATGAAAAATAACATTTCTAAAGCGAAAGTCAGCTCCGTTGCACAGTGTAGAGTTGTTTATGAGTTTGTATGCCCTATGAACGAATGTCTTCGTTCAAACGTCAAGCAATGTTACATTGGGCAAACGGTTTGGAGTCTTTCCCGTCGGTTATCTATGCATCTTCAAAATGGCGCCATCCAAGATCATTTTCTGCAATGTCACGAACGTAAAATCACTCGTCAAGAAATTGTGGAAAACATGTCAATTCGGTATATAGAGCACGATGTGCTGTGATTGAAAGTGTTAGAGTCCCTTTTAATTGCTTCTGAGAAGCCTCTTTTGAATGAGCAGCAAACAGGGTCGCGCCGCACGTTACACTTGTTTGCGTGACTTTCCTGTTACCCCCCTTCCTTAGTCATTCTTTGCAGTATTTCACACTGTGTGTGTCATCAGCTTATGCTCTGTGATGGCATTACTGCGTCATTTTATCTTCACTTGGGAATGAAACAAGTATGTTTCGAAATATCGTGTGTCTTTTAATTATGTCGCTAGGTCAGTTACTTTATCTATGGTCAGTTGAGAGTAGTTTTGTTCTGAAGGTACGAACGTTATGGAATAAAGACTGTGAACAATGAAAAGAGTCGTGCATTCAACCAATTCTGTATAACCGAAAACTTGCTCATGAACTACAGCGGTATTATCATTATCTACTTTCATTATTTTATGATAAGGCCGAAAAAGCATCCCCGTACTTGGTTTTTGGTCTTAACCACACTCAATTTGAGACGTGCACTCACCAACTAAAATAAAAAATAAAAATGCACACACCTGCATCAGTGTCAGTCAAGTATCACATATTTTTTTTGAAAAGATGCACAAAGGCACGTAAGCAAGGGTAAGCAAGGGTAAGCAAGGTTTGAAATGCCATGATTTGCCAAGCGATGCATAATCAATCACCAAACTGTAAAAGATACAGCTGGCAGTGTTCCAAAAGTCCACAGATCTTGGTTTAGTCACTGAAGTGGAGATGAACCCTTTAAAAATGATCACTATTATAGCGGTGCAAAATACAGCAATACTTGCCAAGTGCACTCAACCAGCACGTGTTGCTTTCAAATGTGGAAACGACCTAAATTAATTTTAAGTCGTGTATGCCACTCCATCCAAATTAGTGACATATCTACAAGCGGTTTCTGCAGTCACAGTATAGAAAACGACGCATACCAAGACCCATCAGAACACCTCGGGTATGCTCGTAACCTCAAGTTATCCCTCACAGATGTAACGTGTGACAAACTTCAATAATCATAATGTAAGAGATGACTGAAATCATACATTTTGGGCTTGGAATGGTTAACTAGTTCAAATAGTGACGGGCAGGGAGAGGAAGGACCGTTTTTAAATATGTAAACAAATCATCAGTGCCATTCACATACAATAGCATAGCAGGCCCAGCATGGTCAGTGAAATTAGTTCCCTGTGAACCCTGTTAGCATGATCAGTGAAATTAGTTCCCTGTGAACCCTGTTAGCATGGTCAGTGAAATTAGTTCCCTGTGAACCCTGTTTTTAGGGGTACAACTGAGTTGTGTCTGAAAGCACAGCTTGACAAAGGGTTTATGGTCCCAGCTGAGAATATAATTGTTTTATTAACCCCTACGGATTATGAATAGCCCAGCCCAGAACAATAGGCGATGGATTATCAGCCTCCCTTCTAAAATATTGTGAACTCTCATTTCAACCTGTTATTACAGGGTATCTCTACGTATTCGATGGCATTCTTCTTTTCCAGAGTCACATGGTGCAATGTAACAATTGACGTTCACACAAGCGCATATATGAAACACCTCCAAAGGATAGTTTGAGACTACGAAAATACCAGTAATAGATGTACAAAAAAGTTGGATTTTCTGTTTGCAAAAACAAGCAAATCAAAAATTTCACAGCATCGACTCAATTATCAAGAAAAAAAACATAGTAGTCAGAGCCAACAATGCTTTTTTGACCAAACACGTAGGTTCATTATTTTGTGTAGGAATAAGGTAGGTTCATTATTTTATCTAAAAACGACTGTGCTATGTTCAACTATTAACTTCTACTGTTAAAATGATAAAAAGTAGTTCTCATGTAATGACAATGCAATAAGGCATTCCAGTAATTTTACACTCGAATGACAAACGATACCAAATGTAACCTCACGTAAACACAAACATTTATTTTATGGTTATAAATTGATGAAAACTCCACCCAACATTTTCCTACTTGAGGTGGCACACTCGTTCTATTCAGATGGATGCACACTGCTGCACATTCGTGAGTACTATAACTGCAGAAATCACTAGACTATGAAGGACAGCAAGCTTTGATGCAGTTGTGTCAATGCCTTTACAAGAAACATTACCATGGTGTTTGTATACATTATTTCTGTGTCAATATGACCGAGGGTAGGCGCACGTAGCGTGAGCTGTGGTGCGTGGCGGAATTGAAAAAACTAATCAATAATCAGGGGACGGCCCTGGACTGATGAGTACCACCTTTTACACATACTTTAATTTGCAAAAACGAGTTTCATTTCACTGGAAGTCAATTTCACAGTAAACAAAAAATTGAAAATTGACTTACAACTGTAAAACCTCTGCAAAAGACCAGTGAACTTTCGCTTTCTGAATTTTCAAATTAATGTTTCAAGTACATCCTAATACAATTTCCATCATATAGTTTTTGGAGAAACGTGGGCATTCACAACATTATTAGAAGTCATTCAAAACTTTAAGAAAAGGAATTATCAATTTCCCATAAGGAACTGGCCATAATTAGCGTAATGAAACAATCGCCATTAATACATATGACCACAGTGTAACATTTTTAATAACAATAGCTTCAGGAAGTTGTGAACTATGAATGCAATTTTGTCATTTATTTATTTGATCTTCGAAAAAAAACATTTTCTCGGTAAAAGTATTTCAGTAATTTCAGATTTACAGTGCACACAGATTAAATAAACCCTTTCTTTAAAACTCTGCACATAACACACATTTTGTTTGCAGCATTTCATTGGACATATCATAGAAAAAGGAAAGATTTTGTCAAGCAAAAAAGGGTGATATCATTCAAACGGTGTGACGTCATTTTGACATTTTTGATTCAGTCAAATAATTAAAATGCCAGATTTATGCTGCGCTATGTACTAAGCACTTAAAAAAAATATTTCTGGGCAATGGACCTGCTAAATCTTAATCCTTCTCAACACCCCGGGAACACACAACGGATGCAACAGTTGCTAGAGTACAGCAATTGATCTTATACATACTTTGTGTAAAAGAGTCACGTGCTCTATTCCTATTTGTGGGTCCACATCTCATCATGTAACAGTGACAGACATCTCATCACCTCACATCTACATTATGACTCAGTAGGCAAGATATGCGTGACCAAAAACAACCCGTCTCATCAACTTATAAGACAATAAATACTGTGGAACAGTAAAATTTTATTTTCATCAAAAGAAGTAAACAGGAAAAATATACCTCATTAGTAGCAGGCAACGTCCTCTTCGAAAACCATTGTCCTGGTTAGTATTTTGGAGTAAAGCCCCCCTATTTTGGTTTTTAACATTGTGTGTTACCGTAGTTTTTCTCCTTCCACATGATAACCCCACGGAACAACAAGATTTCATTGAATACTTAAATGGAAAGATTCCGCACTGCTAACTTGGATTATTACAGTTTCAAGTATGCAATTTTGGCTTGACATAATCAGTGTTGTGAGTGACTTAATTGCTTATTTTTCATAAGATTATGGCAAAATGAGATTGCACATTTTCACCACATTGTCTGATAAAGAAGTAAATTATTATTGCAGTCCAAACTGAAAATTTGTCATTGTCAAAGAGGAAACAAATAAAAATTCACACCAGGTTATAAACCTAGAAAAAGGTTACAACTTGTTTTTCAGGGAAATTATACTTCAGAAATGGCCAATCCGACTGCAAAGTGTTTAATAAAATATTGTACTGTTCAACAAAATGGAATTTCAATGACTTATATGAACAAAAGTTGGAAATAAAATAGAAACACAAATTTAGATAACTATAGCAGTGCTTTGAACATACCTCTCTTCTTTATTAACTTACTAAAATGACATGGTCACAGCACCTAACCCATGTCACACTGTTATTTAGGTTCAGTTAAATCCTACACGCTTTCTACTATCAGGAAATATTTCTTTTACCAAGCTATATTTTATGGCTTTGTAGATCAGTGGCTGAATGCAGACTTGGTCATAATATTCATGACCTTGAGGAAGGTGACGGAACAAGGCAAGTGAGACAAATGATGTGAATTTCAACAAAAAAACGATTTGTTATGCAATTCTAGAACACTATAAGTTCCAGTTTCATCCACCAATAGGCCAGAGTTTACCAATACCAGGCACTATTCAAATTGGAACAAGGTGTACTTAACTGCAGCTTTGTATTAAAATGGGATACACAAACAGCAGGACCACTGTAACCATAACAAATAACAGACCATTATACATTCTTGATAGCTAATGGGAGTAGTGAGAAAGAAAGCTGCTTGTGTGTCTAGAGAAAGTAAGACTTAGCTGGCAGAGCAAAACACCTGTAATGACTGTTCAGATTGCTGACATTTTTTGCAGGCATTAGTACAGAGGCACTTCCTCCATGTATTTAACATTACGTAGAACCCTTGAAAACATCCAAATTACGTAAAAAACTTTGTAACATCATACCTCAGAAATTTCAGATACTTTGCTTTGTGCACTGTTCTCCAAAATGTTGGTAAGAATTGCTTTTAATGAAATCCACAATTCAATGCATGAGGAACTACCAAAATGTATGACGTTTACAAGTTTTGGGAAAAAATCACAAGTTGCATAAAATAAAAACAAGATAACTTAAAGGAAATTGTAACAATGTTCTTCAGATTTCAACTTGAACATTCATATCATTGTTTTGCTATAAATGTACACGTCCTCTTTTGCTAAATTTTACTAAAAAGACGGTCACATGAACCAATTAATGTCACATTTGTACAAAGTGATACATCAAATTTTACAGGCTTTTCCTTTTCTGCTTCTACAGAATAAAAATATATGGCTCTGCAGATATTTGGGTAAATATCATGATAGACTTTTTGATAAGGTTCTTTGTAAGCTAACTTAACGTCAAAGTAATCAATATACAAGGATGAGTGCTGAGAGCCAAAAACCGTTTACAAAAAATTTGTCAAAGTGCACAAAAAGAAACGATTCATTTCACTTAAGGTTGTCGCCCACTTGGGGTAAATTTTAAAGAGGAAATGGTTTAAAGATGCAACAAACAAACGGCAGCAGCCATTTAAGTTCAGTTTAATTTCTAGTTAGTTTTACAGACAAAAACAAAGACAAGAAAATAAATTGTCATTGCCACACCAGAACGCCTGTCTATAGTGAGCAACTTGGTGAAACACTGCTCAAAAACATTCTTGTTGCGTCAAATTTTTGAAACGTTACCTTGTCTGGAAGTATTCTCCAACATTGTGAAAACATTACGAAACAAATTTTTAAATTGCTTCCAATAATTGAGATACATTGAAAACATTTCAAGTATGTTATTGGAATGTTTTAGAAGAACCAATCAGAAGTTGTAACCCTTTGTGATGGTGGTTTAGCAAGAGGTTGTAACCATTGTAACTCAGGGTGAACACTGACAGTAGGTGGCACTGATGTCAAATCTCCTCGGAGGCACTAACTAGGATGAACTGGCATGCAAAAGTAAACATGACTGGCAACTAAACCATGAACTAGGGACACAACAGTTTTAACCGACAGTGTGAATGATAATGATTATGCAACAGTTAAAACTATTGAAAGAGGAACACCCTGGCGTAATTGGTCTGAACACAGATTTTTAACATGATGACAATGATAATGTTGACTATGATGATAAAGAGAATGAATGATGATGTCAAGGCAAAATAGAATGATAAACAATGATGATGATGATGATGATAACGATGAGATGCTAAACAACGATGACATAAATGATTTAGAACATAGCTTTGTTCAGTAGATAGTAAACCAGGTACAGCGATGACTCAGACAATAAAAGAGAACTCAACAGTATATCTCAAATGATATATGGCAAGCGCCAGATAGCGTGACCTATCAACAAACCAAATTTCAAAAAAGATCCCTGAAAAGATCCTGAAAAATCGAAAAATGGCTGCCACAGCGCATTATTGTGTCCAAAGTTAACCTAAAACAACAGGCCACAAGACAATGAAGAGACTCGTGTAATGTGTGCAAATTTCATGTTGATTCAGAAAACAGAGGCCCTGAATCATGCTCAAAAAGAAAAATTTGACAGAGCAACATACAAATTAACAAAATCAATCCTTACCTCTAACAAAGCAGATGTAGCAGTGTTGCGATCTCCTTGCACAGTTGAAGGGTAAATCACCATTGGAGGGGCTGTCATGGATTGGGGACCAGGGGGCACAGGCTGGTGCTCTTGGTAGGGAGGTGCAGAGGGCATCCCCCAGGCAGGAGTTGGAGGGCCATGATAGTAGACCCCTGGGGGGTACTGATAAGGGGAAACTGGGCGAGGGGGACCTGTGGCCCGGAATGGCTGTCTGATATTGAAGCCATGCATGTTTGGAATGCCATGGTTGGGTATTGTGTAGGCAGGTCTGTTTCCAGCATAGGCAAAGAGATCTGAAACAATCGGAAAAAGCTGTAGGAACCAATGGAAACCATATTTATCTCACAAGAGCAAAACCAAACAATCAGTCGTTCTTATGACAAAAGAAACAAACCGTCCATTCAGACTGCTCCTTTCTCTGGTCGCAACAAAAAGTGATTGTATTTATAAAGATTGTCTTAATTATAGGTGATTTTAATGAGAGGTAAAATAATTCAATGATAATCAGTGCAACATCTGAGCTCGGTCTTACTAGTGAGTGTATGCACTCATGTTATGCAATCAGTGCAACATTTTGAGAAAGTCATACACTTACTTTGATTAGTAGCTCTTGAAACAATCTATTTCTGGTCGCAACAAAACGTGATTGAGAGGAAAATGGAATGGGTAAAATCCATCGATTTTCGTTCCAGTTCATGACAAAGAAAAACAAAGCTGACTAGAAATGTAAGTAGAATTGGGCATTTAGCTTTCTTAAAATTGGTCTTATAATACTCCATATCGTCATAGGATTTTATTTCTACAACTAACAAGAACATCAAACTATCAGCAACTCAAGAAAACAATTCAGAGTTTATTAGGGTAGGTGGCCTTATGAAATTTGAAAATAGCACCTGTACGCATTGCCTGTGGCTTGAGTTGGTATTGAAATGGAATCCTATCAAAGAAAGGAATTATATGAGACTGATTTTACAAAAGTAAATGGCCTAATTCGACTATTGCTTCTCACCCAGCTAAACAGGGCAAAATGCACTTGAATAGGTTATGAAATAAGTCCACTGCTAACTGATGCATGCATACAAGCTTTTCGAATACGTCATACTAGCTGCATCAAAATGAACAGTTACAAAAAATATGCACTCCATTGCGTTTGGTTATGGTTGGGTATTATTAGGAATTAATAAGAGCCCAGAAATCAATATAGAGATGTCACTGCAATAGCACAAACCTATAAGGTTGTTTATCTGGTCTCTTAGCAATCAGCAAAATATTACCAAGTTACAGAATGGGTGAATGAACATGAAGTGAAGAGATATTCACCGTCAGCACCAAAACACACCAACAATTTCGCATTAAAAATGCAATTACTACTGTATTTTGATCTGAAGCTTCAATTATTGATCTACAAGTGGTGGTCGCAACATACTAACGCAAGTCCACTGGTGGATGTGGAAGAAGGGTCGCAGGCACCTCGGAGCCTGACAATTTTTGACCTGGGGGAATATTACAAGTTTATTATTGCAAATTGTCACCATGACAGGACACGATGTGAATAGAAAAGCGAGCTTTAATTGTCCTCATTTTTGCATTTCAAAATATTTATGTAGCGCGATAAATTAATGTTGAATGCTGTTCAGGTTCCTTTTTTTAAATGTTTATTACGAAATCTTCAGAATACAATGAATATACATAACCCAGAAAGGGCCAAGAGGCATTAGATCTGGGTAAAAAAATACAAAGAAGTCTATATACAATGATTATATACAAATACATGAATAGGTTCTGAGCAAAAGTTAACATTAGAAACAATAGACAGTATTTTGAAATATACACAACACTTGTTAAGAAGACATAGCAAATGAACAAAGGCTATTTTGGCAATTATTTTTGTAAGTTTATGTCCTTGTTCTACAAAAGGTCTCCGGTCCAAACAAGAAGTACAACACAAAAATAACAAATCTATATTCTCTTTTTTTACCAGTCCCTAATAACTACTTAGCTAGAATTAAATGGCAGCATGTTTTATCCAGCAAGTTCAAAGTTCAAAGTGCAAGAGATAACAATGACTACATGGTCAAAATGACACCAATTCCCATAAAACTGTCAACAAGTTGTTCAGAATGGAATCTCACAAGTTATAATGACAATTAATTTGGAACACTTCAATCTATTTTCACAAATCCTGGACAAGTGCTAGAACTCAGCATGCCTAACACAGACTGGGCTCCAACCATAGTGAGGGTACATGAGCCAGTTTTATGGCTCAGCTCCACCTAGAAATATGTAGCCTGAATAAATTGGCCAGTTACACATGTATGATTTATATAAGTCTATTAATGGCATTCCATTCAGAACATAGGTTGAATAGCAAATTATTAACTTCTAATAAACTATAATTGGTGATAGTAGGGTGAAGGCAGATGCCAGGCTTATCCTCAGTACATGTTTAATTTCTATAATTACTGTGAGCCACCACTTGCCATGCTCTGTCACACAGCCATCACCATTCTAAACCAGCAAATATTTACCAAATGAAAGGAGATAAGTTTCTGACAAGAAGCCAACCCGCATGATCCCACACACTCGGGGTCATTTAGAGAGCCGGCAACTGCCAGCAGTGTATACCAGTTCATCTAGGCACAATTAAACCGTTATGATGGCCAAAGACTAGACAACCAACTCAACATTTTGGATAACTTTACCAAGGTGAGGTGATCACTGCGGGTGTGTGTTCCGTAACAAGAGTCACTTACGGTGAGAAATATTGGCTCATGAAACGGAAATGATAATTTACTTAAATTTGCATTCCACCCTGTATAGAAGTAACTCATGCGGCAGACATAAATATCCAAAGCGAGGCTCACTGCGATAAAAAAGCGGAAATTTACATTGCGTGAGTTAAATGGCCGGTCTTTCAAGTCCAACCTAGATATTAAATCTTAAAAATGTATTGATAATCAACCACAGAGACATAGAAAAATACATTAGAGAACAAGTCAATGCACCAAAAAGTTGTCTGACGAAAGGGTATAATTTTTTTTTCCGGAAAACTATGTTCGAAACTGACGAAACATGAAAAGTAAATATGACCAAACTGCGGCGATCATCACGGTAGTGTTACGGATTAGGTATTTATTATGCTGAATGCAGGGTACGTTTCTTCTTGTAAATTGTTGATAAAAATGCTTTCTACAAGAACCAGATCATCTGCTTGTATTGTTGACGAGTTGAAGATATATTCCACAGTCTCTTGTGGCATTTTGCAGTCATGTGCAATTAGTCACATCTGGTTTAATTTGTTGATCAAAAGTATTAACATCAAGCATATAGCCTATGTCCTGGGGAGGTAGGGACTACCGGGACTAACAAGTGATTTGTCATTGATCTGAAAGAATAACTGATGTTATTAAATATGTTTTTTATTAAAATAAAAATCCCCGTTTGTAACTGAAAATAAAAATTATTTTACCATTTTTTAAATTTTGAAAAAAAATAACAAACAAGCACAGCCTCAGAAATCGCTTTCGCATTATATCTAGGTTCTCATTCACTCCCTTGCGCACATTCACAAGTAATTATTTGACCATCAATACTGCTTTCTTGGTTTTAATAATTCTTATATACGTCTATTTCATGTGATAGGTTTCAAATTTCAATCTGGACCAAGTTGAACTTTAAAATTAAAACACCTAACTCGTTGGTCCAAAGCATGACCTTGTTTTTGAGCTCAATTTCAGTTAACTGCACAGAGCAAGCATAGTTATCAATCATGTTTCTTCAAGGGCCTCGTTCATTCGAGGAAAGGTGCTTGTGTGCCTTCGTGAGAAGGGCATTTTTTCGCCGAGTGAGGGAAAATGTACTTCCCGATCATCATCAATAGTACACCCGCCCTGCGCTCTTTCAAATGGTCACTTGTGTGGATACAGGTGATTTGAACTTCAGAGAGAACTTTTCAATCACAAGGGGAATTCTTAGGGCCTCGTAGGGGGAATAGGGCCGATATTTGTCCCCAAAATCAAGGGATTGAGGGCCCTGTCTTTTTTGGAAAGAAACATGCGCCATCTTTCAACCCATAGTCATGAAAACACAGCCTGGCTGACCGGAGAACTTTCCGAAAACATTTATGAATTTTACACGAACATATTTTCCTTCGTCGCACGTATGTGAACGATCCAACGATTCCGAATCTCAACGTCCTCAGGGTTTGTAAAACCGACAGTAAGAGTGTCCGTATTTTTTCTAGTCGTTCAAGCAACGCGGAATACAACCAGTAACTTTATGGGGATAAGATTCTAATTGGGCCACAAAAAGAATGTCAAAGCCATCAGCGATTCAAGAAAACATTTCAGACTTTTTTGGGGCTGACCAACGCTAAAATTGCGACTTTAAAAATTCACATTTACGCTTTGACTGTGTCTTAAGCTGGTAGCAGAGATGTAATCCTATTAAGAGACCATTTGAATGAGAAACAAGAGCAATGCAGAGCGTTGAAATGCGCCCACAACTGCACCGCATACGGTATCCTTCTAGGGTTGTTTATTGGTACCATAAAGTGGCCAGTAGAGGGCATATATGTAGTATGTTGTACTTTGCAAAATGGAATGGCATGGTCATTGTCTCCTCAATAGGTTAGGGGCAAAATGTGAGTGATCTTCATAACACAAGCACATCCTATACATCAGTAGCTTAAAGCACCACAGAAACATAGAATTAAAAACAAATTTACCAACATACGAGATTAGCACAGCATTACAATGCCAGAAACAAATTTCTACTTGGAACTTTTCCATCATAGTCACGAAGTAACACAAAGTGTACACCTGAAGACCTATGAAAATACAGAGGTCAATGTAAAATACTAAAATTGCCACTAGAGGCATAACGGTAGTCAGAATCATCCTAAAGTCGTCATCGTCCGTTGTTAACATCACATAAATATACTTGCTAAATTTAGTAAAGATCCTGCAAACGGTTTGGGAGATACAGCCATGGGCGCAAAAAAAAAACTGCCAGTAGGAGGCGCCACAGTAATCAAAGTCATGGGAAATTCAGCATCAACTGTCCTCTTCATAGTAAGAACATACATGCCAATTTTCACAATCATACTTATAGCGGTTTGGTTGATAGAGGGGTGGACGCCAAAAAACAGACTCAAAAACAGTAAAAATGGCCACTGGGTGTCGCAAACTAGGTCGAATCCATCCGAAAACGGGAGGATAGCGTCATCGCACTAATAGGTGCCTACATACCAAATTTCATGAAAATCTGTTAAGGACTTGTGAAGACACAGAGGTGAACGTAAAAAAATAAAATTGCCACTAGGGGGAACACTGGTAGGCGGATCCGTCCAAAAGTCGTCATCGTCTGTTTTTAACATAATATAAATACACTTATTAAATTTCGTAAAGATCCTGCGAACGGTTTAGGAGATACAGCCATAGGTGCAAAAAAACAACACTGCCACTAGGAGGCGCCACAGTAGTCCAAATCGTCTGAAAATCATCGTCAACCGTCCTCTACATAGTAAGCATATACATGCCAATTTTCACAATCATCCTTTGAGCGGTTTGGTTGATCGAGGGGTGGACGCACAAAAACAGACTCAAAAACACTAAAAATGGCCACTAGGTGGCGCAAACTATGTCGAATCCATCTGAAAACGGCAGGATAGCGTCACCTCACTAATAGGTGGTGCCTACATACCAAATTTCATGAAAATCCGTTCAGGACTTTTGAAGATACAAAGGTAAGCGAAAGTTCGCACATGCCGTCCCATTCATAAATGGAACATATGTGCCAAATTTCATGAACATATGTCAAAGGGTTTTGGAGATAGAGCAGCGGACGCCGGACGGACGCTGCCCGTACGGACGGCCGGACGGAGATGACTGCATAATGCGTCCACATATAAATATGTGGGCGCATAAAAAAGGCGTTATTTGTTTTTCGTTCTATACCCAGCTGAACACGGCAAAATGCAGCTTTAAAGAGTTTCTCCATAACTCAGCATCCCGCCATCAGGATTTCAGTGGCAGCCATTTTGCTAGTCTAGACAAGTAAGGTCTTGTGCTACGGTAACTTGCAGAACACATGTCCTCATTATCTTGATTTTGCATGATCTTGCCCGTTTCATAAGACTCGCTGTGTAGTAAGCACCACTGGAGGTCAGTTACGGGTATCCACTTCTTCTTGGCGGTGAGAACAAGCCTATGCTCTTGCTCAATGTATGACGTTATGCAGGACCTTGTAGGCATGTTTGTGTATTTAGTTAACGGATGACAATAGAAATAAGTCTTTTTATGTTATCCGTGACTTTCACTTGTTCTGTTATTTTTTGTCTAGTGTTTTTATGTTTTTCTTTTATTTCTCTATACTTGTGTGATACTAATAAATTTGTTATCAGTATTATTATTATTATTATTATTATTATTATTATTATTATTATTATTATAACTATAGTACAACTAGGTCTGCAGAACTTGATTTTTGTCTTTTTTCAAACCTGTCATTCATCGGGTCATGTAGCCATATCTTTTTTATAAAAGTTTACCACGGCACATCGTTAGCACAACAATCATATCAATAACATAATCAAATTTCATTTGATAGCATTCAAGACAAAATCTAACCAATAACGTCAGCCTCCCTCTCGTGAAACATGCGTCAGCAGAGAGCACGAGCCCCTCTCGTGAAACAGGCCTCAGCAGAGAGCAGGAGTCCCTCAAGTGAAACATGCGTCAGCAGAGAGCAGGAGTCCCTCAAGTGAAACATGCGTCAGCAGAGAGCAGGAGTCCCTCAAGTGAAATATGCGTCAGCAGAGAGCACAAGGTGAAATTCTTTTTTTGTAAAATTTTGGAAGGTTGTCACATTCTCATCACAAATACCTCAGCCTTTGAAATTCTTCATCAGAAACTGGTGAGACTTTAGCAGACGTAAAATGTAACACAACAGCATTTGTTCAGGCCCGTTGTCACAATTAGGAGGAAGGTCTCCCCAGATTCTGATGGATGGATGTCACCACATATTGCTGAATATGACATGTCATTTACTAGCTCTCTTTTGCATTCACTAAGGCTGTAGTGAATAGCAGAAAGGACAGATCATCACAGCAATAGTATAATGTGCCCACATATTAAGAACCAGTTGGACACCCATTATCCAGTTCAGACAACTGGTTCTCAAATTGCCAGCATGTTATATCCAACTTTTACCAATCAGGACCACCACACATGAATGTAACACACAGACTTACCAGGGCTAGGCATTCGCTGTCCCGCAAACTGAGGCGATCTTGTGGGGGTCTGCCACCTGTTGGGCCTAAAGTGAAACCACGCAAGCATGATTAGACGTAGACGACAAACAAAGTCAATTAGCTTATTTAAGGGTGGGCAGTGGCTGGGTAAACACAGCCAAATCAAGGTATGTCTGGACACTACTTATTTTCAATGAACACCACACAGTTAGTGGGAAACCAAAGGCAGCCAGCTCTAAGACCCTTTTATGCTGGATGGTGACAACCAACAAGAAAATTGGGGTGATTTGCATGACATTAAGAACAGCACTAAAAGCCAGAATAGACCTCATATCCGATGAAAGATTTCATTAGTCCAAAAGAAAACTAATAACACTTTCTACCACTTTTAAGTATATAAAAAAGTAAACTTGTGGTCATTTTTATAGCAAAGTATTCATAAAATTATGTTATTTTGATATGCAAAAATGAAGTAAAGTTTTGCACATGACTGACGGTTTGGCTAGACATTTTCGCTAAACAAATCTGACACAAGGCCAGAAGGCCAACAACAACAAAAGTCCATGTTTTCTTTTAAAATTGGCACCAAGGCTGCTAGCAATTTTTGCCACGCTGTTTTACATTTTGCCGAAAACCCTCACTAAGCTCCCAGAGAGACGCTAAATTGAACTAAATGCCAAAAGGCAAGCTCACAACTTTGATCGTTCATTTTCGAAGACGTCAGAAACTGCGAGATACAAGTAAGGAATGCATTTTTGAAAATTCAAACAAATCAAATCAAGTTCTATAAGACTGTCAAATGACATGCTTGCATTTATTATGGTGACTGAGTGAATTATGGAATGACTGGCCACATCTGTTGCAGCTTCCATATCTTTCAACACTTCCTAAAAGTTACTAGAACTTCTGAAATTTAATAGTGAAACCAAAGCATCACCTTCGGCAAAAGTGCACTGACTAACTGGCAAGAAGCAATTTCATTTTGAACAAGCCTTGCATCAATTTCAGGTGACATACAAGGGTATCCTCTGTCTGGGTGTTGTTTGTTTATATAGTCATAACTGCATCTCAATACTTGCTGCACTACAGAAACAATATCAGGATACAAGGCAAAATACAAAACGTCATTCTGATCGCCACGTTGACTGGGCAAAAGCCCAATTCATTAGTTACATAAGTCTTCCCTCATGAATAATGAGAGGGAATTAACAGGTATTTAAGCCATTCTGTAATTAACAGTTTTGCCACCTTATGAGTAACCAACAGCAATTTTTGCTGGATTAATTTTGTCTTGTACTGTACTTGAATTTTTTGATAACAGGATGTTCGATTCAACAGACTTCTCAGAAAATGAACAAATAAAAATTCATCTTTTTGTCACCGGCTTGCATTGAACACCGTAGATGGCATGAAATTACGAGTCCAAGCTCCTGAATTTGAACAAGGAACGGTAATTCCTAACCTATCTAGCACACAATATGGCCAACATATGAAATTCTATTTTGACAAATTTCTCCACAAGAATAACTTAGATTATGAATTTACTTTAGTTTATTGCTAGCAAGGTTTTTATTGTGTAGATGTCATAAAATAAGTTTTGGCCAATGTTAACTTGTTGTAATCAGCCTTTGAACAACAATTTTGAAATTTATTTTTTCATAAGTGGAGAATTATCAAACTCAAGCAATCACCATTTTGGCATTTATTTTGGGTTTGATGCGAAGTAATTAAGAATTAGCATACGCACATGATTACATGCACGGAAATTCCTTTCCATTCTTACCTGACAGTGGTGGACCCCTCCTGAACAAAAGGATAACAGCTAGTCACATATTTGGGAATACTGGACAGCTCAGATGGAGAAAGGCCCAGCTTGGCCTGTCTCTCCACGCTGGGGACGAAGGCAGCTGCTGACACAGACAGTTTTGTATTGGTGTTACTGCTGGTCGTCTGCAAAGACCAAAGAAAGGGGTTCACTATTTCTCAATAAGTAAAATATCTCTGCTTTCTTTTCGCCCTCTCTGTAAAAAAGCAGATCTTTTTTTCACTTCTTTGGTGAAAGAGCACTAATACTTCCTCCAGAAATATATCGCTTTTAGAGGTGAAAACAATAATATTGCATCACCCACACAAAAGGAAACAACATTAATTTCAATTCATGTCAAGTAAATTATTACAGCCTGAACCCAAAAGCAACAACAAACAATACAAATTCAGTCACTGGAGGTTAAAGTGACCGGATATTAATTATTATACAAACAACATATGTCTCTGAGAGGAGAAAGCTGGAGAATCAAATCAGTCTCCTGTGTGTACGTAATTATAAAAATAGCAGACTTATAAGATGCCTTCTAAATAACTTGGAAACTTGTAAATATGACCGGTTGTAATTTCTTGATCTATTTTTAAGAATTCCAGATAGAAATTGTGTGGATTTTGTAGAATTATCACCCTCGGGGTAACGCCCCTCGGGCGATAATTCTCCAAAATTCACTTGGGCTCTAGATAACGGGGGATAACGACTTTGCCATGTAATAATCCATATTTATGCTTTGTTCTCCCTCATGCTGTTAGGGCTGTCAAGAAATACTATTTCCATGAAATCCATAAGTCAAACAATACAGAGAAAACTGTAACAGCGTTTTTAAGATTTCACCTTAAACATTTGTATCAAACAAAATTTGGCCATGAAGATACCATTGTTAATACTATTTCTGAATTTTAATAAAAAGACATAGTCACATGACCTAATAAAGGGCAGCTTGTCTTGCAAGAAAACTTCTTTATTATGTAACTAAGCCAATGTTATCACTAGTTGCACACAGAGTCTCTTCTCCTCTCACCTTATCAGGAGTACAAGGTTTTGCAAAAAACGAACAAACTGTGGTCCATGATAATGTGCAGGCAGTGTTATATTGGAATCATGGATTACACTACAAAGCAGGCGCAAGTTTCTTTGCAACAATCAATGAAATCTGAACAAATAATTGATAAGCACTTACATTTGTCATAAGACACTAATGCAACATGGACATCACCATTTTCTAACAGCGCATTCAAGTTTATGACCAACCAGAGGTCACACATTTTGCGCACTTTTGGCACTGAGGCTTTGTCCAAGCTTGATTATGACAGTTGTATGCCGATTCAGACACACTGAGCGAATAGCAATTAAAACTTGTTGCACACACGTTGCAGTTGTAAAACATTATAACACATGAACAACCTTACCATGCTTTTTCTTTCGAATAGCCAGCCGACAACCCACGAACCACTCAACACATTTGTAACAACTTGGGCAGTTGTCCATAGGCCTAATGAGCACAAAAATGCAATTTGACACTTTCTAGTTAGAGGGTATCTGCCTCTTCCCTTCAGTCACGCCCCCAACTTGTGACCACTCTCAATACATCATCCCAGGAGCATGCGATTTTCACAAGAGGAACAGAGCATTCAGTAGGTGTGGCTTACTACTTGGGTCAAGAGAAAAGTCAGTGACCCGAAAAAAAAAAAGTTCACAAGCATATGCAGTGAGAGATAATATACCAGATAGTAAATGATCCCTAGCAGGACCATTCACTTCATGCTTTATGGATGATACTGAGTGAAACTAATGTATGCATACAATCTACAGTAATTCTTAACTTCTTTATCACACAATACCGCCAACAATTGATATTTCGTTTTGTTAAGTTTCTCCACGAAAATAAAGATTACACTCTACTCTATTACAAGCATGGTTTGCAGTGTGTAGATGTTATAAAACAACATTAATTTTGCTAAAGTTTCCATCATATGCTAAAAGGTAATCAGCTGTTGCAAAATTGAAAAATTGACAATTTTGGCATTTATTTTAGAGCAAAATGAGTGGAGAATTACGGTAACTTTCATTCAGAGCAAAAGCTCAGATGAGAACTAGAATTTCAAATACTGTAGGGATACTTTAAAGTAAACGGGATATCCCAAGAAGTATATTTGATTTAAAGGCTTTTCCCGCTGGCTCCGAAGCTTCGGTAACACTGAAATTTCGGTCCATGGAAACGCTTAGCTTTCGTCTTGAATCGAAGCTAACAGCGCGAGTTAACTTTGGAGTAGAGAGGTGGATTTAACAGCAAAACATTGAAGCTTATCTAAAATGGGGAAAACTTAAAACTTTTACACCATCAGAGTTATCAACAGGGGTCACTGCATTTGCCAACAGTGGGCGGTATATTTGTTAATATTTTGGTCTAATAATTATTAGTTTGGCAGTTTCAATTTATCCATACATTAGTTGTATTCTTCACAACAAAAATCACTGAACATATGATAAACGTAAAATGGGTTCCTACCATGCTGCTTTTATTCAGTTCAATTGTTAACCAACTCAAGAGTCAACTTTTATAAAATGTAAACTCCTAGTGCATTGTCATCGTCCCAATGTGAAGTTGATGGTCTAGTTTCCACTTGGGGAGAATGAAAGGTCCTCGCCGTTTTTCATGGCAAGGACACCAAGGCATATGGCCAAATGTCATACTAGCGTCGCCTAGTGACAACTTTACTGAACTACTTTTCTTGGAAGCTGGTGGGAACACTAATGCTTAACTTCATGGTTAACTAAAGTCAACATCAAATCTTCAATAGTTGCAGAGTTAAATGTAAGGCAAAGAATCTTAATACAAGGATTGAATTTGGCACGAGCTAAAGGGCAAAATGTAACTGGTATTGACCGCGCTGCTGGTGCAAACTTGAAACAAGAGGTACAAAAATGCTGACAATTTGTTTTAACTTGGTTTACGGTTATCCAAATCAACTCACACCTGAAGTTGTCCCGAATCAGGGACACACAATAGGGGACAGGTGATAATTTTTCTTTTTTTTCCTCAAAAACGACTAGATACCACCAAAGTATGCTTAAATTTTAGGTTTTAAAAATAATGCATTTTACGCTTAAATACAGCGCATATCTCAAATGCATTGTATTTTAAACCTAAAATGAGGCTCACTACTAAAATGGCGACAGTGTGAATAAGATCTATGTGCTTTCTTCTTTACCAAACAATGAACATTTTGAGTTCAGTCACTTTTCATATATATAGTCGGATTAAAAACTCTAAGACTGGAAAACAAAAATGGATGAACTAAGCCTCTACAATGCCCACCCAACAGATTTTCCTGAAAATTTCACCTTTAAACATATTAGTAATCGAATGAAACTTAATTCAAGTATTTTACTGAACATGTTTATTAAGCAATTTGAATAGTAAAACAACTATAAAAAAAAAATGTCATACAAATCTTCATCCCCAAAATCGAGGCATGGTGGGCTCTGAAAAATTAATCATTTTTCTTAAATGTTTGGATATTTGCCGTTTTTCCCAATTACAGGAAATCAGTTAATTGTTGACATTGTGTGGTATATTCAAAGTATGCCTTTTTATTTAAAGTTTTACAATAAAAAGTCCTTATCCATAGTTACATAGCTCAAGGTACTTGACTTTCTGTAATATTTGCAAAAAGTAGTGAAGTGGTTACTAGATTCAGTCAGACTAATGTATACACATACAAAACATAAACTTGTATTTCTGTCCAACACTTCCCGTTCAGCCTATGTTTCTACAACTAGATGAAATTTCAGTACAGGACAACATATGATAAGTATTTTATTAAACAGGTCAAACTTCTTAGCATTTCATTATTAGCATGGCTTGTAGTTAAGATGTCACAAAACAAGACTTAAAGAAATTTTGACCTTTTGCTGGTAATGATTCGAGTGTGTGAAAACTAGAAAAATTTCCAGCAATCATTTTTGTCAGAAATTTAAGAATTTCCACCATACTACCACCAGAAAATTCCACAAAAATGTTGTCAAAGATACGATCACCTTGGTAATCAACACCCATAAGTTTTCCATATGAGATATACGAAGAACGCTCAATTCTTCAGAATCTAGAAAAGTCAATTCCAGTTTGAATTTCAGGGTCTCAAATTTTAGAGATTGCTTAAAGTGGAGAATTTTCTGGTAAGTTATTTAAAAACCTCCCAAACACCAATCCTGGTAGCTGTAGTTCACAATCAATGTAATTCAGAAAAATTTTCCAGGGGATGTATGGTTACGTGATGGAAAGGTTTACTGTTTTGTACTATTCATCAACGATAAATGTATTTTTGCATGAAAAAAGTAAAAATAATGAAAAAAGAAGATGAAAAACGAAGAAATCGGAACAGTGCTTGACCTCAGATTGTGTTTGGCGACCTGGGAAAAATCTCAAGTCGCCACGAAGTCGCCAGTGTGAGTATCAAAGTCAGACAATAATTCCTCTATTTCAAAGTTCATGTTGACTGCCATTTTACTTTAAATTTCTAAGTTTTCCTCGATCAGTAACTTTGGTTCACAATTGTTCCATTTATTTCATGAAATCAGAATATTTATCACCACAGCAATCAACACACGTCAAACACGTGCTTAAATTACAGGAACTAAACAGACATAAGTCGTAACTGTCATGATCTGTGTAATACGTGCTACCACAGTATGCAATCATCTCCGTTCCATGTTTGTTCATTGGAGGAGGAATTGAGTTAGAGAATGTATGTTTACGGGGAGAAATAGGAAAGGTACACTTAAGATTCTGAAAATAGGGCACTTGGTATGACCGTACTAAGTTTATTTTTCAGATTTCACTATGCTGAATATGGTACTTCAAATACAAGCAACTTGACATTGGCAGGTCACTCAGCTTGACTTAAAAGAAAACATTTTTTGAAACGTAATTAGATATAGTGTCTAGTCATCAACTTTAAAGACTTATCTGCAAACAGAGAAAAGTTGAGAATTTAATATGCTCACTAATACCAACCATAGCCTTTTCCTATGACTTAGTTCGACCCCAACTGAAATCGAAAAGTTTCCAATACTGCAAAAAGTGCAACACCTCCAGACAAAATACTATCACAAGCTTTGTTTAGCTTAACACTTTTCTAGAAATAATATATCACTAGCATCCATGAGACTATGAAATACTTGTATTAATATGTTTGTTAAGTGAAAGATGAAAAAACAAAAGAAAACAAAACTAAGGCTCATCCAACAACATGGATCACTCGTCTGTCTTCCATAAGTCGTCTGTCTTCTATAAGTCGTCTGTCTTCCATAAGTCGTCTGTCTTCCATAAGTCGTCTGTCTTCCATAAGTCGTCTGTCTTCCATAAGTTGTGCACTCAGTAGTCTCGTTGCATGCATATTCCAACTGAGTTGGGTTTTCACGCCTTAAAATTCCAGTAAAGCTTATTACCACCAATTTTCAATTACAGCTGCAATCCACAAATTATTTTTATTTCTCATACTTTGATCCCTGAGATAAGTTACTTGTTGGAACAAACGACCCATATTTGCCGTAACTGACACGGTCAGTTGTAACTAACATCCATTAAAATCAATCAAGGTAAGATGGATATTTTGATATTTGTATAGAGGATAAAATTTTCAACAAAATCACTACAGTTTCAATGTCTAACTTGATAAAATGCATTTGGTTACATCGAAAGTGGAGTAACTGTTGAGATTACCAGCTCTGGGAATTGAACCAGCGACCCCGATAAAACCAGCAAGCATTCTAACCATTCAGCTAAAAGGCAACTGGCCCTGAGGGGCCTGTGGACCTCCGACAGGGCACAATTGGTGTGGATGCCCACCACAGGAGAGCGTTGCTGATGGCAAATTCTAGGACACGGGTAGTGTTGCTGAGGGCAAATTCCAGGATGCTAGGTAGTTGCTGAGATCTGCAGCCAGGTGCGCCTGTTCCGTAGGAAATGGGGGAATGTTGTAGATTTGCTTCTGGTGAATCACATGGGTCTCTGTTAGCCGCTTGCTAACGAGTAATTGCCTATTAGTATTTGTTGAATGGTTAGGACGTGTGCCAGTTTTATTAGGGTCGCTGCACTTTGATTCCCGGGTCAGGTAATTTCTGCAATTTCTACAAATATTTTGCTAGTGATCTTCGATTGTCAAATTGCTTGCACAATAAGAATTATATTAAGAACAAAATCTTGATATCTCGTCCATACTTTCCACAATGGTGCTCCGCGGTAGGTCAGGCACAATTTCGAAAGAGCCCCCAAGGGGGCTTTTTCTTGGAGGGCAAAGGAAAGCTCTTTTAAGGATCGCTCTTTTCTAAGTCCATGGTGTTTAACCTCCAAAATTTAAAATGCAGTGGTGCCAGCTCCAGCCTTTACATCACTGTAGACAGTCCAATAGGCAATACAACCGAAGCCCTAGGTCAAGACTTCAATTTGTATGATAATTCATAGGACCAACTTACCAAGCCGGACATCGTCAAGTAGATTCACCGTTAGTATAAAAAAGCACTGCACAATACATAGCAACTAGACATTTTGAACAAGCATGTTCGTTTCGCGTTACGATACTGATATACGGGCAAATGCAGCCCACACGAATTGTCGGCCATTTTAATAATACGGTAACCTAACAGTCCTTACCAACCATTCTGTGATTGACACGATTTCATTTTTTAACAAACCGCGCGTTTTTATAATAAAATAAAAATACCTTGGCTGTCTTGGTATCTCCCTGAGCCATACTAAATCCTATTTCCTCACAGTTCACATGGTATAATCATTATCTAAGTTTTAATTTTTGCGTATACTCCGATCGCCACTGTTCACGACTAGTTTATATCACGTGACCACTACTCTCGTATAAAAATGATCGAGTATGATATTTCAAATGCAAGACTTAAATACAAAACAATAAGCAATTCAGGATGGAAAAACTTCATCAATGTTCGATTCAGGTACCTTCAATGATTAGTGGTGATTTTTTATTGTTTTACAGGAAGAGATGTCTTTTTAAACTTCAGCTTGTTACGACCGCAGCGATGCTAAGTGGCAGGAGATGAAAACATAATTTGCAAATCGGAGCCGGTAGCTCTAAACCCGGTACCTTAACATAAACAAACATTTGGACTGTAGTCTTTTGAACACAGTAAAGCTCACTAAAATAGAGTTCACTGTAGCATTCTGTTTCAAAAATTGGAACCTTTGTAGAGTTCCAACACAAAAAGTAAACCCTTTCACAAGGAAAAGATTTAATCGGGAAGGCACCTACTTTTCCCACCCGAGCATAACATGCCACTTATGTAACTTATGTAAGTAGCCGGCCCTTTGTCCCTCTTTAATTAATGTCATCGTTCAGTTCAACGGATATACAAAAATGTGCCAACTAACCATAATTAGAAGTTGACAGTAATGAAATTTTGCCTCAATGACCGAATGTTTTCATTCATCGACTAGTCTATCAGTTGGACGGGTTGCACACAGCGGCGGACAATTGTGTACGGGCGTAACTTTAGTAAACCCCGGCCGTGAGGCCCGTTTCGTCTTAACCTTTTTTTTTTTCATTTTGTTCTATTATAATGGTAAATGTGTCTCTCAGCAGCACAACAGATTTTTTGGCGGCGAAAACGTATTCAGCATTTTTGTTTTTCCTCGCGCGAGTGTCCGACACGGCACCGCCTGAAGCAATTTTATTTGCAACCTGACCAAGAAATTACTTTTGCAATTGTAAAAACGAAAGTAAATTTATAACCGCAAAATTGAGTGCGCTTTGACAATGACTGTCAACCTTGAAATCAGTCGGTAAAACCAAATCATAAAAAATCACGTCTGACATTTATTCTGCCGTTCCATATAGCTAGTGTCGCACGAAAATTCTACGATTCATAACAATACTTTCCTAACAACAGCAAAAAGAAATGGGGTTCATTGAGCGAAATTATCGATAATTTTTTAATAATGACCCGCTTTATACGACTACCCAGACATTTATCTTCTATAGGCCAATGTTGGGTATATTGAACAACGTCAGACCTGGACTGACCGACGCCCGTGTTGCAGTCTTCTACAGCGCTCTCTATTGACGGTTAGTAAGCATATTTATGTCTGGAACAGTTTCCCGCGATTCAATGACACTGAGAAAATCAAGGTTCGGTTGCCAACATGGTTGCTTTCGTCCACATGCTTATTGTACACTTGCAATTTTTTTACTGGAAAACCAGACGGACGTGCTGTGGAATAACTCAAATTGATTGGAAAATGCGTTGAAAGTGACCAATATGTTGTCAGAAATCGTGACTGAAAGTATATGACGTGTTCTCAATAGATCGATTCCATTACCGCCGATTGGTTGTTTTCTCGATAACTGATGTAAATGCTTTCCATAGTTAAGCACAGAACGATTAGTCATGAACACACGTTCGTTCCATTTTTCCACCATGCCTTTAATTAGGACAAAAAGGACAACGCAGTTCGTTCCTGTCGAGTGCTCTACATGAATATTAAATTTGTTGTCTTTAAAAGCAAAATTTAACATTTATGTTCATACTTCGACATTGAAAAAACGCCAGTATCAGTCTGCCTCCCTGTTTCAGTGGTAAACATTGTGGCTCGTTCTATTGCGAGTTGCAGTGAGAGGTTTCTTATGCAAGCTTTTCAGCTTTCCAAATAAAAATAAACAAGAAAATTGCCATAAATACATAGTAGCAATACTTGCTTTTGTTAGTACGTAAACAACACACCATTTTCTCAGACAGCTGAAGTACGAACAAAAAAATTATCACAAGTATCGTCAATGAAAACATGTTCATTGAGAAATTGGAACGTGAGTTGTAATTATGAGAATGATCTCCAATTAGGTCATCTCATGCTCGTCATAAATAAGATATATTAATTCGTCGACTGCTAACGTAAGCTGTTGCGGCAATGGACTGCTTCCAAAATAAATATCGTTTGTTGAACACTGTATTAAGTGATGTGTAATCATGAAAATTATGAAACTTTCCTTGAAAGACCGCTGCCACTATGCCAATTATAGGTACTTAGACGGAAAATTTAAGCATATTGAATTCTAAGGTGCTACAAAAAGGAGGTTATTAATAAAAATAAGCGTTGTTCGTAACGGTTGCGACATTACTCTGGTATCCACGTTGATCCTACTTTATAGTATTTTTAAAACACTAAAATGTGTTTATTGTGTTTTAGATTATATTTACAGGCATGCAATATTTTTGCTGAAATACGTTGCTTGTTATTGTGCTGTCCATTAAAGAGGGGTTAGCTCTCACACAACGAGGTGTTCCAGGTATTTTGTTTGGTAAGATGTTTTCTTCTGGAGTATCGTCTGAGCCAGTTGGTTACATCAACTTCGAGGTAGCGGTGATAACCGGTATCGAATTGGAAGGCGGAGTGGGGTCGGTGAAAGTGGCATTGTCTCGGCAGAGATTTCTTAATTTGCAATCCTCTTAGTTCCTTACTTATTATGGTAGAGAATGTGCCAGGGGGTGACTAAATTTTCTACTTAAAATGCCGGGATATGCGTGAAGCTGGACCATACAGACAACAAATCATTTGAGCGACTGTCTCAACAGTCAGATAAATTATACTTTATAGCGCTGTCTGAGCTTAAATTCCAATTAATATGCATTATTCGTTTCGTAATTAATATTTGGAAAAAGACAATAAAACGGGATTTGCAAAGCATATAAAATTTTGTAAAAATTGAGACTACATGTACCCTTTTTCTATAAAACATATGTCGAACCAACTCGATAACAACTGGTCAACAAAATGGCACAGATGTGCTTTCACATTTAATTAGACCGAGGGTATTTGAAACTACTAAAATCCAACTTGTCATAAAAGTACCCACCATAACTCCATGTATGTTGTGAAGTCATGGGTTCACTGAAAAACGAAACACGACCAGTAAGTATGAAGGCGTTACCTCCGTTAAATTGGTGAAACTAATGATTCATCAGTTGTGAACTGGTTCAGGGTAGCAGACGTAAAGAGGGTTGTTCATAAAATATATCAATAGGTCAACGTTCGAGGAGTCGCCGCCGTCACTAGTGAGCTTTTAATAATAATACACGACGAACGCTAAGAAATAGTGGCTCTCAATATAATGGTCGAATTAGGGGATGAATTCATAAAAAGCTATTCTTATTTGATTCGCATAACCACTGACTAGCGGTGACGTTATTATATCAAACGCAATTTATTCACAATAGTCTTGTTTGCCTACGGTACGAGCACGTATTTATTTATGCGTATGCCCCAGTATCCAAATGTGTTTTTTTCCAAAAATATATTACACAGCCTGGATACCCATGCTCCTACAGGCGCAATTGGGATGTTCCTGGTTTTTGAATTAATAGTTTGTTTGATTTTTGTCCAGTTTTAGCAGGCATATTCTTCAATTAATTCATCTTGAAAATGAAAGCGCCCAGCATCTACGATTTTTAAATTAATAAGTCAACTTTCACACACCAACGGCTTCATTATTTTGGGTATAAAGATTCAGCCTTGTAGATGAGCTACAAATATGCAGTTTTCGTCTATCTTAACAACAAGTGTTTAAACAAACTGCATTTCGTATAAGTGGTATAACAACAGCAGCAGCAGCACAGACGCGGCAGCAGCAGCAACAGTAACAACAACAGCAACAACAACAACTTCATCATTATTAATGTTTTTCAACTGCCATTGGAACTGACAACCCTGTAGGTGTTTGGCAGGTGTGTTCTGCTGCTTTTCAAGCCTGAGGAAGTGTTTTGATGAATTATAATCAGTCAGTTCTGATGCCCTTACATATTGTCAGTGCAAGCCAGTGTGGGGCTTCACAGACAGACGATTGTCATAGCATGCTAGTGAAAAATTGATCTAATAAACTTTCAGAAACAATAAAATATCTTAAAGATGATAAAAATGCAAAAAACAAATTTTGGTTTAGATCACTAACTGTTGCAAAATTGGTCTCAAGTTCCTCAGTCAAACTGGAGGTAATTCCTTGGCTTCAAATGAACTGACGGCTCATTATTGCTCAAGACCAGACTACTTGTTTCCTTGTCACCAGCCTGGGACTCCCAGGTCACAGCCAAGCATGGCCTTCCCATGTCTCATAAGTGAGTGTGAGTGCACTTGTCCAAGAATCCTAACTACTTGTGTTATAATAACATTGTATCTATCAGATGTATATATGAATAAAAAACAGAAAGAAACACGATTTAATCACTCAAACCCAAGGACATCAAACGATGTGTGAAGTAGCCTTTCTGGGCCATTACGTCACCGGAACAACACAGAACAAAGGAAGTAAGGGCGAAAGTAATNTAAACTTTCAGAAACAATAAAATATCTTAAAGATGATAAAAATGAACAATGACCATAACATGTAGTGGTCACCAAGACCTGGTAATCACTGACATCTATTGGTCACTAACATCTAGTGGTGACTTACACTAGAGTTTCGCAAGACTTGTGGTTGAATATTTTGTCTCAACAGACTCATTTCATATCACAACTATTTGTATGTGGCAACGTCTTTTATGGGATCTAGTTGAAAGTGATTAACTTATAAATCTTTGTGAATTTTTAGGTAAATTTCGTGTCTGGAAAGAAAATATTTCTTACTAGCGGCTGTCGCACAACTCTAATATTTTGCTGGTAAAACATTTATACTATGGAAGATGGTATGAGAACAACGTTGTATTCATCTAAAATCTTTTAAACACAAGTCTAACGACTTACGAGTCGTTTTGTGCTACACACACAATGTTTTCTCCATCATTTACGAATTTTTGAGCTTGAGAAAAAATTTACGAATATATTTAAAGGAAAACAATTTCGATATCTTTAAAGTTGTCTAACTGATTTTTTTCAACTTTTTTTCCAACAAATATTGCTATTTAATGTCAGTTGCATAAAAACGAAATTTGAAAACGTGGGAATTGGAGCTAATTCTCAGCTAACTGGTGAATGGCGGAAAAAAGCTTACATTTGCTCTCCAAGTTTTGACATTGATACAAATTTGAATAGGTTTCAAACCCGTTTAGATGGGCGCACCCCGGAGAGGGGGGGGAGGGTCGAAAGAACCCCCAATTTAGCGAATTGGGCAAAAAAGTTCTGCCTCAGTGAAAAAAGTGCGAGTAAATGACACAAAGAACACAGAAAATCGGCACAGGTGCACAATCCGCAGGCCGGAACCTAGTGGCCCCGTTTTTTGGACCCCATACCGAGAAATTCGAGCCCCCTATATTTCAGGCTACCTGCGCGCTGGTTTAGTACACAGGCTTTTAAGAATTTTACATGAAATTAGGACCACAGATTCCCAAATGTGCACCTTTTCTGGAAAAGAACAACATGATATGGTCCATCTGTGTCGTGTTTATTTGTACGTTCCTTTCGGCGTTCGTTGTTTCAATGTCTTAAAAAAGTGAATTTATTGATTTCTCATGTCAAGAAGCTATCTTGGGGGTAAGTTTTCAGAATGCATTTCACAGTAAGTTTTGGTAAATATCATTTACATGGCTGGAGATTAATCAATCTTAAACCTTGTCTAAAGTATTAAAAAACAGAAATTTTCAAGTTTAATTTGACAAAACAAAAAACAAATTGTACAAAAATTGTGAATATTCTAATTCTAACAACAGATAGACTCCTATCCATGGATCTTTTATTTGACCGAGCTTGGCTTGCATTAAAATGTCTCGGCATACTTTAAAGAGTCTATGAACCCATCATCCCTTATTGTTGCAAAAAACAAATTTTGGTTTAGATCACTAACTGTTGCAAAATTGGTCTCAAGTTCCTCAGTCAAACTGGAGGTAATTCCTTGGCTTCAAATGAACTGACGGCTCATTATTGCTCAAGACCAGACTACTTGTTTCCTTGTCACAGCCTGGGACTCCCAGGTCACAGCCAAGCATGGCCTTCCCATGTCTCATAAGTGAGTGTGAGTGCACTTGTCCAAGAATCCTAACTACTTGTGTTATAATAACATTGTATCTATCAGATGTATATATGAATAAAAAACAGAAAGAAACACGATTTAATCACTCAAACCCAAGGACATCAAACGATGTGTGAAGTAGCCTTTCTGGGCCATTACGTCACCGGAACAACACAGAACAAAGGAAGTAAGGGCGAAAGTAATCATACTGAATAGGGTTCAGAACAGAATACCACATAGAGATTCTCACGGTAACATCAGTAAACCTAATAATTCATTACAAATGTCAATTTATTGATTGCTGTTCTCAGGGTGATGCTCAAAACATTGTAGCGCCAAAATTCACGAGTGTTCCATTCAGTTCAGACTTTAAAGCTTCAACTGTTGCTTAAAGACAATTTATTAACACAAAACAATGGCAATGGAATGTTCTATACAAGGCAGGCAGAAATGTAAAAAGTCATATAAAATCATGCACTTTAATTGCACAAACCATGAAAAAATCCATATCAAATTCTCACACTTAAAAAAGCAAAACTTGATTACAGAAATTTGAATTCTATTTACCTCACACTGTTCTTACTAGTGCTCCAAAATCATTCACCTAAGACTAACCTAAATCTGGGAACTTAGATTCTCTGCATTTTTTAGGAATGCAGCTATTTCTGGCTTAGGGATATACATTATGGTAGAGACAAGCAACATATGGCAATGTTGTAGAGTATCGGAAAGTAAAGGGTAACAAATAAAGTGGTATACTGGCAATAGTCACTTACAGGGGGTCTGTATTTTCACCACCAGTACCGTAACACATAAAGTGGTATACTGGCAATAGTCACTTACAGGGGGTCTGTATTTTCACTACCAGTACAGTAACTTCCGCTGAATAACGGGCATCAAAATGGTTCAAAATTGCAGCATCCCTCTAGTGACCAGAAATGGTATACCCCTCATGAACGTCTCCTCTTTAGTGAATTTTCCACACAGTTCTGCAGGATATTTACATGCAGCTATCAATTTGGTCTGTTGTTAAGCTTTCTTGGGGATCTTTTATTCAGCATCATGCACATAGCGCTGCAGGTCTGCTCCAAATGTTGTGTTCAGACAAAAACCAGGAACAGTTGTCACGGTGCGAGTTGTCACGGCGCGACTTCTCCACTTTAGTTGCATTTACACGACATTAGATCACATTTACACCAAGACTGTCAGCTTTGCCCCAGTTTCTGTTTAGATGTGTAGTTGAACTGGAGCAACTGATCGAGTGCAACTTGCTCTAACTATCAAACCGAAGTCAGTCTCACACACGCATGCACGCACGCACACACACACACACACACACACACACACACTTGCGCACGATCAGCTGTTCCGCGTTAGTTGCTCCATGACAACTGCCTCCTGTGTAAATGTGGTTTCTGTAGATTCCCACATTCCCAATGAACCTTCACAAGAGACCAACCTCACAATTGGTGTGGATAGTGACGTGTGTTGTTAGTGCATCACTTTCTAGAACAATCCGGCCAAACACAACATGGCTTCAATATTGATAAGATTGTAATTGTTGAGCATTGCCAGTAAACAGCACAACAATCACTTAGCATTGGAAGATGTCAGATTCGTTACTAGCATAAGAAAGAAAGTTAAGAGCAGTCTTTAAATGAAAAAAAATCACCCACAATTAGAAGTAGTCCTGTTAAAGCATTAAATCCACATGTCATTAAAAGCACTTGGCCTTGACCTTGGGTGATTTATTCATGGTGGATCAGATATGATCATTACAGAGAGATAACGATAACACCGCATCTCAGATTTCAATCTCATGAGCATCGGTGACTGTGCAGAAATCCAGAGAGCAGACCACAACTCTAGACCACACCAAAATGAATGACCTTGACTGTGTTAGATGTTTTATCACCTTCCTGCAAAAGAAAATGCATTACATTCAGAGAGGTAAATCTGTGCTGGCTGACTTACAGCATAATGAATGTGTAGGTGAAAGCCAAATATCTAGAGAGAACAGTGGCTACACTTGTAAATGGGCTTCTCTATATATCAAATAACAGTGGTCCATGTAGAACCTGCTATCTGGAAACAGCACAGGGTTATTTTCGTAAATAGGCATTGCCACATATCACGCATAAGCTGTCTATGCGACACCTTGTTATCTACAAAGAACAATGGGTAGACTTGTAAATGGATTTTGATTTATATCCCATAACAGGGCAATGGTCACTGTATATGCTTCAGTTGGCAGCCGATAGACACAGCTAGGAGACAAGCACATAGCACAGATAAATGCATTTCCCCCGAGTGCAACTTGAAACCAAGCATACAGTGATGTTCAGCACTGAAAACTGGAATTTTGTCAAACAACAACGCTACCTGTGGTTTGGGTGGAACATCGTCTTCTAAAGCTGCTGCATATTCATCCATCAGCTGTGCAGAGATCTCTGGGTCATCCTCATAACTATAATCAATTGTGTCGATTCCACTTCTGAATGGAAACGGACAAATGAAACTCACTAAAGGTTAATGATTGACGTATTTATTTCATTGTTTCTCCTAATTATTATTTGTGACCACTGTACAAAATGAAACAGAATAGAATAATGTTGTGACAGTAGCAAAGGTTAATCGCCATCAAAGAATAAGAAAACTGTGTGGTCCCTCCTCACAGTCACCAACTGTGCCGCCAGCTGGCAGTTGAAACTACCCTCTTCAAATTGGTGCCTCTCCCCACCCCATCCGTACCTCTGCATTGTAAACTAAGCATAAGACAAGATGACCAACGTCTCCCTCAATGAACATTTATGTCTTTCAATGGTCCACTTAGCTGAACACAGTACAGCAAAATCACATCAATTTCAGACAAAAGCAATTTTAAATATTACTGTTTTTTCAATTTTCAAGATCTTTTAACAATGTCCTGAATGCTCACATCTCATAATATTTTATAGGTAAAGCATTGATTTGATGCTCTATAGTTTTTATAAAAATACAAGAAACTAAAATTGCACTTGTGCACCATATTTGTGTCCTAAGTTGGTGAGACTTTAACGTACTAAATCTGATAAGCACACATGAATGAACACATGAATATTGCTTTGCTGTTAAATAAATCAAAGCTTACAAAGAGGCTTCCAATGTTGACTGTAATGCTTTCTTACAAATAGATAAATTTTGAGTTAAGGATAGTTGAAGAACATTATCTCAACAGGTCACGGTACGGTAAAAATCGGACTTTGATGTGTACTTTTTCAAATTCTTTGTACAAAACCAATTCTTGAAGCTCCTACTACACGGCGTCTACCCAAAATGTGAGCCTACTTACTGCCTGTGTTGTACCACGTGAGGTGTTGAGTGACGCGGCTGGTAGAACGGTTGTTGTAGCATGCCTCGGGTTGGCTGAAACAAAACAAGGAAACAAATGATTTCATTATGAAATACCTAATCATGTAGCTAGGTGCTGTTTTGACAAGAGCAATACAAAGCATTGCATGCACAACTACACTGCTTCAAGGGTGTTACGGTGTAATGTAAGTACCATGAAAATGGCCTTGTTACCTGCTGTCTATGACTAGGTGTTTTGTCCATCTCTGTGTCACTTTCATCGTCATAATAGGAGTCCCCATTGGAATAGCCATCTCCCGATAATTCCTCGTCTTCATTCGTTTCAGATCCAGCGTCCGTTTCGGTTGATTCGTTGTCTATCTGTTCTGCTTTCTTCTTTGCCACTTCAGCGAGTGCAAGTTCACCCTTGTCCTGAGCCAGATAGTGTATATCCTGCAAGGTTTACGTGGCAATAAAACTACAGAGTCAACAATTTCACATGCTCTCACGCACAGCATAATCAAGGGAAATGCGCTATTTCACCATCTGTTTGTGGTTTTAAAATGGTCCACTTGGAAGGGTAATAATCACTTTTACAGGAATCCACCATTTTGAGAACCAGTTTTCTCCACTGAATAACAGGCACCAAACTGGTTCTCAAAATGCAGAACCCCTGTAAGTGACTATTGCCACGTAGATGGAAATACAGAAAATTTCTGTAAAATAGTTAAGGATCCAGGGTCGGATAGCAAGCGAGATATAATTGGACGCATGCACGGCTCTTGAGTTCATTTTGATTATTGTCTTATATCGGGTGAAACATTGTCCCACTAGCTTACCATGAATAAGTCTCTTGCACCTATGTCTACAGCCAATAGGAATGCTTTGTCAAATCTGGAATGCCTGCAAAAAGAATAAACAATAATTATAACCTACGATAAACTCACCAATTTAGGACACAATATGGCAGACAAGTGAAATGTTTTCTTCTTCATTTTCCTGTAAAAGATATTAAGTAGGACAGAATAAAAGCTTCATCAGTGTTAAGCGGTACTTTTGTAGCATGTTTTCCCTTATGCAAAAGTTGTTAAAGACACGACACCTGTTGCTGTTGATTATCTTTATTCCATTCTGTCAAGACAATTTGGGAAAACATGTCAATTAGGTACATAGAACATGATGTGCTATGATTGAAAGTATGGGAGTCCCTTTTGATCACATTCGAGAAGCCCATTTTGAATGAGCAGCAAACAGGGTCGCACCACACGCTACACTTTGTATGCGTGACTTTCCTGTTAACCCCTCCATTTGTCATTCTTTGCAGTATTTCACACTTGCCGTGTCCCACTGTGTATGTTATTAGCTTTTGCTTTGTGGTGGTACTACCACGTCATTTTATTTCCACTTGAAAATGAAACAAGTATGTTTTGAGATATCGTGTCTTTTAGTCATGTCACTTGGTCAGTTACTAATTACCAATGTTCTGTTGAACGTCGAACTTCGTTCGTGGATACGAACAGAATTGAATAAAGATAGTCAACAATTACAAGTGTCGTGTCTTTAACAAGTTTTGCATAACAGTGTTAAGATGCATACCATAGCTAACACTGGACAATATTTTGAGAAACTTTGGCCATTCACGTTATGCACATTTGAAAATTTTTTGCAATTACTTGCATCTGAAATTGGTGAAATTTTACCATATCTAAAACATCTAACTTAAGAATGATGCAGTGTATGAACAGGTAATGTGAATGTGTAGAATACTGCTAAGCAAATTCGTGGATAAAAAAATCAAAGTGGCTGCGAGTAAACTAAAACTGCATAAAGGTATGAATGCCCAATTCTCAATGTACCAATTTTTCTTCAAAATACAAATGTACCTGAGTAAATGATGGAAGAAGCGTCGGGCAAATCTACTGATGGGGTCTCTGAACTCCAAAACGACAGCTTCAGACAGAGGTCGTGTGGGGGCATAGAAGGTACCCAGGGCAGCTTCTAACTGCGACTCCCTGTCTGCATTCAGTGGTAGTCTGTATTACAAATAGTAAGTGTAAGTAGAAATCTTGGGCAATATGTGTCGAGGCACTTTCAAAAACTAAGTATGTTAGGAAAGTCTTGCTGAAGGCAGATAACATCATACTGTACTTAGGCTAGACCTTAAGGGAGACAAAAAAGTACCAAGATGAACAAGGATCTAAATGTCTAATTTTTGCTTTACCTCATGGGGTCTATGGGGAACATTTTTCCCATATGCTGGATTAGCAGCGGGTGAAAGTCTTTACGCAATGTTGTGTAAAATGTTAAATTAACAAATTTGTATTCACCATCTTCATTTTCAAGTTGTTCCCAAACAAATCATCATGTATTGGTGCACAGAGAATATGCATTTGGGAAAAAAGAACAAAGAAAATATGACCGATTCTATTGTTTCAAACAAAAAATAATGTTTGTACATAACATCACAGGTAACAGCAATAAAAACAAAAAGTTACCTGAGTAAGTGTGTCACTATAGCGTTAAGACAATTATAACAGTCCTGTCCCTCAATGTTCCAGTTCAAACTGGCTAGGAGATTTACAGCCTGAAACATATGAATATAGAGAGAAACAATACCTCAAGGATTACAAATAACCCTTGTCTGTATCTCAGAGAACATTGTTTGTATCAGTTAGTTAAGTACTTTCTAATTAAATATTAAGGATATGACACATAATGAACAATCACTAATATACAGTTATCCAGGCCCAGTTGTGCCAACAAAGACTTTGGTTCACCTCTTCAGCAGTCCACTAATGGGACTAGACAACCACTACAACTATTGTGATCTTCAAAGACTGCATTAACGAAAGTTAAACACGAGAGAACATAGTAATTTCACGCAAGATAAAAGCTGTCATTTCTAACAATGTGCGTGTTCTGTGTACGTACAGCTCCAATCTCCCTATGTTTGATATATTGGTTCACTAACTGAAGGCAGCCAGAGTAATTAGACAGTCCAAGGCTGAGCTGAAGAACCGCCAGGGGACCCCTGAAACAAATGAAACACTTAGCAATAAAAACAGATTACTAGATTCAGTGAGTTGAGGTTTCCAGACACTAGCAACAGTGGCGGATCTAGGATATCACAAGGGGGGCCCAACATTTTGTCCGGCTACAAGCATTTGCGTAAAGTGAACCACAATTGTAGATGTGCATAGCATCGAATTAGGGGAGGTCGGGAGGGGGTCCCGCCCAGGAAATTTTTCTGTTTTTACCTCTAAAAATCAAGCATTTTCCTTGATTCCTGAAGTATTATCTAAGAAAAAAAAGCAAAAAAAAAAAAACAAAAAAAAAACGGAGAACGTGTCAAACAGGAAAAACTGCGAGTTCCGAAGATTCAAACTCACGACCTGGCGGTAAGAGCGCGCGTGCATTACCACTACACCACCACGAACGAACTACTAACCACATATTAAGAGACCTACTCGTTTATGGTCCACAGCGTTTGCGCGCGAATCCTACTTCTTTTTGTAATGCTTATTACACGTTTTATATTTTGTGCCATCAATTTTTAACAAATTTGTTGTATATAAAATAGTCTTCAAATGCCCAAAAGACCAAATCCGTCTTTCGTGTTGGCAATAATGACGGGATTGCTTTTAAATTAGAAATCGTCCTAAGATAAGGTTTGACAAAGAGAGTATTGCGAGTTTCTGAGTGATTCACTAAGGCTTCGATTAAAATTCACATCTTCCCAGCAGCCTCTGTTTTTTCATCGTCACTCAGGTTCCATCTCTTTAAAAAATGAAGTAAATTTTCTTCATTGCACAGTGGAGCAGATGATGGAAAAGGAGTCGTAGTGCGCAGCGCCACTGCCGGTCGCCTGGGATATCGCGGGAGAGCCTATACTTAGCCATAGTTCCGTTACGAATGCGCCGTGTTCCGAATTTGACACTTGAAATTGGATTTGAGCCCCCCCCCCAACACTAAAACTGCACACATTTAAATCTTTTTTCATAATAAACTCATCATTTCCCTACGCTCTTACTGTTTTCTTTTTTCAAGTTTGCGGCAGCCAAGGGGGGGGGGGGCCTGGGCCCCCTGGCCCCCCCTAAATCCGCCTATGAGCAGTCTTTTGCCTTCTTAAGATAATGCAGCAAAATAAAGTTTAAGCAGGGGTTAAAACGATTCAAAAACAGGACTAATGTTCTACAATATTTTACAGACAATTGCAAACAAACTGTTGCCATTCCATTGTTTTCCTAAATCATTAAACAACTTGTAATTGTGTAATTATGGACTGTGTAATTTTATTGGAGGGCTTTGCTGGAAAGCAGTCATGAATTTAGCAACCTATCATCTCAATGTATAATTCATATAATAAAAAATAAAATAAATAATAAATAAAATCGCATTAAGTATAATTGATATACTTGTAACAAGATGCAGAAGAAATACTGATTACCAGAAGTAACTGACATAGATGATAATGGAATGTACCAAATGTACTAACAGTTACACGCAGCTCAGATATTGATATTGAGATACTGCGCAGCTTAAATGCCAATTAAGAGATGCAGTTAAGATACTCGTAACAAGGTGTAACAGACATACTGTTACAAGATACAACTTAGATATTGATACTAACCTGTCAAAGGCCATCAGCAGTGAGTCTGTACTGCTCGTGCCGCCATCTGTTGTCTGAGGTTCAAATGGACACCACATGACTTTACTAAGTGTGGGCGGAGATCTGGAATGTGAAGGTCAGAGTTCAAAGCGGCTGTAAAACCAGAGTTCTGTCTAACTTCAGATCTAGACAATACATCTGCCTTGAAAAAATAACAGTTCCTATTTGCTGGAGAGCTGCTTGGTGCATAAAACAACCCACCCTGACAAACTAACTTATGGAGTATGGTCGAGACGAATGACCAATAAGACTAAGGAACAACGTGAGTCCAATGTCATAATGGCAGACGATCTAAATCAAAAGTTAAGACTACTGATGGAAGACTGGGACCATTGAGGAGTTGGAATTGGCTGTAGGGGGTATCGTATTTTAAACACCAGTTTAATGCCTGCTAATCACTAGAAAACTGGTTCTCAAAATGCTGGACTCCTGTAAGTGAGCATTACCTCTCAGTTGGTATCAATTACACAACATTGTCAAAGATATTACTTTAACTAAAAATATTTTATGATAAATGAAAACAAAAGGTCTCCTATGCTCACAAGAATCACCCATCAAAGCTATAACACCAGTAAGTTTTAACACCCCAATTTACACACACTACCACCTCTTGGGTGTTTCATGAAGGTGACGTAAGGCAGAAATTTGGTCTTATGCTCCCAATTCACAATTGGTTAAAAAAGGTATAGCCAAGTATATACGAGAGCATCACAGTCTAAAAATAATTTATAAAAATTATCTCACTAACTAATAATCATGTGTATATTCTCAGAGACTTTGTGCATTTGCTCAAGTGAGATTAACTTATTTTTCAGAAATAGTTTGGTGGGGCGTAAGAGTAAATTTCGGTCTTAAGTCATTTTACAACAGGCCCCAGGAATGGCATGTTAATTTGAAGTTCTAAAAGTCCTCAGGCACATCGCGTCTCCTTCAGTGAGTTTTAGAAAGATGTAGATATGACATACAAATCCTTTTGTGCTCTGACACTTTCTTTCAATTCATTATCAGCTTGAGACAAATTCCAAGAGCAAAGCAGGACACTTCAACCTACCCACCACTCCAGCACCTCCAATGCAGGGGAGATAATGTCCCCAAGGAGACAGGTCGAAAATGTAATTGAAGAGGGATACTTGACTTATGTTAGGGTGGATATGCGCTGATTTACTTATTTATTATGATATTTAAAATTAGGGTAGCCCCATCAGTTTTCACTGTTTTCCATGGGGGCTCAAAACTACCTCAGTAACCTTTGCAGATTTTCCTCCCTGGCAAAAACAGCATGACAGCTGATCATCTCCAAAAATATAATGGACCTTAGAGCAAAACTATTCCACTGAGCAATGGCCCTAATTAGCTGCATATTCTAGCAAAAACCCAATATGTGTTCCTCGTACAAGTAACCACAGACCTGAAGTAGAGACCCAACTCCAGCATGCGCAGTGGTTTATGCTCCTCTGACATCAGCTGGAACAGCAGGGGGTTGAGAGCAATGTCGTAAAGCTGGAAATATGCAGGGTGCACCATCATCACTGAACAGAACAATACTGGGGGACACTAAACCAATAAGACATGGAAGATATGCAACTCAAACAGACAAACAGATGGAAACATTGAAATTCCATAGACACATTCAACTTTAAGTACCAAACGGGAGCTTTTTATGTACAAACACTTCAAGGGGATGATTACTGATTAAGCCATTTTTCAGTGATTTGCAAGACCAACATTGCAATCTGACAACTTGAATAAAAGACAAGAAATCGACCTTGCAAATTTTATAAAGCCCCGTTATCATGAACACGTAAATATCAACATATTTAACACTAACAAACTTGAAACAATACAAGGCAACCATAGTCCAAGCTATAGTATCAGGGAAATAACTGTCAAAGACAAACCTGCACCTCACCACGGGAACTGGCCACCAGAATAATGGTACCACTGGGGTGCCAGTTGATGGAGGCAGGGATCTGTAAAAACATAGAGTATAGTGTGAATCAAATGTAAAGTTAACTTTTGATAAGGGTGGAGGGGCGTCAAAGAAACATTCAAACTTTTGATTTAGACCACTTAACAGTCACTACATTGCCCTCAACTTGTTTCTTATTCAGGGGAGAAGTGATTTATGAGATTGGATAATTATTTGAAGTCAAGCTCAGCTAATAACATCAAATGCCATGACAATTCCTCATTATTTGAAGTCAAGCTCAGCAAATAACATCAAATGCCATGGCAATTCCTCATTATTTGAATTCAAGCTCAGCTAATAACATCAAATGCCATGACAATTCATCATTATTTGAAGTCAAGCTCATCAAATAACATCAAATGCCATGACAATTCCTCATTATTTGAAGTCAAGCTCAGCTAATAACATCAAATGCCATGACAATTCCTCATTATTTGAATTCAAGCTCAGCTAATAACATCAAATGCCATGACAATTCCTCATTATTTGAATTCAAGCTCATCAAATAACATCAAATGCCATGACAATTCCTCATTATTTGAATTCAAGCTCAGCAAATAACATCAAATGCCATGACAATTCACCATTATTTGAATTCAAGCTCAGCAAATAACATAAAAAATGTCATGACAATTCATCATTATTTGAATCAAGCTCATCAAATAACATCAAATGCCATGACAATTCCTCATTATTTGAATTCAAGCTCAGCAAATAACATCAAATGCCATGACAATTCACCATTATTTGAAGTCAAGCTCATCAAACAACATCAAATGCCATGACAATTCCTCATTATTTGAATTCAAGCTCAGCAAATAACATCAAATGCCATGACAATTCACCATTATTTGAAGTCAAGCTCAGCAAATAACATCAGAAGCCATGACAATCCAACTTGTTCAGCCTGGTCTCAAATATGAACAAAATATTAGTTCTTTCCAAGAACTGAAACTACCTCTAATATGAATAAGGACAAGTTGAGAGAAACTACATTGGTGTAACTGGTCTAAATAACAAGTCATTTTTTGACAGCCAAGGCAGGTTTACAGAGGTTTATAGTTCTCACATTACGGTGTTTTCCCATTGACAAGTTGGGAAGATGATCCCTGTAGCCAATATCTTACACCACCGATTAACTCCATTCTGGCATTCAGGGTTGGAGGGCCAGCTCTCTTTTGTTCGATAATTGCTCTAATCTCCAATAAGATTCTATCTAGCCTGACTGGGCTGTGCTGTTAAAAATAAAATTTACGTTATAACATATTTGAACATGAACCAATAGCATTATTTTCTGAATTCCTCATCAAATGTTGATAATGTTTACTTTTTGAATCGCCAAAATCGCCCACCTACAACCGAAGTTACGACAATCTATTCTTTCTGAATGTACCAATATTCGCTCTGGGATTGACTGTGTTTACACGGGGTCTGTAATAAGCCTAGTAGATAATTGGCTTGCCTGTTGTCATAACAGACAAAAGACTGTGCTTGGCAGTTAACAAAGGAGCTAGATGTTATCACACCCTCACAACCCTCTACATCAGATAAAGTCACTGAACAGAAGAACGCCATAATGAACCATCAACTATGTGACATTATTACACTGATGCAAGGTGAATGACTGACTAGTCATGTGTCTTGGATAGCATACCATCAGAAGGGAAAATGTGAAGATCATGCAACAAGAGCAATGCATAGCAATGATATGAGTGCACTGTGTGGTGCTCATTTCTTCATACGTTCAAAGTAGTAAAGAGAGCTACATTAACGTAACATTGAGTCCATGGAACGTAGTGCTAAGATGTAAAAATTGGTAAATGCAGTCCTAGCATATTTTGAGACTCCTGAAAAGAAAACTAAGTTGCCACTAGATGGCACTGCAGCAGTCAGATCCGTTCAATAATAGACGGCAGTCATGCAGTAATATATACTTTGCAAAGACTTAAAAATTATTTACCAAGTTTGACTTCACTGTTTCTGTAAGGCGTCTGTTCTCATCGTATAAAACCTGAAAAAAATCGAACCTGAGAAATAAAATAATTTTTATTCAGTTGAGTAAAATTACATGTAAATCAAGGTTAACAAACCACTTACAAAAAAAAATTATAACATTCCATTAACAGTTGAAATGTTGCAAACACAGGATTTTAATTGTGCTTGCACAAATTGTGCCAACTTTTATTCCTCTAATTACCAGAAGTATAGCAGTAGACACTTACCAAAGTGCCGTCATCACAGCCTAACAACACACGATCTTCCGCGTAGTTACGTCCCTGTGTTATGACACTGTCTACAAGTAGAATATTTCTCTGCAGTACATGACAACAAAAGAAATCCTAAGACCATTTACAATCTATCATGTATTGGAAATCGGACAACAGATATTTCATTCTTCAAATTGCAAGCACTCTGAGCATACCATCAAAGCAAAAACTGTCATAATTTTTCGTTGCGACAATTTGTGATTCCTGGGGTTGCACAAACTGTTAAAACCCTCAAATTTAATCTTCGGGAGAACGTATAAATTGTCCCAATTCAACTCGGAGAGGCAGGACCCCACAGGGAAGAAGAAAGAAAGAATCTTAAGGTTACGCAGGACCTTAGGTCCAAACGTGACTAACTTTGGAACATCTTATCTCAAAAATCACTGAACAGATTCATATGAAACTTTCAGATGTTATGAACGTACTCCAAAATGCCGTTAGGAATTGAATTTCATGATTTTCATAAAAAGAAAATTTACATCACATAAGAATTGATCATGCTATTGATACCATTGTTTTTCCATCAATTTACCCTTCTCTTTTCCTAAACATTTACTACAAGGACATGGCCACAAAATCTAATTAATGAAGTCAAAGAAGTAAGAAGTCAAAAATCCAATTCTTTATACATTTACTAAAATCAAGGGTTTTGTAGATATTTGGATAAGTACACAGACTAGTCAACAAGGTCCTACATAACCGTGTGCATCAGTCAAGTGAAAGATTAACATACTATTCTGTTTTAAAAGCATTTTCATGCAATAGTAGGTACTGAAATTTAAAGATTGTGACAGATGTGACAGTTTGTGGTCCAACAAAACGCTTCATATTAAACTAGAACAATTCTCAGCAGCTGGGCAGATGGTTTACATATGATATCATTGAACACCTCTAGAACCATAGATGTATGTTAAATGGCACATTGAATAATTGTAAAGAATTCACAATGGCATTAAACGTCAACTTTGAAAAAAATAGTGTTATAAATTTGTTTGATGTACTTGATTAGATTTCATATTGCTGTGCGTGTATGTACTTGTGGGTTGAATTAATAAATGTTTATAACTTCTAAAAAAACTTTGAAAAAATAACAAGATTAAGTAATCTTTTAGCTTTTAGAATTCTTGAACACTTAAATGAAGTAAACTTATCAAGTGACTTACTTTTCAGTGGTATTGAGGTAACGGCCACTCTGTGTATCTAAAATATAAGTTGCCATGATTCAGAAAATGTAAAATAATTGACACAATAGTTGCACATTTCAAACATAGGGTTTCTATATCTTCTTGAACAAGATGACAACAGTTACTAATAACAGTAATTCAAATCATGGTAAATATGGCTTTTCTACATTTTCTCACCTTTGTTGTAAATATCCACATTTGAGTAATCTAGATAAAAAGTCACTCTAAAAATAGCAAAACTTTAACCTGGAGTAAACAGGGTTCATTAGACAAATTTAACTCATAGTGCCATTTCTATAACAAGACATTTTCCACTAGTTATAATCAGACGCCTAATTCATGAAAATAGACTCAAGACAAATTTAACTCATAGTGCCATTTCTAAGACAGACAAGACATTTTCCACTAGTTATAATCAGAGGCCTAATTCATGAAAATAGACTCAAGACAAATTTAACTCATAGTGCCATTTCTATGACAAGACATTTTCCACTAGTTATAATCAGACGCCTAATTCATGAAAATAGACTGAAGACAGAAATTTGGTCTTAAGCTACACACAACTGTTTCTGAAAAGCGATTAAATCTCTCTTTAGTAAAAATATGAAATCTCCAAGGATATATCCACTACTTCTGGTAACAATGATAACTCCTGACCAGATTATAGCCACCAGATTATGGCCACATATTACTGATAATAAGCTGGACTAAAAAATATTCAAGTTTTACCAAGGTCTGGGTCATGTATGACTAATAATCTGGACTTATATTCAAGTTTTACCAAGGTCTGCGTCACGTATGACTGATAATAAGCTGTACTTATATTCAAGTTTTACCAAAGTCTGGGTTCACTTCATAACAGTGACTCAATAATTAAAACTTACAACAGAAAGTTAGTCTTACACTCCCACGTCGCAACTGCTGAATAGCCAAGTAATTTTGAGAGCACCACAGTCTAAAAATACTAGAAATTATTTCAACAACTAGTAGTTATGTGTATATTCTCAGAGACTTTGGACTTTTGCACAAGTGTGATTTACTTAATTTTCAGAAACAGTAGTGTGAAGCATAGGACCAAATTTTTATCTTAAGTCTTTTAAGTGACTTCTCACCTTGTTGCGTGCGATCTCATACAGTGATAGGTCCACATTGATCTCCTTCCCAGCTGCTGGGGCTTGTTCTATGGTGAATATCTGGTGAGGTTGAATGGCACTGAAATATTAGAGTGACATAAAACAGTACACAAACTTTTGAGTTAGCTCAAAAATTGAGTCAACATTTAACAAAATTAAAGAGTTTCTTTGGCTTACCTGAACTGGGCGTGCACAGGGTCACACTCTGTTCGCGTGAAACACATCACTTCGAGTTTAGCACTGAAACAGAGACCATGCTCACAAATTACTTCAAAACAGGTAACTTAAGGAGTCCAGTCGACAGATTGTGTTTTAAAAGACCAGAAAGCTGTATATCTTCAAAAAAATTTCAAATAAAAGTCATATATAATGACTTAGCAATAGTGTTACTTTCAACATTTCCAAAAAGTTGGTCAGTTAAACAATAGACAAGTAGTCACCTATTGTTCGCTGTTACTTATAGGTTATTGGTTTCACAACACATGTGTAATTCAGGGCTTGGAATGACCGATGACAAAAAACGCGGAAACTTTTACGGCCCAAATCATGCCAGATAACCAGCCTTTGAAATGGTCAATGTGAACCTTTCCGCGACAAAAATCGGGAGGACTAAAAAAAAACGTTACCACCATCAGTAGCATGCGTCTGCGTCCTTTTCGCTCGCCCGTCCACTCTCAACCCACACAATTTTGGCTGCAGAGCGGTAGTATTTGTCGCCGCGCTTAACAATAACACGAGCCGCCATTGAAAATCACACCACGCTTTACCCAGATGCCCCGGCAATGTTGACAATTTACGTTCCTCCAAAACATAAAGAGCAACTTCCGCTTTCCGAGGTGAACGTCGTCTGCAACGCCGCGGTAAGAAAGGAATTTGCCGCGGAAATTTCATATCAAATCCGATTTTTTTACGCGGAAATATTATAAAAAAGCGGAAAGCACATTTCAAAAAAGCGGAAATCCGCGTTTCTGCGGAAAATTCCAAGCCCTGGTAATTCCCACTTCCCGAATTTAAATCTCTTTTTTGCTGAGGCAGAAAAACGTATTGTAAAATTCACCTAGTCTATAACAGACAGAGCCACTAACAGTCAAGGCAGACATGTGGAAAACGATTTCTCTTTCCCCACTCAGGTCACGCCCACCCATGATAGAAACATGTCTGCGCAAACTTTTACAAATATCCACCAAGGGGTTAAGTACATGCAGTGCCAGACACTGGACGGAGATGATTGGACTATTCGTCCACATAATCACGATAACTACAATGAAGCCAATGTCAGCATCAGAAACACTTAATTGGAATTAAAATGACGAACGATGAACCAATTTTGATGCAGTGGGACAAGTGTCCCATTGACATGCGCTATTGAGGGCAAATAACGTAAAACAAGAGAGGGCTCTAGTGGTACTTTGGGAGGAGGCTGTTGTCTTGGGACAATGAAAATTGATTTGGTTTCTATACCGAGAGAGATAATTCAGTGGATGTATAAGTATCCAATTTCTAAATACCCTGTAGCAGCAAGGATGATGAGGTTAGCCCGTTCTTTCTCACTGGACATGGGTGACCATGGCCACGCCTCTTCACTCGCTGTTGGCCACCAGGCCAGGATCAGGTTCTGATTGATGTTACACGACAGGTGGCGCTCCAGTCGACGCCCAGTGGGGCCAGGAAGCTCCACCTGGCTGAACTGTGAGAAGTAATGTGAAAGAGTGTCATTAGATGCTACATTCCAAAAACTGCCGTAACAGTGAGAATCTCAAATTAAAAATAAACAACAAAAATGCAAGTAGGAAACTTCAAAGATGTTAATGTTTGTAACAACAACGCAGAAGGAAGAAGCGGGCTAAAAAATACATCAACCATTTCCCATAATGCCGTGGAGCAAGCGCAGCTTCACAGCATGATTCTTAGTGTAACAAACCCATTAACTGATTCATTTTTGAGAAAATGTTAGAAAATTAAAAATATTTATTTGCACACTTACCTTAGGTTCAAATGCTGATAGTTTCTCGAACTTTTTTAAGTTTTCCATCGAAGATATTTTTTTGCTAAAGCAGACATAATCCAGTCTGGCCTTTTCTGGGACAGAGGCAACAATGAATGAATCAGTCACTACAGCTGAAAAATGTCATCAAATATTCCATGTGACCATATATGCTAACAAGACTTGAGTCTCAAATTTCAACTTAAATTGCTTACTGTAAGTGTTTTTTATCATAAAATATGACAATCTCTTACAACTCAGACTATGTAAAATGTCCCAATTTTCCAGAATTCATTGTGTAAATAAATAAACAATTGTCACTGTTTCGCGTCATGTCACAAAATAAACATACCACTGTCAAACTGGATCAAAAATCGTCAAAATTTTTCTTTTATACATTTCAGCCTTTAGTTAATTCTTTAACGTGAGTGATTGCATCAAATATTTAAGTTTCACGTTTCAAGTCCCTACTTGAGAAATAGTTCTCAATGGATTTTCTCAAATACACTATTCATATTTTCTAGCACTTATTAAAAAACACGAAGTACACACGGCATTTTCTCACAACAACACTTTATACTGCCTCATCTATCATACTGTGACTAAAATCGCACAAGTTCTTACCATGAAGTAGAGATTCTGCAGAGAACTTGTTGAGTAGAGACTTATCTATGAACATTTTATGGATGTCACCAGAGAAGGGAGAATGAACAAATGACAGACAGGTCCCATTGGCCAGCAGCACCTAAAATACAAGAAAAAACACCGCTTGACATGTGAATTACACTTTGAAATTAATTGTTAGGTTACAGACCTGGTGAATCTTGATCTTTCTAAACTCCTTGGGAGCATAATGAGTGCAACCATTGTCACTGCAAACTAATTTAATATTCAAATGCACAATTTTTGGAAAAGTTTAAAATGCGAAAATACCCCCGTGGTAAACCGAATGGGAAAAAATCCAAGAACTGCTAAAATTTTGATTCTGTTCTTATTTGCGGGTCCAAATCGCGTCATACTAGTAGGAGACAGGTCATCAATACACATCAGTATTGCCACCACATAATACCATCACCATAACATGTGTGCAAAGTACCTGGAATGTCCTCTGAGCCCGCCAAGCACAGTAGACACATCTATGTGTGGACAAGATCTCCTCTGATTCCTTGAGTAAGTCACGAATCTTGTCTGGTCGGCGGTTCTTTGGCGTCCAGCTCACATCACGACCTGAAAGATGGCAGTTTTCCAAGGTTTAAGGAACATGAGGGTTGGGCCAAACACGTTTTTCAAAACATTAAAGAATATTTTTTGAAAAGTTATGGGTGGAAGTTTACCCAAATGGTCACAGAAATACAGCCACCCCAGCTTCTACACAGGCAAGAGTAAAATAAACATAGTATGAAAGTAGACATCTGTACTCCTTGGTAAATACATGTTAAGGAATTGTGTACCATGTTTTCAGCGCTAAAATTCTTTGCCTTATAGCATTCAACAAGGCACATGGGCTGTTGAGCAACTTAATCCCAGCTACGTTAAATTAGGGTTGGGCATTCGCAGTGAAGATTTTAAAAATTCAGGGACAGGCATTTATAGAGCTCTCGCTCATATTCTGAGAGGGTAATTTTTTGTTGAGAAGTTTCCCACCCATCAAAACCAATCCGCACCCTCCCCTGGTCACCACTCCTCACTGGCAATGCCACAAGTAGCCAAAGGTAACATTCTGCAGCAGTGATTCTAACCTTGAGGGGAGATTTTCAATCATTTTGGCCTGATGAAGGGAATTTTGCATCATTTTCAAATAGTTTTCATAGGAGAATAGGGACGATATCGAGGAATATATTATTTTAAACATAACCCTGACAAATACATTTATGGTTGCATCTCACCAATTTAGGACAATATGGCGTATAGGTGAAATTTTATCTTCTAATTTATTTAATAAATGATATTCAGTACCAGAGTTACACTTTGACACCTCTAAGTTCTATACCACGGGTACCAACAGAAAATGTATTTGAAAAATTGTGGGCATTCACAGCAACATTAGGAGCCCTGGAAAAATAAAAAAGCGTACTTTTGGCAATCATTTTGGGTCCGAAACTGGTGATATTTTACCGAACTACCACTTTGTATCTTTCAGTAGCAACTGAAACATACTTTCTGTATAGTGCATCTTTTCTTCATAATAAGGCTGGTCAGAGTTGGACACAGTCTCTCCCTTGTCATGGTATGTGTGACAACCAATGTCATGATCTGAAATTAATTGAAAGCATTCAAAGCAAGCAGAAACAATGACAACAGCACTTTTAAACCACTTGAATCAGAGCTGACAAGATTGAAACAACACGAGACTGTTCAACTACTACAAATTCAGACACCGCACCACAAGAATACATCAGTCAGAATGAAAGTACTTTTATTCACAATAAACCAATTGCAGTATTTGAGCAGTAAAATTGTCCGTCCACAATAACACTCCCAACAGAATGCCACTAATTGTGATAATTTCTTGAACCTGTGCCCCGTAAGTCCTCCATGAACCTGAACTAATCATTACGGACTGCGAACAACACAAGGAGAACATTACCAACTGTAACAAGAATCTGAAACTGGATAAAAAGCCAGGATTACTTCATTAACAATCGTAATTTCAATTACCAGAGATAATAGTTTGATTCTTGAGGGTCCAGATAAACAACTCTCCCATACAAGACACCATGGTTACTGACAGTAGATCTTAGCTTGAATCACTCCATGTCTCAGTTATTGACCCTGTAATACATTACACAGACAACAGGGTAATTGAAAGTGAGTATGAGAAGAATCTCTCGCATGGGAGTAGGAGACTAAAGTGTTACCAATAAACCAACTAGTGACTAAGGTGCCCAGTGTACGTACATGAAATTGTGAATGAAGATTTGATATAAATACACTACAGGGTCACATGACGAAAAAACTTGTGATTCTTTCATGGCCATAAAAACATGGTTGTCAATGGACGATTTCTAACATGAGGCCAAGTGAATTGCACTGGTTACTTTAACGTAATACAAGAGTAAAACGATTGAATAGCAATTACACAAATGATAGATAAATCTGAAAATTCTGAAGAAATTCTTCGTTCTCAGCATATTTTCACTCAAAAGTTATTGCCAACTGTCGGAGTCTCCAGAGACCTTACACTGGTCACTGTCAGTGAACAATGCTTGTGGCAAGGGCCGCTCAGAGACCAATAGGGGCTATTTGGGCTTGTGATCATTGACTGATTGAGATTGACTTCATGTTCAAGTGACTGACTGATGCATGGGTTTGAGAGTTAGACTCAGACAAAGTTTGAGAGACCATTTAACCCAGGCTTCAAAGATCTAAATAAAAAGCGAAGTCAGAAGTCAATCTTTCCATCTGCCTTGTAACAGGCGTGACATCAATTAGGTCACCTGCAATACATATAACTTCAAATGAACCGCTGAACTCCAACACCACTCCATTAAACCTCCCAATACCAAAATATCGGCCAATGTTTTGACTGCTGTAACGCTCGCTTGGTGTCGCTGCGAAAAGTCTTCACAATGTTTTATCTTTATATTCATATGATTATTTTCAAGCCTATAACAGCAATATATCATCTCAAATGCATTGCAATTTAAATAAAATACCATTTTAAAAAATATTTGTGGATTTAATTGCAAAAAGATTACAAAAGAAAATAAATAACAAAATGATGTTTTAACGTATCGAAATTAATATTTTACTACGCATTATTTTACGTATAATTATGAGCGTTTACACTAAATCTAAGCACACATTTCTAGTTTGAAAATACTTAAATATTGTCATAAGAAAAGATTTGTCAGCAAATAAATGATATTTTCGTAACGTTCTAGAACGTTTTTCCGCGTATGTATAAGTAGGTCAACCAGTAAAGCGTTCTCTGACCTTCAGCATTCACAAAGCCGGTCACCTTGACGCAGTCCTCCACGACCTCACGACAAGAAAACTCCCCACAAAATGGTAAAGTAGTCGGTCAACTGGTCTTAGAATATTGCTGGTTAGCACGTTGAACCAGTGCTCGTATTTTGTTACCTTGACATTCTCTGAAAGTAAAAGAGTGCATAACTTCGTTGTTCGTGACGTCGGTAACGACTAACGAAACTGACCAATTTGACCGTCTGATTCTGAATCGGAATGACTTTTGAGTAGGCTACCGTAGGTTATGAAATGTGTTGGCTCGTCCTGTCACCACTTGATTGTTGTAGTTATCTGCTCATTCCATCCATAATTTTTGCTCCTCATCCCAAATTTTCGACGGGTCTGTCCTCTATGTAGGCCTGGTAATTTAACGGGAGTGCCCCACATTTTGAGTCATTTTTTGTCGTTTAGCTAATAATGTTCTTCACTTCTTGTAAGCTTTGCTAGGCAATGACCACCAGCTTTGCATGATTTCAGCTGTGGAGCCCTCAACAGCGCAGCCCTCAATTATTTTGATGTCATGTTGACAATATTTTTTTGTACTGTAGGACATGTAGGTAGACAATCAGTTAAAGATTTTTAAGCATTTCAGTAATTCTGTGTTTCAATTTGCCGGCATGCATATGCATGATTTGTTGGCCCAGTTCAGACAGTAAGAATACTGTCTAGATCGAATGCAATTGGTTCAACATTGCCTGCCCTTGTGGCAGGATTGTTGGTCTTCATGGTAACTTGCCAATTAACGCTGAGCGCTGGCTTCAACTTTTGAGTGAAAATACTGAACAGTCAAATGCTAAACAAATTCAAACTTACCTGTCAATTAACTTTGTTCCTTGAACCTTTACTCGAGCAATTTACTTGGCCACATGTTATAAATCGACTGTTTACAACCATATTTTCTTACAGCCAAGATCACATTTTTTGGTCGAGTGATTAATAATTTGAATATGTGGACAAAAAATGAAAGGGAGATAGTTGCAGTTTTGGCTATGTAATTACATCCTGTCGTCACAGTAACTATTTCCGTATTACTTTATTTTATCAATCTAAAAGTAAAGCGGCTCGGGAACAGTTCCATTAAAGGTCATCAGCTGATATCCACAGTTGTATTATCTCCCTTTTATTTTTGTCCTAATTATGCAAGTCACCTGACGAAAAAAGTTGTTACCTTGGCTATAAGAAAATGGACGATTTTTAATGTGGTCAAAAAGGACAAAGTTCATTAACAGGTAAGTCTGATCTTGTTGAGCTTTCTTGTTTTCAACCAGCACCTGGAGATCAGGCCTTTATGCAGGGTAGGTCCATTTGGATGCCTTAGCACTAATATCAAGGCTCTGGCAAGGACACCCAATGTATCATTTAGACGCCCACTGTCAATAGGAACCTTTCAAGTTTGGACTCACACATTGTAATGATTACTAGGAAGCCTCTGAAGGCTCAGTGGGGGCTCTTTTTTCAAAGCAGGAAGAAATATACAATGCATATACAAAGTATATGCATTGTTGCTATTTTGACACTTGATTGACAGCATTGTAAAAGTCTTGGTCTACACCATTTTTTTATTAAAATGCTCACTACAGAAAGCTGTTTTGTAAACTTAGATGTAAAAACCTTGGTCTATGCATTTTTTGTAAAAAANACGTTTTTCCGCGTATGTATAAGTAGGTCAACCAGTAAAGCGTTCTCTGACCTTCAGCATTCACAAAGCCGGTCACCTTGACGCAGTCCTCCACGACCTCACGACAAGAAAACTCCCCACAAAATGGTAAAGTAGTCGGTCAACTGGTCTTAGAATATTTCTAGTTAGCACGTTTAACCAGTGCTCGTATTTTGTTACCTTGACATTCTCTGAAAGTAAAAGAGTGCATAACTTCGTTGTTCGTGACGTCGGTAACGACTGAACTGACCAATTTCACCGTCTGATTCTGAATCGGAATGGCTTTTGAGTAGGCTACCGTGGCGTAGGTTATGAAATGTGTTGGCTCGTCCTGTCACCACGTGATTATTGTAGTTATCTGTTCATTCCATCCATAATTTTTGCTCCTCATCCCAAATTTTCGACGGATCTGCCCTCTATGTAGGCCTATCACTTAACCTGGTAACCTAACAGGAGTGCCCCACACTTTTCATATTTTTGTCATTTAACTGATAATGTTCTTGTAAGCATGATTTCAGCTGTGCAGCTCTCAACAGCGCAGCCCTCAATTATTTTGATGTCATGTTGGCAACATTTTTTTGTACTGTAGGACGTGTAGGTAGACAATAAAGATTTTTAAACATTTCAGTAATTCTGTGTTTCGATTTGCCGGCATGCATATGCATGATTTGTTGGCCCAGTTCAGACAGTAAGGATAATGTTTAGATCGAATGCAAGTGGTTCAATATTGCCTGCCCTTGTGGATTGTTGGTCCTCATGGTAACTTGCCAACAGATCATTGATGCTGAGAGCTGGCTTCAACTTTTGAGTGAAAATACTGAACAGTCAAATGCTAAACAAATTCAAACTTAGTTGTCAATTAACTAAATTTGTTCGTTGAACTTTTTCTCGAGCAATTTACTTGGCCACATGTTATAAATCGACCGTTTACAGCCACACAACATTTTTTGGTCGAGTGATTTATAATTTGAATATTTAGGACAAAAAATGAAAGGGAGATAGTTGCAGTTTTGGCTATGTAATTACATCCTGTCGTCACAGTAACTATTTCCGTATTACTTTATTTTATCAATCTAAAAGTAAAGTGGCTCGCGAACAGTTCCATTACAGGTCATCAGCTGACATCCACAGTTGATGTATTATCTCCCTTTTATTTTTTGTGTCTTAATTATGCAAGTCACCTGACCAAAAAAGTTGTTACCTTGGCTGTAAGAAAATAGACGATTTTTAACGTGGTCAAAAAGGACAAAGTTCATTAACAGGTAAATCTGATCTTGTTGAGCTTTCTTGTTTTCAAAAGTTATCACCAGCACCTGGGCCCTGTTGCATAAAAGTTATACGCCGTATAGCAACAATGACGTCGCATTATCACGCATCACGTTGTTATTGTTGAACAATGCACCTGACGTAATGCAACAAACAAACTTATCCAGCAGATAACTTTTGAAGCTTTATGCAACTCAGCCCTGGAGATTAAGTATGCGTACAAGTCTGCAGTCCTCACTTGTGTGGTAATTGTCCTGCTCCACGCAAAAAGCTTAGATCAGTGTTTGTGATAAGAATTAAGGATGTCAGCGGTTCTTGTACAAATCTTTTGACAAAGCACACGGTGCTGCGAAATGGGCTGAGTTTCTAATCACTTAAAAGTTCCTTATCTACTCGGATGAAATTGATACCAGGGAATGTTTGTGTTCAGAATTGTCTAGAACATCAACTAATTATATGTGTTTTTCAACGGATTTTGTATGTTACATTTCAGTCTTTGCCTCCCCTCAGAGTTCTAGTCACCGGTGCTGCTGGCCAGATTGGGTATTCGCTGCTGTTTTCGGTTGCCAAGGGAGATGTCTTCGGCAAAGACCGGGTAATTATTAGATTATAAATTATTTAGGTTTTCTCTCTTGTACCTTTTTCAACATTTCGTTGTCTATGGTTAGGCTGTGCACGTTTGGGATTGACTGGTAAAAATTGGTGTTAGGTACTAAAATTGTTGTATTTCAGCTTTATAATACTGTTAATATCATACAAGTTCACCCTGGTCCATACATATAGGTGCTGACCAGCAGGTTTACTCATGGACCACTAATCTTACAATGTAAAATCTTTTTCACGGATTAAGGTATAATCAACATGGTGTGTTTTGTCTGAGATAATGTGCTTATGCTTGTTAGGCAATTTAAATGTGATTGGCTATGTGGATTGTTTTAATTCATCAGTTTTTTCAAGGCGGTAAAGTTTTCAGGATTGATCACATAATGGATTGGAGTGTAGATCAGTTTTTGGGATGTTGACAGCATGAGCATAGTAACCAACTGGCAGGTCAATGACAGGTTCAGTGATCTGGTGTGGTGTTGTGGTGAGGCACTGGAGATGGCCTGAGAAAAACTTGTAATTTGTTTGTGATTCCAGGAAATTACCCTTGTTCTGTTGGATATTACACCCATGCTGGGTATCCTAGAAGGAGTGGTCATGGAGCTGAATGACTGTGATCTTCCTAAACTTGGAAGTGAGTAATTTGAACATTGCTTAGCGCTTAATGTCAGTACTTCTTCCTGGTGATTGATAAACCTTAAGGTTTAGTTTTTATGCGTCCACATATAAATATGTGGGCGCATTATGCCGTCATCTCCGTCTGCCCGTCCGTCCGTCCGGGCGGCGTCCGCTGCTCTATCTCCAAAACCCTTTGACATACATTCATAAAATTTGGTACTTATGTTCCATTCATGAATGGGACGGCATGAGCGAACTTTCGGACGGATCCGAGTACCGGTGTGCCCCCTAGTGGCAATTTTAGTTTTTTACGCTTACCTTTGTTTCTTCGAAAGTCGTGAACGGATTTTTATGAAATTGGTATGGAGGCACCTGCTAGTGAGATGATGCTATCCAATTTTTGGATGGATTCGGCGTAGTTTGTGCCACCTAGTGGCCATTTTAACTGTTTTCGAGTCTATTTTGTTGCGTCCACCCCTCTATCAACTAAACCGCTCAAAGGATGATTGTGAAAATTGGCATGTATGTGCTTACTATGAAGAGGATGGTTGACAACGATTTTCTGACGATTTCGACTACTGTGGCGCCTCCTAGTGGCAGTTTTTTTTTTGCGCCTATGGCTGTATTTCCTAAACCGTTAGCAGGATCTTTACGAAATTTAGTAAGTACATTTATATGATGTTAACAACAGACGACGACGACTTTTGGACAGATCAGACTACCGGTGTGCCCCCTAGTGGCAATTTTATTTTTTACGTTTTCCTTTGTATCTTCAAAAGTCCTTAATGGATTTTCATGAAATTTAATATGTAGGCACCTTTTAGTTAGATGACGCTATCCTCCCGTTTTCGGATGGATTCGACGTAGTTTGCTCCACCTAGTGGCCATTCTTACTGTTTTCGATTCTGTTTTTTTGCGTCCACCCCTCTATCAACCAAACCGCTCAAAGGATGATTGTTAAAATTGGCATGTATGTGCTTAATATAAAGAGGACAGTTGATGTTGAATTTCCAACGATTTTTACCACTGTGGCGCTTCCTTGTGGCAGTTTTGTTTTTGTTGCGCCTATGGCTGTATCTCCTAAACCGTTCGCAGGATCTTTACTTAATTTAGCAAGAGTATTTATATGATGTTGACTACGGATAAAAAAAAATTTTAAACATAGGCATCTATTGGTGTGATGATGCTATCTTTCTGTTTTTGGATGGAATTGAGGTATTTTGCGCAACCTAGTGGCCATTTTTGCTGTTTTCAAATCTTGTCTTTGGTGTCCACCCCTGTATCAACCAAATCATTTGAAAATTGGCATATATGTTCTCAGTGTGAAGACGACCTTTGATTATGGTGACTGACTACTGTGGCGCCTCCTAGTGGTAGTTTTGTTTTGCGCCCATAGTTGTATCTCCTAAACCCACGGCATGATCTTTACTAAATTTAGTAAGTGTATTTATATGAAGATAACAACAGACGACGACGACGAATTTCAGGCAGATCCAACGGACACTGTGCCCACTAGTGGCAATTTCATTTTATTCTGTTTTCCTTTGTTTCTCTGACATTCCTTGACAGATGTTTATGAAATATGGCATGTTCCTGTTTTTGGATGGATTATATGTTTTTGCGCCATCTGGTGGCCATATTTATGATACAAATAAATAACCCTAAAAGCACACCATTTGCAATGAGTTTGTGGGTGCATTTTAATGCTCCGCGTTGCTCTTGTTAGTCATTTCTGGGCATATTTGAACACTGTGGTTGAGATATCCATGAAACATTTTTTCAATCCACAGCCTGTTGCATGAAAGTTGCTAATGACAGAAATTTGGTCTTGCCGTTCCTCTTCAAAATTGGTCCAAAAAGGTTTAGCCAAGTAATTATGAGCTCCTCATAACCCAGAAATAATTTATAGAAATCATTTCAATTATTAACAGTTATGTATTTTTGATTGGAAACGCTACGCTTTATCTGAAATGAGATTTAAGTATTTTTCAGAATTAGTTATTTGAAGCGCAAGGCAGGCTCCTGATGATACAGCAAGGTATTGAATACTCGTAATACCTTTCTGTATTGAAATATTAGTTGCACATTTGTAGTCTTTGTTATAATCAGACTTAGCACTGTTGTTTTATGGGGTTTGAGTATATAGTTTGGAGAACTTTGACCGTTACTTATTTAGATAGGTTTCCATGCTAGGCTCGCGCTAGATATTACAATGGACTCTCGAAATTGATTAAAAAGTTTGAAAATTTTGAGCTATCGTGAAAAGTTAATGCAAAACGTTTGATTTTTGCCAGTACGCAGCACTTGATAAAGTACACTACTGCACTACTGTTTTTCATAGCATGCTTTTTACTAATGGATAAAACGAAAAAATGGACATTGTAGAATAACTCTTACTAGTGAACCAGCATAAGACAATAAGCTAAATAAATATTTGAGTTCATTCAACAGTAATAACTTTATTGCTCTTTTCACACTCTCCTGTTTCTAATCTGGGAAGGAGTTTACTGGACAAGATCTCAAATAAAAAATATATTCCAGTTTTGAAATGTCCAACGCATGGTTATACCTGTTTTGATGAATACAAACTGGACTGGTATAGTAATTATTACTGATGCTGCTGTGTTGTTATGTCTAAGCTATAATTTAATATACACTATCTTCCATTATGCAGAGATCATATTCACAGACAAGGTAGAGGAAGCGTTCCGTGACATTGACGTAGCCATTCTGGTGGGTGCCATGCCCCGCCGTGAAGGCATGGAACGGAAGGACCTTCTGGCAGCCAACGTCAAGATCTTCAAGGAGCAGGGTGACGCCCTGGAAAAGTTTGCCAAGAAGACTGTCAAGGTAGAACTGTGAAGACTTTTGTACTCTTTAAATTTTAACACGTCTGAGTTTCATCTATGTTAGTGATGCTAGATAAGTCAGTATAGTTACTTTATGGGTATAGTTTTGGTGAAGTCGCAAATACTGCTACTGCCTATATTTAGTAAGGAGTTACTATACACAATACTTTTCTTGTCATAATTTACTGTTACTGTCTGTGTTTAGTGAGGGGTTGTTATCTTTTGGTTCCTCAAATGGATTTTACACATTCAAATTTTGATAAAACTAAAAGTCATGTATTAGGATCCCAAAAGATTTTTAATATCTCCTGAGAGATCCATATACTGATGGATTTTTGCTGTGTTAAAAAACAATTTTTACCTTGCATGTGGCCAGTCCAGCTGTTGCAGACTCTGGTATTGCTTTTCTCTTTGTAGGTTGTCGTCGTTGGCAACCCAGCCAATACAAACGCTCTGATGGCAAGCCACTTTGCCCCATCAATACCACGCAAGAATTTCTCATGTCTTACCAGACTGGACCAGAGTCGAGCAAAGTTCCAGGTACTGATTAAGCATGTTGTGTGCACATTCGCACGTCTTCGTCTTGACATTGCAACCAAATTTTAGACCTGTCAACTGATTTTATTTTCTTTCGCTTGGATTATGAGACAGTGCTTTTTGATCATGCATTTAGTTGTATATCTTGGCAAGGTTTTTGAACCCATTCTTAAAATTATAGCAAATGATGAGGTTAACAGGTAGCTGTTTGGATGTGTGACTACACAATTTACTGAGATAATTATCAAACTACTGCACAAAACTTTTCAATTTATTGGTTAACTACTGTGCAGCGCAAGTTGATCAAAATAGCTGTCTTGTGGCTCAGTTTTGCCTAATCTGGCATTAAATGTACAAGGTCTGTGAATGGGGTATTGTGCAACACTTATAGCCACAATATCAGTGGAGATTAGACAAAATTACAACTAACTTGTTGCTGATATAGATACATACTTGAAGCTTTATTTCCCAAAATTCACACTTTCCAGATTGCAGCCAAGTTGGGTGTTGCCGTGAATGCTGTGAAAAACGTTACTATCTGGGGCAACCATTCTTCTACCCAATACCCAGATGTTAATCATGCCACAGTGGAGGTCAACGGTGAGACGGTCCCTGTTCGAAAAGCCGTGAAAGACGATGCTTGGCTGAATGGTCAATTCATCAAGGTAAATGCTACTGCTGTGTCCATACTGAGTTCGTTTTTTTAATCCACATATACGTATTATGTTCAGAGTTAATTTTGCTCTCATCTTGATCTAGAGCGTATGATCTCCAAACTTTATTCGAGACTTGACTTTATGATGTGATATTGCATGATTACTCAAAGCATGGAATCAATCGATCAATTATCGAGACTAGTCTCCAGAGAAGTTCGATGACCAGATGCTCAGAGTTAGTTACTATGTGGTCTTGTAGAAGGCCATCCGTGGTCTTTGCCTGGTTATATCTTCCAAAAGTGCCTTGGTGGAGCGTGTTACTGAATGAAGAGCATGGCAGAGGTCATTTTTCAGACGTGTTACCTGTGAAGCTCCCGTAGCGGCCATTTTGTTTTTTGCAACCTCCTCTCTGTTGATCAAGTCACGTGAAAATCTGTTGGAAAACTTGTGTTAAAGATCTCCCTGGGACATAATTGGAAACATGTCTTTATTAGGAAGGGATTACATCTGCTAAAGACTGTTGCTGCCCCCAAAATTAGCATTTTTTGAGTTTTGGGATTCAAAAAATTATCACTTGGTCGTTTTTTACATTGTAGGTTGTGGCATTGGCTCATATATGTGGAATGTAAGTGACTTTATTGTCTTTTGTTTCCGTTCATGTGAAATTTTGTGCTTGACAGACTGTCCAGACCCGCGGTGCTGCCGTCATCAAGGCTCGCAAGCTATCCAGTGCTATGTCCGCTGCTAAGGCAACCTGTGACCACATGAGGGACTGGTTCTTTGGAACCGCTGATGTAAGTATTAAGTCTGGTAGCAAGATTCTCCACACTCAAAAATTCAAACAGATCGCGTTTACAACCTTTTTAAGACAATTTGCTGCCCGTACACATCATAGCAAACACTCAAAACTAATACTTTTTGTTCAGAATGAAAAAATCAATTTTGTGTCGTGCTATTTAAACAAGTCAGAGGCAAAATCAAACAGGTCACGATGACCTGTTAAAACATGTCATGGAGAACACTGGGTAGTGTGTGTGTATATGTGCGTTTATGTGTGTCGTCCATTAAGTTGCTATTGTAACAGGCACCTTGCACTGTGCTTGCACTGCTTGAACATGGAGGAAATGGGAAATAATTTAAAACAGAATTCCAGGATTTTTGGACATTCTGTCAAAGGCTGGGGCCTAAAATGACTTGGGAAATTGGTTGCTGTTTTGTGAAAAAGTCAAGTAGTCAAAATTCGTGTATTGCCGATGCTGGAAGTTGACGTCGCAATAATGCATCACACTTTTATTGTCTGTCATTTGTGAAATCGTTTTTTGTTGCCTCCTATTTAGCTATTTTTATTGTTTTTTGTTTGTAAGTTGAGTGAGCAATTACTGGGGACCCCATACCTTATCTATTTTTAGAATCCACTAGTTGTTAATGGTATCAGTCAGCGTGCTGGAGTCGGACTCTGAAAATTAAAATATGGGTATTAGTGGTACAATTAGGACACAGTTTGCATATTTTGCTTGTAAGTTTGCTGCTGAATTTCGCTGTAATGGCTGTGTTTCGATCTTTCGAGTTTGTGGCTCAATTGTGCTACTTATCATTGAATGGATTCCAAGAATAAGGGCAAGAATTGTTCAGCTGTTGTAAAAATTATCCGCAACCCTTTTACAAGCAAGAATCAACACATAGTTTGAGAAACACGGCTAGACAAACCAAGAGTACCATTGGCAGACACTGAAAAGAATAGCTTCCAGTTTTGGGAATGCCTGATTATAGACAGTTAGAATGTTTTACTAAAGTTACATTCAAGCTCTAAGATTCCACTAAACAAAAAAACATCTTGCAACTTTCCTTTAGTGTTGCAGCGAGATCACCTATTTCAATTCCTATTTCGAGGAGTGGTTTAAAACGATGTCTGGGTGGAGATGTTAGACAAAGCCATGCTTTGTGTATGTACAATGTCCTAAGTGGAGAAGTTGCATGGGGGCACTTCAAGTGATGACTTTCACCAGTATGTGTTTAACATGGCAGTCAACATCATTTTGTACAACTTACAATACCTGGAAAATTTGAGACGGAATATGTATATTTTATTTGTGTTTATGCACACTTGTACAGAGTGTTTTGCTTTGGGTCATTTTGTGCCATGTTGAATGTGTTGGTTCACCATGAAGGCATTTTATCTCTATTGATTAGTTAGACACAGATAAGGTGCTCTGGCATGACACAGATAAGGTGCTCTGGCTTGAATCATTGAGTTAAGTCTGGTCATACTGTTTATTTTTGAACTTTGTTAACTCAACTGATTGGGCAGTTGTGTTGGAAAATTGGGAAGTGATATTTGAGTAAAGGTGTCATAGCTGTGATGCAGTAATGTAGACACTAAAATTATTCAGCATTAAATGGCTGAATTGTTTTACGGACTGTATTGCCTTTATGGTTTGGCTTCACTTGTCTCGTGTTGGCACGGTGTCTTCTATTCTGTTTGTGCAGGGCGAATGGACCTCGATGGGCGTTCTCTCTGATGGTTCGTACGGTATCCCCGAAGGCCTAATGTACAGTTTCCCAGTTACGATCAAGGATGGTGATTACTCTATCGTACAGGGGCTCTCTATTGATGACTTCTCTCGCGAGAAGATGGACGCCACAGCCAAGGAACTACTGCAAGAAAAAGCTACCGCCGAGCAAGAGTGTCAGTGACAGTCAAAACTGTGAGACACATGCTCCTCGTCGGGTCTAAGGCACCAGTTAACAATGATTATTGTATTGGTGGTTGTATAAGTATATACAACTATTAGAACAACATATGCTTTGAAACTTAACTATTTGTAGATCCGTGGCTTTAATATGCTACCAAGCTTTTACTACAATGTATGTTTGCTTAATTCCACTGAATTCTAAGCCCATTTTGGAAGTAGTGGTTTGTTAAAAGTTGTTAGTTTTAGTTTGTGGGAGTGCATAGTCTTGCATGCACTGTGTAGTTTGTGGGAGTGCATAGTCTTGCATGCACTGTGTAGTTTGTGGGAGTGCATAGTCTTGCATGCACTGTGTTGTCTGCATTGAAGGTTAAGTAGCCTGCTTGTTTGTGTGTCTTGCAGTTCATGGAAACAGTTCTATTTGACATTTTCGGTCATTCTTGTCATAAATGGAAGTTGTGAACAACCCTAGTTTTTCTAGTTTACCTATAAATCATTGTTTCAAATTTGTTCAATCTGTGAGACAATTGCTGTGAAAATGTTTGTGGACACATTTTAATGATTGCTTTGAATGTTAAGGATTTGGCAAAATAGACGATGGAGTAAAATTTGAGAAATGTTGTTTTATTAATAAACTCACTAGTACATTAATAACATTGATGTTTACGCTGAGCGGAGCAATATTAAAGGGACAGTTCTTCTTTACTCATCACCAAAAACAACTTTCAAACCAAGGCACTTAGCAACAGAAAATCCATTCAATATGATAACCGACACTGCTTCTCATCTACAAACGGTCGTAGGCATGTAAAAAGGGTGTGCAAATGTCATCAATTTAGACAGCCACTTTTAAATTTGGTACACTCCATAGCAATTGCAGGCGATTTGTGAATTTGTTTTGAAAGTTATAAACCGATTACCATTTTGGCTAGAAATGTAAGACCATTTAATCAAATGGACCTACTTTGTGCTTTCCAGATTTAATGGTGCAAGTTTGAAGGAAATGTACAGTTAATTTCTAAAACTATAATCATTGCACGATGGCTATTCTTAAAACTCATATGACGATTAATTTATCAACATGCAAGCAATGATACAAGACCCACAAATAATTCATTTCAACAAATTGCCTTACCTTGAACCTAGTTTTAATTTCACTTTGACAACTTTTGGAAAATGTCTAATTGTCAAAGAAATGCGGGTCTGTCTTTTTAAAATACTTCCTAATTGAATGTTTTCCCCGAGGCAATCCAAGTTAGCAACGCTTTCTGTAACCGAGTCCTCTGATCTTTCAGCAATGCCATGTAAGTAGTTTGTGTACATTGACTCTTTGATTAGAACTAAACTGCGAGGTTCCAATAGCACCGATGTGATGTAACGACTTTCAAAACTGGATGCTTCCTCCTCCTGGAAAAATGTTGAATCAAAAATGTCCAATAACTATTACGTCAGCAAAACTCTTAATTACATAATTACATAATTACAAAATTACTTAGCCACCGTACTAGATTTCCTATCATTTCCCCTTCATTCTCAATCATGAGGGAAATCGGTGGACACCCACTCGTCATGACGGGGAATTCTGGGTCATTTTGTCAGAAGATTTTACGCTTGTACTGTAGTGAAGTGATTCAGTTGAAATAACCATCAGTTTCCCCAACTCTTGTATCTCGATTCACTCACCTCTAGACGGATACTGTGTTGAGTTATGATTGCTTCACTACCACCATCACTTCAACATTGTAGCATGTGTGGGAATAGCAACTAATGATAAAACCCATCACCAGGTCGTTAGCATCACTCTTTCGCAGAGTTAGCCAGAGGTAAGCTTTCCCCTAGCCTTGGTGCAGCTTTTTAAAATATAGCATTGGAAAGCTCTGGTTTAAAAGTGCTCAAAGTAAAATTTTACATATTCAAACTGCTCTTCCTTGATTGATTTAATTTGGTTGCCGCTGTAAAAAGTGGTGGTAGCCCGTTACTCTGCTGTTAAGTTTATGGAGCGATCATATGCCTTGAAACTGAGTGTTATCTGTAGATCAGTCTCTGTTTTCACCGGTTCTTCAATCCACTTTTAGTTTTCACAAGATTACACACAGTTCACAACAAATTACCAAAAGTACTTTCATTATTAACACCAAATTGAAATTCTAAAGAAATTTTCATTGAACAAAAAAAATTGAGCAAATGGCACATGCACCTGTCATGAGTGTACTACAGAGTGATGTAAGGAAATCATATTTCTTTTACATGGTGATAATGGCAAGGTAGGTGTCATTTGAATATCGGAGCTGCAAAAGCTTATGGACCATTGGACTTGCTACATTTTGATGCAAGTCTCGTTGCAAGAGGACCGCAAAATGAGTTGTGGCAATCTGAAAAAGTGAATTTTGCTTAAATTGTCAAATCTTACCCACATTGTTCACTAGCTGTGTTTTGACATTCACAACTAGCTAGCTGGCTAGGTTTCCCCTTGAATTCACGATTCAGGAGATGTAAAAAAAATTTGATATCTACGACACTGGCAGAACTCTTTAGAACCACCTCTAAGCTGTTCACCTGTGAGTGTGTATCTCGGTCGGGACGATCTCCTTCTCCCGCAATGTGTCCGTAAAAGTCTAAGAGAGTGTGTGATCCCAGACTTATCGTTGACACCGTAGGGTAAAAGAGGGGACCATCTTCATGGGGCTGCAAGGAGACACAAACACGACTAAGCAGTTGGTAGTGTAATAGAAGAAAATTATAAATAAATTCCTATTGCACTTGCTAGTGGAATTGGAGATCTACGTTTTGTCCACCACTGTGAATAATGATGATCTCCATTGATATTTACAGTAAGTTTTGGCAGTATTTCAGAGCCGATTCTTGTATTTCATAGGTGAACTACTGCACAGTAGCAATGACGCATCAGTAATAAAAACCACATGGTCATTGATAAACCTCTAAG
>NMRA01000475.1:144765-166589 GCA_002633005.1 Phoronis australis
ACATGCATAAAAAATCAAATTGTCAGTGTGTCGTACTTGTACGGCTTAGCGCCCATGTTCAGATTAGCGCACACCCCTAATTTATACAGTTAACAATTCCTTAAATATGCGTGAACGCCTGTATCGTGAATTTTAACTTCCAAAACAGGCAATGGCGGCATATTTAGGCAGGACCACGTGCTCTTTACAAATTAAAAAAATGTGATGTACCACACTGTACTTAAGCCTTGATTTAAGTGCAGTTTAAGCAATTGCCAAGAGCTGAGTGGTAAACTAAACACAACCTACCATTATACCCTGTCCAACAAGATACTCATTAACAAGAACATGATTGGGCTGTTTGTCTTCAAAGGCTCCCAGTCTTGAGATCTTTTCCATATACACTTCTAACCACTGAAAAAACAGAACAGCAAATAATTAGTTTCAGCTGTCAAGCTCTAACTGGCAGAAGTTGTGCTTGGTGTGAGCAAATCAATAGTCAATGTGAGACAAAGATATTTGGTCTTCCACCAAATAAATTACTACTTACGAATATGATGGTCCCATATTACACAGCAATACTTGAATCTCATGCTGTTTACCCACAATGCTGCAACATTTGACAAACAGTTCTGTCGACTCGTTTTTGCTCTCATGTTATTTGTTGGTGCCTTGATTTTCAATTTTTCTCGACTGCATTAACTGTATTTAACCTTGCCATGTTCCAGCAAAGTTTTACTGCTGACATTGCTGTTCATTACTCATGATTAATTATGACCCACGATTTACTATGTCCAGCCCCTTAAATGGGAGTCAATCTAACACAAGTATCTCTTGACATCTCCTGAAGAATAACATCAGAAATTGAGAGCTCAGACCTCAAGCTTCATCAATATCACAGGAAACTAAAGTACACTCCAGGTTTGTTGAAATTTACACCCCAGGTCATGACATTATAACTTTCTCAGGTTCAGTGGCCATTTTAGACAGAAACAGTATTGAAAGTCCTATAAGAACTTTCTCTACGATGAGTGGTGTCCTACTATCGAAGATCACAATACACACTCCAACTATATCTACCACACTTCTAGTTCCACAACATTCATTGACACTGTATACTTCCATACACTGGAAGCCAGAGAGGGTAAAGTCTTATCAACGCTTGGGGTCAACTATCAAACAGAAGGCCAAGTGATGACATTTTTTGAGCGAGTACACAGAGAAAATTTAGGTAAAATCATGACATTAGAAGTAATTGATATTTGGAAACTATTAGATATATTAAAAAACTGATATCCAGTTACATATGGTAGTATTAAAATGTTATTGGTGAATAGGTTATTGGATAAATACCTTCGGAATCGTCTCTGCAACCATTCCCTTTTCATGCGGAAGACCTCCTGAAGTATAAATAATGTAATGGAAACTGATGAAGATCTTCACCGACAATTAACACTCATTATGCACACAAAAATCAATTTAATTTCACATTTGAATATTAAATAATTTGTTAAATACAGCTATATATTAATTGCTTTAAAGAGGCATTCTCCGCAAGAAAAATAATGTTACAGAAACTAGAAATAGTGTGAAATCCCACTAGTCTGCAGTAAAAGCCGAGTACTGTATTTTTTAGCGTATCAAATGTTAAAGATACAGCCACGATTTCAGCAAATGCCTGTCAGACAATGGTGAGAATTGGCAAATTGTAATAAAATTATAAAAATGCAACAGATTTTGCTGTTTCATAGATCAGGTCAAAGCTAATAACTTAAAAAAAGACTACACCGTTGAATTCACTACTTGCACACTTTGGTGGCACTACAAAAAATGATTGCTGTGCATTGTTGTTTAAGACACAATGCCTTGTTTTAGCATCAATTTTAACATAGTAAACGTGAAAGAGCGCGTGTTCCAAACATGTAGAACCACTGTGGTTTGGACACAACCCCTCGTTTTCAAGCATAATGGCAAATTCGTGCAAGTAGTGAATAATCCCAGAAATGCATTTTTCGGCTAAAAAACCTAGTGTCCATTTCAAAGACATTTGCTTGAACAACCGGTATATTTGTCAATTTCCAAAAAGCAAGAATTGACTTGATTTCCAAGAGACATTACAATAATAACCTCTGAGGCCCCCTAGTGGCCATCTAACATCTAGAGATGGACATTCCAATGCTTTTGGGTTCACTGTCGTCACCAGATTACTTGGAAGCATAGCTGGTCATCATGTGAATTAAACCAGTGAATTAGTCGCGTGATTTCAAAAATGTAGAAAACTGCAAATCTATAATGCATTTTTGAGTATTTTCAGAAAACTTTTTAACACTAAATGTTGTCAAGCTTGAATACATGATGCATTGCAGAATTGTTTACACAATGTTTAAAAACATTCCCAGGTCGATTAAGATTTGTGGGCCTAAGTACCAAAATGCATATACACACTTTATGCTGGGTCCTTAGCATTTTATGAACTAAGGACAATCTCATTTGAACATCTGAGCAATGCAAAATGCACAACAAACATCAATCATAAATTACTAACCAACATAAATTGTCTTTTCCTCATCTAAGGTTGTTGAGAGCACTTATACCTCTTTCAAATGTCCTTATTACGCACACACCTGCTTGAATAAAACAGTCAGTGTACTACTAAAACTTTACCTTTAGTCCAGTAGATTGAAGAAAGGTTAAGACAGGGAAACCAAATATTTAAGGGAATTGACCAATGGCCAGTGTAGCACATAATCACTTATTGAAAGAATTCAGGAAATACCTTTAGGTCAACAGACACTGGTATCCAGTGTAGCTGAATTGATGATGCTCACCCCAGTTCTGCAATCTTCTATGAGACAGCTGTGTCCACTTGGGTTTGGGAGCAGCGTACACTTGGCGTATAAGGTATTCTTCATCTGCTTTAGTAATGAAATTCGGTATGTAATATATGCATGGTGGAGCCTGAAACGAATAAACATTGTGTAGTGATTTCGCAATTTTCGAGGATGCCCACAGAGAACTATCATGATGGGAATTTCTACAGTTAAAGCTTATTACACCGAAGGTTTCTGAAAATCCAGACATGTTTGCACTGGCTATTGAAGCCATCTATTATATGTGGAGATCCACAAGACTAATAGTGGAAACGTAATCAGAGGCAAGCACTCAGTCAGACTTTTAGATACCATTTCAAGTTACAGTGATTTCAGTTAATTTGAGGTCAAATCACTTCATGTATAAAACTTTTACTTTTTCAATGGTAAGTAACTGGGAAAAGTACCAACTAAACAGTTTCAATATGCTGATGTGCTGAAAAATTTGAATTTTCGGTGTTCAGTCTTTATGCCAGCAACTTCAATTTTTTTGAAAAATCTGTAAATCTGGAGTCCAAATTACTCAAATGCAATTTCGGTAATACACACGTGTGTGATAGTCAAGTTCATTAGCATGAACTACTTAACTGGAATGACCCTAGGCAATTACATCGCCCTTGATGCTGTAGGTATACAGGGGCGATAGTACATCCCCACAAAGTTACGAATTTCAAAATACAGGAAATAAAATCAAATGAAACATGCATATAAGCACATGGAGTAATAATTAACACATACTATAAGTCTGGAGATGATTCAGTCAAGGTAATTTAAACAAATCGATGAAAATCTGTCACGGTTTGCTCGAGTTTCTCTTACCAGGTACCATTTTGAGGAACTTACGTGAAATCACGCATGTTGACGAATAAAAAGTCGAAGGGACACAAATCTTACAAATTTCACCTGATACCTTAACATTCTATTTTTCAAGTATCATGTATGTGCCAGCGTCACGAGCTTCGCTTAGTCTCGCGCTAGCCTTTGCCTAACTCACGTGACTCAGTACCTTGAACTACTTTGTGGTTATCGCGCACGACGAAAAAGTTGACGGTGACCAAAAAGTGGAGTTGGAATTCTTTGCCAAAGTCACCTTAATTCTCGTGACTAAGCTTCATTGAAGATATGTGTAGAAGTAGAAAGGACCACTGAAGAAAGTAAGCACTTTTTTAAGTGACTGATAGTTTTAAGTGTGGCATGTATTTTTGACGAGGTGAAAACTCCTAATCGGTGGCCGAATTTGGCCTACCGTCCATTTAAAATACACGGGAAATTCGCACAGAAAGTGATGGGAAGTATTGTAGCCCCTAACCGGAAAACCGAGGCGAGGGGCTACGCCGTTGCCAGGCGTTGCCTAGAATGACCCTAGTTGCATACTCACTTTAAACGAAAAAATAAGTAAAAATATCAAAAGTGAAAAACGAGACAGTTGTACTTGCTCCTGGGAAAAATTTCACTAACACTACAAACGATGACCCGTTTCATCTTAAGGTGAGTGGAAATCAAGCACCCGTGGTTTTGACTTGAAAGTTGCAGACGATTTTTTCAACAATTCAACAGCCACCAAGACCAAGCCCAAGGATAGGGTTACTGCAAGTATACCTCATGATTTGACGTGCGGGCAAACTAGGAACTCAGCAGCGAAGTAAATAATGCGGATGTACAAAGGGCAATTACATATACAAAGAAAATGACTCAAAAGACCATATAAATGAAGATATTCACATTTTTAACAAGAAAGTCATCCAACTTCCTGTTCTCGACGGCCATAGCTATCCCACAGTTCAACAATTTGGTGAACGTGAAGAGAGACTATTTTTTCACATTTCCAGGTGATTGAAAATAAGAATATATTATTGCTTACTGACATTAGATATTCGATAAAAATGTCTTTGCTCCAACCAAATCTGACCATAGATTACAGACTAGTCTATAATCTAACAAAAGTGAAAACCCAAACTACCGCCACAGTGGCACCTGGCGAGAGTCACGAACATGAAAACGAAACAACGGAAAACATGAGGTGCTTAGCGAGACGTTGTTGATCAAATTTAACTGTAAGCATTGGGTGCCACTGATCATTTACTGGTACCGATTATGGTTGTATCCAAATCTTTGGTGTTAGCAGTTTAGACATGAATTTTCCAAGCACTTACTGCCGCAAGAATAGAGACTGATCGGGCAAGAGGCTTGTCGGGTCCATTGTCTGTGTGCTCGGGTAGTCAACACATTATTTCTCAACTCTAGTTGAGTATGCCGCTGTCGTTGTCACTGCAAAATAATAAAAATAAATACCACTGTACAACACTATTTCAGTTATTTATATTATAACACTGGCTTTTCATACATGACTTAAGATTTCCAAACATTGTGCAAAGGATTTCAAACATGATATGGCACCATGCCATGGAGCAGAACACTTTCACGACATTATTATCTAGCATGATGGAACCTTTTGAAAATAATTACGAATGCTGCAACATTTGTTCAGTTCCAGTGAAGAATTTAAAGGCATCCTTGTTCTCCAAAGTTGACCCTCTAGGCGCAAAGGGTGCTCAATGCGACATATGACTTAAGAGGTTTAAAGCCATAGACAGTCAGTGAGCTGTTTTATAATGTGCCATTGCCTCATCTGATTTGTGTCCAAGACTTAAGTGGTGTACCCCCAACATCTTAAGTGCAGGTATCATCTTCCTCAACCAGTTAGGAATTTGTTTTTAAATGTGAAGGAATTATAGAATGGTGTATGTTAATAATTTGGACCCAGCTGATTAACAGTGAAGCTTTCTTCATTTTGAAAGTTTCTGAACTTAACACATTACTTAAAACTGTGCATGTGTTCTGTTTTGGTTATCTACAATTTACAAATATGTTAATTTTGTTTCCGTGTGGATGAAGTGTCCACATTAATTTAATTTTTGCATTTTATTAGATCTACCAATGGCTGTCACCATTGACATCATTAAATTTCCTTCCATATGTCTAGTAAATCTCTGTTTTATCAATTATTTTGCTTTATTTGTAGGAGCCTACTTTTGTCCTGTCATCAATTATGTCTAATTCAAAGAAGTCACGTCAGCACAGTGTACAAGTGGCAACAGACTCCTTCACCAAGATGAGTCACCAAGCTCACCTACTGGAGCAGGCCCTGCAGCAGAATACAGTCGTCTGTCTTGGGTCAGAAATGGGAAAGTTCTTCATTGCTGTCTCGATGATCAGAGAATTAGCTCACCAAGTACGGAAACCAATCACTGACGGAGGCAAACTCATCGTGTTGCTGTTTTATGAAGGTACCGTTTCCAGAAGGTTTTTATTTTTTACCGCATTGATGCTGTGAATGGTTGATGTATTTGCAAAATGTCATGGAAGCTGCTTAGATTTTGTCAAAGTTTTGGCTAGGAGAATGAGGGAAATCAAAACATTAGCAAAGAACTATCATTAGATTTTTGACATACGGATTTATTTTTCATTTTAGTTGAAGACTTTACATTGTCTGCCCAGCTGAAATGGGTTTACTTCCAAGATGGTCATGTTTGTTTGTCTGAAGACATTACCTTCAGTTGTGTGCCTAACTGACATGCATGTATTTCCAAGATAGTCGTATTTGTTTGGCTCAGTTTTGATTCAATTTCCTCAATGCTCATTGTAATATGCACATAAAATGATATGTGGAATTGTACGTTTCAGAGTCTCAAGCTTCTCAGCATACAAGCTGTATACAACTTCATACTGATCTTAAAGTTTGCATGTTCCCCAAAGACTGCAACCCCCAGGAGCAGAATTCAAAGGTTACAGGTCACCATGTTTTGGTCATGACCCCATGTGTACTTCATGCCTTTCTGACCAATGGTGTAATGTCACTGATTCAGGTCAACCTCATCATCGTTGATGAGTGTCATCGTGCCATTAACGATGACGTCTTCCATCGTATTATGCAGTGCTATGATAGTTGTCAGTCGCATCAATGTCCTCGTATTTTAGGAATTACTACAACTGTGCTAAATGATAAATGTGACTCGCCTTCAGAACTTGAACGAGAGCTGAATAGTTTAGAGTCTGTTATGCGGTCATCCGTGCAGGCGTCTAAAGACGTTCTTAGCTCTGACGTTTTCTCGCATCAAGTAGAAGAAACGATTCTACATTGTGAACAGTACAATGATCAAAGTGGCCTTGTAAAGGATATCGACGACATTCTGGAATCGTGTTTTGCGTTCATGAAAGGTTGTAAATTGTCGAGCGAAGAAGTCAATGGTGATTATGACCCATGGAGTATTCCTCGGTTTGTCTACTCAGAATGCCAACTGGTCCTCCATCTACTTGGTCCATGGTGTGCTAGTCGCGTTGCGCAGGCTTTTGTTCGCCAACTGAACAAGTTAATCGAGGTAGAGACTGCAATACTGCGACGCCAGCTTCTCCAGTGGGCTCATACACAACTACAAATGATCAGCACACTGTTTGAGTTCTCTTTCAACCAGGTCATGTGCCTGGATGACTTCAAGAAGCTTATAAGTTCAAAGGTCAAACAGCTGTTGGAAGTCCTTTACACCTTCAAGCCAGCTGATAATTACACCATCGGTATGCTTGTTTTTATTGAAATAGGTTTGCTTCAAATGAAAGGAAAATATGGGTATTTTTACAGGTATGACACTGAATTCATGGAACTTGAATAACTCTTTCTGTCAAGATTGGCTCTGTTGACCGGTAGAGTTCATGTTACTAACTGTCATGGTACGCTTTCAATGTTTGGCCGTGATAGTAGAAAATTATTACTTACAACATTAATCTAATTAAAAAGATTAAAAAGTAAGCAACTTTACTCAAGCTGAGACAATAATGTTCACGCTTGGCCAATAGTATTCAAGTATTTTAGGCCTGCATTATTCAAGATTCCAAACTAAGCTGGCATAAACTTGTTAGCAACATGACAGTTGAGTGCACTGCGCAATGCCATATGCAAATTGGCCATGGGATAAGTTTATNAGACTGCAATACTGCGACGTCAGCTTCTCCAGTGGGCTCATACACAACTACAAATGATCAGCACACTGTTTGAGTTCTCTTTCAACCAGGTCATGTGCCTAGATGACTTCAAGAAGCTCATAAGTTCAAAGGTCAAACAGCTGTTGGAAGTCCTTTACACCTTCAAGCCAGCTGATAATTACACCATTGGTATGCTTTTTTTTATAGAAATAGGTTTGCTTCAAATGAAAGGAAAATATGGGTATTTTTAGAGGTACGACACTGAATTCATGGAACTTGAATAACTCTTTCTGTCAAGATTGGCTCTGTTGACCGGTAGAGTTCATGTTACTAACTGTCATGGTACGCTTTCAATGTTTGGCCGTGATAGTAGAAAATTATTACTTACAACATTAATCTAATTAAAAAGATTAAAAAGTAAGCAACTTTACTCAAGCTGAGACAATAATGTTCACGCTTGGCCAATAGTATTCAAGTATTTTAGGCCTGCATTATTCAAGATTCCAAACTAAGCTGGCATAAACTTGTTAGCAACATGACAGTTGAGTGCACTGCGCAATGCCATATGCAAATTGGCCATGGGATAAGTTTATTTTGATCACCATTTGACAAGAACATATGTTTTGTTTGATTATGTAATTCACGTAAAATAGCTTGAATGCTATTGACCGGCAATCTTATGCTTGAACGGCAATGGTTACTAAGAGAAAATTTTTTTTGAGCTTGGAATTCAATCTTGAAAAAGATTACTGGCTCAACAAGCTTTTCCATATCTTTTGACAATTAGCCTGATATACCCCTGTCGTCTTTGTACTCACTTAGTCCTTCTCAAAGTAACTGAGCCATGGTTAGAACATTAGCAGGGATATTCAAGCTTTGAGAAAAATGTCAAGATGACATACCATTAATCTTGATCAAGCATGGTCAATTCAAAGTTAATTAAGTTGGGTAGAAAATAAAATGTCTCGCTCCATCATGGTCTACTTGTAATAACTTATAATTTTTAGCTAAAGATTTTAAGAAACAATTTACTCTTGAAGCGAACATGCTCCTGATATTGACAATACTTTATTGTAGATTAGTTATGTATACTATTTACATTGGTTGCATGAAGAGCAGTGGGCCGTTGTTAGATTATTTGACTTAACACTTCCCTGTAGTAGTGTATATTGAACTTGTTCAGTATAAACTGAAAACTTATCAATATTATGACTTGGTCGGTTTTTCTGACATAAAAGCTCTGCATACCTGGCCAGTAAATCTTCTTTATCAATTTCCAGTGCCGTACAACGGAGTGGATGACTACTTGGACATTGAAGAGGCATCAGATGAGTCTGACCTGGAACCTGATGATGATGATGAAGGCCAACAGAGGGCAGCAGTTGTGAAGACATCACAGGTATGTTGAGTGAAGCAGCCTGTTGTGACTTGTACAACATGTCTTGTGTTGAAGACTCCTTGTCTTTTTGCTAGACAGAATGCACATTGGGTTTCTTGTCTCCTTTGACACTCAGAGACTTGTCAGTTAAAGAAAGATATAATTGTAAAGAAAGATATCAGTGAAGACAACACAACATATTTAAGTTTCAATTCTGCATATATTTGACTGTTTATTTCCAAATTTTGAAAGTTTATTAGTGTTATTAATTAAAATTATTATTATTATTATTATTAATTCCTACTAAATTGGTTTGCGTTACGATTAGCTTTTTGAATGTTTGAATGAAAATGAGTGGTGCTGTGGTTAAGAGACGTTCCTGAAATTGTTACCTACTGTTGTTCCATATTATTGTTATTGTGAAGTTAATACTAATTCAAACTTTGCATCCAATTTTTAGAATTTAAGAATCTCTGCTTCTTTGTCAAAGGAGTCGTTGTCCTTTGCTATTGTCAAAATGGCATATTTTTATGTACCGTGCCAGAGAGTTGTATGGCTTAGCTTTTCAAGCATCAGTCTATTTTTATACATCACATGATACTAATAAATAACCATAGCAGCACTGCGTTTGCCATGTAGTTGTAGATGCTTTTCAGGTCTTTAAACTGTAAAAATTACCACTTTCCATTGTAATGTATTGTATTTAAAATAAAATGGTTCTGTGCCCTGCAAAAATTACTGTGTCTTGTAACAAATGGTATTAAATGTAATAGGCTCGTGTACATTGTAGAAATTAATATTGTCTTGTCATACAGAGTACATAGTAGTATGTTGGTAATGTAAATTTTTGTAGGTGAAGATTTCTTTGCATACAGACAAGTTATGTAATGGTGAATATTTTTGATCGTTCTTGTCTATGGCCATTGTTCTCAAATTGTGAGTTATAGGCAAGTGACAGCTCGTTGGAGGTCTGACGTTCTGGTTGGTTGGTGGAAACTCAAATAAATTGGCTGCTTGCATTCTGAGTTCCCACCAACCAATCAGAACGATGGAGCCAGTCTTCAGCTTGAGAATAGCCACAGGTGTTTAGGCATGTAATTTGTTGTCTGTGTGCAATGCAATGTTTATCAATAGGTTATATTTCAGTGTACTTTATGACCACTGCTCATTCTAGGACTATGTAACCATGTCAAGCACATCGGGTGTACTAGTACAAGAGAAGCTGTGTGGCGTTGTGGTGTGTGACAGACGACATGTGGCCTTTGCCCTAAACAAGCTCATCGAGGAGCTAGGGAAGTGGGACGAAGACTTGTTCTTTGTTGAGAGCAGCCATATTTTTGGTGAGTTTTGATTCTTGGCATAACAGATTTTATCAGTGTTCAAATTTGACGGCGGTTTTGAGACAACTGCGTAGAGTGGTGTCTAGTTCACAATACAGTTGCATGTTAACACTCTCCAGTTACTAATAGATGATTGACGAACTTTCCTCCCCAACTACTGCCTTTGAATACAGGCTGAAGTCATTAGTGTTTCTGAACATCGAAACAGTTGTAATTTGAAATCATGTACTACTTTGCTTTCTGCCGATGCCAGTCTTGACTTTTAAATGCCACCCATTTTCCAGTCTAGTGGAGATTGTGTGTGCAGGATTTGTCTACCAAATTTGTAGTCCACATTGGAACAATATGACATGACAATAGAAGTTTTTCTTAATTGTTTGCAACATAATAATTTGTATGCAGCGTGATGATATTCGCAACATTTTAGGGCTTGGAATTTTCCTCTTTTGCAAGGATTTCCTCTTTTTTGGTTTCTATTTCCTCTTATTTTCATTCCAGTTTCCTCTGACAGTCTTTTTTCATCTCTTTTTTATCATTATTTTATTTTACAGCACAAAACATATTTCTAACACACAAACGTATTTATTTGTGGAATGATACATCATTTGAAACTAAAGTTTTTCCTCTTTCTTGCCATTGGTCATTCCAAGCCCTGGTTTATTACTTTGTAAGTGCTTTGCAATTAGTAGTTTTATGGTGACAAATTAATTCATAGAAACACAGTGGCATTGCTTTGGAAGAGCAAATATACATGTGAAGAAAGTTTTTTGTTTTTTGATGCCAGAACATAGTTTACTGAGGCTTTTGTTTTTAAATGTTATAGGTGCAGGGTCAGTGGACGGTCGTGGGAAAAGGTTAAAGGTAACGGACGTACAATGTAGGAGACAAGAGCAGGTGTTACGAAGGTTCCGTATGAAGGAGATCAATCTGCTGGTTGCAACCGGTGCTCTTGAAGAAGGTGTTGACTTGCCACCATGTAACCTAGTGGTGAAGTTTGATGCCCCCACCACATTTCGGTCGTATGTTCAGTCAAAGGTATGTTCTTGTATCTAGCATTGTCTCAAGATAATAACTATATGTAAAAGAACCATTGTGACAGTTCGCAAATGTGTTCCTATGGTGGAGAGTATGGCCAATGTTAATTTTTGAACAGGTCTACTGCGGTGGCGACCCCTAGTTGCAATTTTAGTTTTCTTTGCGTCTATTTCCTCAATGTTTAGTGAATTCCTTGATTGATCTTCATGAAGTTTGACGCATATGCTCTAAGTGATGAGAATATGGTTGGTGTTGATTTTGGATGGATCTGACTATTGCGATCCACCCTAGTGGTACATTGTTAAACATGTGGTTGGAAATTTGGTCTGAGTGAGCGTCTGGTCTGAGTGAGCGTCTGGTCTGAGTGAGCGTCTGGTCTGAGTGAGCGTCTGGTCTGAGTGAGCGTCTGGTCTGAGTGAGCGTCTGGTCTGAGTGAGCGTTTGGTATGAGTGAGTGTTTGGTCTGAGTGAGTGTTTCTTATGAGGAGAGCACAACAGATGTATAGCTCGAACTATCGTGGAAACATTTGAAAAGTGAGTGTCCCTTATTTCTTTAACATTTGCAATGCACTTTTTGGCACATATCAATGCTCAGCATTGCTTTTATTAAAGTTGTTCATTTAACAGAATGTGACCAGTAACTGATACAAGGATTTGTTTTTATTCAAATTTTACATTAATTGAATTTCCTAAATGCAACCGATTTCTTTCCAGGGTTGTGCAAAAGCATCAAAGGCCAAATATGTTGTTTTGGTGGACCAAGAAACGATGTCAGACTTCTCTGAAAATCTTGTCATTTTTAAAGGAGTTGAAAAGGTGATTACTCTGTTACACATTACAAGCTTTTATCCACTAAAGAATAAGGTTTCTGATCAGGCCTTCTCTCCTAAGCTGGCCTTGCCCCTCATGTGAGTAGCCATGCTGGATGAAGTGTTTTGAATTGACCTTCTTACCATAATATTCTGAATTGGAACTCAACTTTATTGTAATCCGTACTTTTGTAGAATTCATAAAGCATTTTAACACTTTGCAATTTACTGCAAAGTTGGCTGTGTAGGACATACCACCACTAGCAATATGGCCGTCATAGGTACCTCATAGGCATCATGGAATAAATCATTTGCACTACTCTAGTTAGGCTGAAACTTCTCTGTTCAACCTTTACACAGAGTGTAACAGTGACTGTACAAATGTTGCCTAATCTGTAAGAGCATCTTCTTGAAACAGCGTGTTTTAAAGAATTTATGAAATGGTGCAAAACACTTTAAATTTGATTTTGGTGATGAATTATCTTGTGTAGCAATTCAAAACTTTCACCCTGTTTGATGTAATATGATTTTGCTCTAGATATTAAAGAGTCGATGCAACAACAGTGTAGACTCCTATGACCCAGATTGTTCCTCTGTGGATGACCTACTTCCGCCTTATGTTGCAGCCAATGAGGAGGAAGGAAGCAGTGTGACAATGTCGTCTGCTATAGAAATCGTGAATAGGTACGAGAGAGTCACAATGGTTACCTGTTAAAAGTTGCATCAAAAGGTCATTCTTCAAATCAAAAGCAGTTCATTTACTGAGGATGGTTTCTTGAGAATTTATTTGTTATCTCATAAAGTCTTGGAGTCCTTTATCTGTACTGCTAGTTACTTGTGAAAAATTAGATTTTGAATTCAAATTTAATGTGTAATACTCACTAGGTTCTGGGTTGTGTGTTTCGTCTTTATGGTGTTTATATTACTAGGTAGCTTTAAGAAGCTAATCAATTCGAAGTGTATGACAGTGAGTCATTGATGTTCATTGGAGCCCCTGTGTTGACAGGTACTGTGCACGACTCCCCAGTGATGCATTTACACACCTGGCACCAAGGTGTACGACGAAACAGATCGATGGTCAGTATGTGTCCACTCTGTGGCTGCCCATCAACTCACCCATCAAAGTACCCATCACTGTAAGTAAACGTAAACTATGTCATTTGTTTGGGATTCCGAATAAGACATGCGAAGAGTTCCTATTATGAGGAGAACAGCGTTTTTTTACTGAATATATTGACTATCACTGTTATCCTAAATTTTGAAAACGTATTCTTTACAGGGAGTTGTGACAAACTTTGATTTCCATGACTAAATAGTAATACCAGGCAACAATTTAAAAAACCCTTTGTTATCAAAATCAGCATTATTTTATTAAGATGCTGATATTTGTCCCTCATTTTGAAGACTTGCTTATTTTTGTTTCAGGGGGCTTCAATGAAGAGTGAAAAACTCGCAGAAAGAGCTGTTGCATTAAAAACTTGTGAAGTCTTGCACAAAACTGGTGTGTGGTGCATTATTCCTTATGATTTTTAATGTCTTTAGTTGGAAAAAAGGAATAAAAGGTAAAACTAGCAGATGTTTTTCCGAGTAAGGGAGAATCTGACTTCTCTGAAGGGTCGTGTTCATGAACTGCAACAACTGTACCGTGGAACTTTGTCCGAGTTATGGCAAGACCCGACATATGCGTGTTGAACTTACACGAGTTTTACTATATGCTTTAATTAGGTCAGATATGTGGAGAGTTTATTCCTTTACACTATGCACTAAACATGCTAAAAACCAAAACATCAAGTGTATAATACGGAAACACCGAGTAGCGCTGACAGCACGAATACTTAATGATTTAACCACACTGTTAAATTGTTCTTTTGAATTTTCATTTCTGCTGGTATGTTATTAATGTAATTGAGCATGTTGTCTCAGGTGAATTGGACAATAAACTCAACCCTGTACAGGAAGAGATGCTTTCCCGGGAGCACGGATATTTTGGGCTGGATGATGAGGATGTTCGCGAGGGCCAACCGCGCCCAGGTACCACCAAGAGGAAACAGTATTATTATAAAAAGGTAGGTGTTGAAGTGGCTGAGTTACTGAATTATTTTCAGTGGCTATGTGCATTGCGCTTTCTCTCTTGGTGTGTCAGAGCTATTAACTGTGTACACCAGTACCTACGTGGCTAACTACTGAGTGTGGTGGGTCTCTCTCTCCCTCCCTCCCTCCATCCCCCCTTCCTCCGTTACTCCGTTTCTCTCTCCCTCCCCCCTCTATCTCTCTCCTGTAAGGTCAAGACCCTTTAGTTGCATCATTCCGTCAACTCTGTTGTACATATGAGCACCAACTGTGACTAGAGACTAATCTGTTGTGGATTAGCATTTGATTTAGGAGATCAGAAAGATGTCATTTGTACATATGCTGCTGAAAGTAGGGTTGGCAGTGAGCCTGAGTAGCTTGGTGGCTCTTGAAGGCAAAGTTTTACTAACTTCTTAAAAAGAAATCTGCATTTGTGTCAGGTGGTATTGGAAATGAAACATAAACAAAGTTACAGAATGTTACCATTTGTGTAAAATATCCTCTAAGGGGTCTACCTCACTCATATTGTCAACAATGCCCAATAAAGGAAAAGTCACAGTTTTAATATGTTGTGCATTGACTCCATCTGAAGCAATTTGGGACTTTAACTGTGGGATTTTGTTTAAGGTGACTAAGGAATGGATGGGTTGAGGTACTCATTTTGTATGGCTGTCTGTGAGTCTACGTGTAAGGTCCGTACGTGTGTCATCAGTGCACTGTTAATGCTATTATGTTTGGTAGTCTTGTACATTCTTTTACCTGGGTTCTCCTTTCTCCAGTTGTCCACTGCCTTCAAGGACAGTTACCCTAGGCCAGGGAAGCCATGCTTTCTCTACGTCATTGACATGAAGTTGACAGCAGCCATAACTGAGGAACAGAACACTAGAGGGCGTTCCATCGATGACCCACAGAGCACACCCCTGTGTCTGGGAATATTGACTGCCAAGCCTCTGCCTGCAGTGAGTTACTACCATGTCTTGTGATAACTTCAAGAGGTCTAATCTAATATCCAACAGTTATTCTGAGGGTCCCCATGGAAAGCAGTGTAAACTGATGGGGCTACCCTCATTGTAAATATCACAATAATAAATAAATAAATAATAAATAGATATCTCAAAATTGCTTTTGTCAGCCCTTTTGAAAGTGTTGACAATGTGGGAGGAACAGAATATCTGCCGAAGCTTTGTTATTGGTTGTTTATTAGTAAATTGTTTGATGTGACAGGTTTTACTCTTTAACAGCTTGTCTCTTTGAAGTTCAACAATTGCTACGCGTAATTTAGATTGAAATCGCAGTCATTTATATAGTTCTTGTCCTTTATTTTATAGATTGAAGTATATTTTACTGAGAATACATTTATTTACGGCTTGAAAACAAATCAGCATGTCCAGATACAGGCATTGATTTATGAGAGATATTTTTGAACATGAAAGTCCTCTACTAGTAATGAACATGAAACTCCCCACTAGTAACGTTTAAACTTTTTATGTTACAGGTTCCGGAATTCCCTGTGTTCACCAGATCAGGTGAAGTGACAGTATCAGTGAATCTGGTCAGGTCAGAGGTGGCCATCACTGAGGCTCAAATGTTGAATGTTTGTCAGTTTCATCGTTACTTATTCTCTCAAGTTTTGAGGCTAGAGAAATCACCAATGATTTTCGACCCTCAGGAGGCCCCAGTCGGGTTTGCCATTGTGCCGATGTTAAAAGGCAAGTTTTTTTCCTAAAAGTGTGGATTACGTCTAATTACTTGCTTTTAGGCAACAAAGTAAATGAGTTTTTTTCTGATTAGTTTTATTTTTTATTTCATCAGCATCCAAATGTTGTGTTTATGAACTCTTGTACAATAGTTCATGCCATTAAAAGTAAACTTCTGGTCAAGTGCTTTAACTTAATTTGAAATATCTCTTGATGTTGTTACTGCCAACATTTCAATGTAAGAGTTGTATTAGGAATGTATTAGGCGTTCTTGAACCTCATTCTGTTGAACAGGCCAACTGTCAATACAAGTTGAAACAATTTGATATCAAGTGAAAAGTACTTAAAAATGGTCTTAGTTTGTACCAAATTACCTCAAACTCTACCCTGAAAATTTCCATGAGAAATTGTAAGTTAAATGTAATTTTTCTTTCAGGTGACTGCGGCAGTTCAGAACTTGACTGGTCATTTGTGCAAAAAATATGTGACAGTCAGGGAAAGAAGCTGGAAAAAAAGGGTGCAACTTGCACACCTTCAAATCCATTCATTTTTGTCGAGGAAGAGTTCAAAGACACAGTCATCATGCCGTCATATCGTAACATAGATCAACCCCAGTCCTTCTACATGGCGGACATACTGTGGGAGTTGACTCCCCTCTCACCATTTCCCAGCCCTGAGTTTTATAAGTCCTTCAATGATTATTATGTGTCCAAGTATGGTTTAGTTATCACGAACCTCAAGCAGCCACTACTAGATGTTGACCACACGACGGCGCGGATGAACTTAAGCACACCGCGCTACATTAATCAAAAAGGTGTGGCTTTACCTACGAGCAGCGCTCAAACAAAGAAGTCACTGAGGGAAAACTTGCAACAGAAACAGATCTTCATCCCTGAGCTATGTATCATCCACCCTGTGCCAGCCTCTTTGTGGAGAAAGATGGTATGTCTGCCCACCATCCTGTACAGGATGAATTATCTTTTTGTGGCTGATGAGTTGAGAGAACGGATTGCCAGAGAGGCTCACATTGGTGTCATTGATTTACCAAGTGATTTTCGGTTTCCTAAGCTGGAGTTTGCCTTTGGAGCAAGGAGAACCGAGAAGTCAAAGGCGACAACTGGTGTCACTTCTGATGAGGAAGGTGTTGAAAGTGACACAGGGAATTCTGTACAGAGTAAAGACCTCAGTGGGTCTGAACCAGCAGAAGAGGGCCATGATCTTGATTTTGGTGTCTGGAAAACACCTGAGGAGCCCGTTGGTGACGCCATTGAAGAGGACATCAAATCACAAAAGGATGAAGAAGGTGAAAAGGATGGATGGCCAGTGCTGAGTGATGCCAACAAGAATTCTGAGCAAGATGAAGCTGAACTTTTTGAGGAACTAAGTGCTGATTGTTCTGTGCCAGGAACTGACTCTATTGCTGATAATAATTCGACAGGTGTTGTGGCGTGTACCTCAAACATGTCCACAAAGGTATGTGAAAGTGTACCAGTTGCTATAGAAGTAAATGATCTCGATGCTGTAAAAGTACCTGGAGATTTGGCAAAATCTGTCACTGATTCCACTGATAATGCAGATGGTGTTTATTTTGAAGCTGAAACAGACAATGTGGTCGACGAGAAACTCTGTGTCAGTGAGAAGATAGAACACAGTAACAGTTGTGTTTCTGAGAAAATTCCTCGTCTTCCCCATCATAGTGACTTGAGCTTAGATGGAAATGCTCAAACAATGATTACTTCTAAGAATAAAAATCAGTGCTGTTCAAATCATTCCAAGTCTGAAGGGAAGACTAAATTTGATTCTGGAGTTGACCTGACTACCTTCCTGGGACCCAGTCCTTGTCTGATTTTGCAAACACTGACCATGTCTAACGCTAATGACTTCTTCAATCTGGAAAGACTGGAGACAATTGGTGACTCATTTCTCAAGTTTGCCATTACTGTGTATCTCTACTGCTCTTATCCAAGTATTCATGAGGGCAAATTGAGCTTTCTCAGGAGCAAACAGGTGAGCAATTTCAACCTCTACCGCCTTGGCAAGCTCAAAAACTTTGGCCAACTTATGATTGCGTCCAAGTTTGAGCCAGTGGAAAACTGGTTACCACCGGGTTATGTTGTTGACAAGGATAAAGGAGGAAGGATTCGAGGGAATGCGGATAATGAAAGTTGGGGGGAAACACAAGATGAAAAGCAAGTGGTGGATGGTAATTTGCCAACCAACTCGGGCACTTGTGATATTGGACAAATGAAACGTTTTAACAAAGAGTTGGAGGAGATTAGTGAAGCCACAGAAATGGATTCCATGGGCAATGCGTGTTTTGTTCCATATGATCTGTTGACACAGCATAGCTTACCAGACAAGAGCATTGCGGACTGTGTGGAATCTCTGATTGGATGTTACTTGACGGTTTGTGGTTCCAGGGCGGCACTGCAATTCATGTCGTGGTTAGGACTAAAGGTCATTCCAAAACCTGTACCGACTGCTCTGAACTCAACTGATAAATCTTTTGTGAGTGGGGAATCTCATGAAAAGCTCAGTTCAGTTTCAAGTTCATCTGCTGAGCATAACAGTATTGATAATGGGAAGACATGGACAAGTAGCAGTAAACAAGAGCCACAGAACACAGACTTCCCACCACCCACTAGCCCGCTGTTAACTCACGTGCCGGATGCTGAACAAATTTTGAACCACCACCTGATTGGCTTCGATGAGTTTGAAAACGTAATTGAGTACAAATTCAATGACAGGTCCTATCTACTACAGGCCTTTAGCCATGCTTCCTTCCACTACAACACGGTCACAGACTGTTATCAGAGGTGAGTGGCACTTTATTTCAAGATCAGATTTTCAATTGAAAAGAGGACTGTAACAAGCCTCAATGGTTCTTACAGACATTCACTCGGTACAAGTTGCAATGCATCTTGCATCTGAGAAATCGATATACACAAGCATGAGGCTGTTGCGTACTCTTTTCCTCGCATAAAATATTTCACATGCTTAAAAATGTTCTGTGGTTAAAAGTTGTCATCAGTATGCCTGTAATATGTTGAGATACTAAAATGGGTAATGGCAACTTAAGGGTTCCCACATTTTGAGAACTAACTTTCTCCACTGAATCATGGGCGTCAAACTGGTTATCAAAATCTGTAAGTGGGTATTGCCCCCAAAAAGTATAGGTTAAGGAATTAAGGAGGAAATTAATATTGAATTTTCACTATTTAAAAGTTTTTGTTTGGTGTTAGCATTTGATTTGCCTTATTTACATTATTGTCAAAAACATGAAATTGATTCGTTAATTGCAAAGTTATCATTTCGAACCCATTTCTGAAAATTCACACTCTATCACTGCACAACATACTGGTACTTGAATGGTAAGTGGCTCTGAAGGACCCAGGGTATCTCATTAGCTTAAACCACAAACTGGCCTATTATCACACCACCGCACAAAGGAAAGTCATGAATATGAATGACTTAAAATGGTTTTCTTTGCTTCTTCATAAGTGTTAAATCCTGTCTAACATGCTTTACAATGAAAGTTTGCACCATAAGAGCATGGAAAGACGGACAGCGTTTCTGCCTCCCTTTGACCACATTTTTGTTTTTGTCTGACTGTTTACTGTTATTTACATGAGAAGAACCTATGGCGTTGTTGCTCTAAGCATGTTTAGAGCAGAAATATAAACTAAATCACAAAGGAGTAGATATTTTCTTCCTGAAGAGGTAATACTCCAAACATTGTGTTATACCGAATTATTTTATTTTTGCGGTTACTTCATATTTGAAAGAACTATCGACTACCTTTGCATATTGTGTAAGAGTACAACTGTATCATAGAGTGCTGAAATTTACGACTTATTCCTTGCAGACTGGAATTCCTTGGAGATGCCATACTGGATTATATCGTTACCCAGCACCTGTATGAAGATAAGCAGATGTTTTCTCCAGGTCAGTTGTGTGTTTTAACCACGTGTAGTCTCTATTACATCTTGGTCTAGCTCATTAAACTTTATTTTTTCGTGACCATTGATCATTTTTGTCACTTGAATGCTTACCACACCTCACGATCTGTGTCCAGGTATTCTAACTGACCTGAGGTCAGCGCTGGTCAATAACAACATCTTCGCTGTGCTAGCCGTCAAGTGGAAATTCCACAAGTATTTCAAGTCCATCTCACCCCAGCTGTTCTCTGTCATACAAAAGTTTGTGTCTTGGATGGAGACTAAAGGAGACAATATCAACTTGGAAGAGGAGGTAAGATTGGTGAACCCTTTGTACCCATGGCAGTTTTACATTTGAGCTCGGAAACATTTTGTAACTAGATCACAGTGTCTGTTTATCTGTGCATTATGCTTGTAGTGAAAGATGTCTCAGAAAGATTCACCTGTGTGGCTTTGGTGGCAAAATGCATAGATTCGTAAAATTAATGAATATTCCTGCTCCAAGATAGTTCCTAGCATAAATAGCAAATAGTATGTCTGTTCTGCTGTCTTATATTATGAATAACTCAGTTTAATTAGCTCGTGATAATTTTCATCGAATTACTGGCTAGGCTTGTTATCTCATTGCATTTTGATCACACTAGTCAAGCACTAGATGGTTCTTAATAGTGAATGAGTATTAGTGTTGTATCATGTCAGCCAGGCATAACAAGGATTAGATTAGTTTTCTACGACTAGTAATTAGATGATCTGTTGAATGCTGTATCTGGTATTGAGATCATTACGAAAATCATAATGATTGCCATTATGTTGCCACAGCTTATCGAGGAAGATGATGAAGAAGAGGAGGCGGAAAGTGAACACATCGAGATCCCCAAGGCGCTCGGTGACATCTTTGAGTCAGTGGCTGGTGCCATCTATCTAGATAGTGGATACTCACTGGACACAGTGTGGAGAGTGTACTACCGGATGATGAAGTCATATATAGGTGAGTAAAGACTGACTATACGGTTGTTAAGTGATGACATGTCTGCCACTATTATGACATGATTTGGACCCGCAAATAGGACTAGAGATGTACAATCACATCACATTTTAAAAAAATTTGCAGTTCTTGCAGTTTTTCCCATTCAAATAACCACAGGTAGATTTTAGCACTTAAAACTGTTGCAAAGTTATGCTTGTATTAAACCGGTGTGTACCAACAATGGTTTCTCCCAGGACGTTGCAAAGTATTAAGATTCAACTATTTCCAAAGCTCATTAATAGTTTTGAAAGTGCTTACTTGTTTACAGAGCTATGTAAATCTGACCTAATCATTTGACTGGGTTCAAAACATAAAATGACTTCAAAATAATCCAATACAATTGGTGAATGGGACTGATGATGTCATAAATAAGCCAGTAAGGATGTATTTTACTCATGCTGAAGAAGTTTAATTTCTTTTCTAGTCGGGCATTATCGTTCACTTCACGTTGTTTTGCCGAAGCTGTTTGGACTTCATTTCTAAATCTAACTAATCTGACTTTAACTTGCCATTGATGATGACATTCTATTTTTATACGCCCGTATATATACATGTATACATGTGGGTCCATGTGCCCGTATATATACATGTGGGTGCATGTTGGCGTTCTCTCTGCCCTAGCGTCGAGTGTTCAATTCAATGTATTCTGCTTCATCTAGTGGCCATTTTTATGATGCTGAAATCACCCCTAGATAGTATGAGCAT
>NMRA01000475.1:166622-218032 GCA_002633005.1 Phoronis australis
TGCTTACCACACCTCACGATCTGTGTCCAGGTATTCTAACTGACCTGAGGTCAGCGCTGGTCAATAACAACATCTTCGCTGTGCTAGCCGTCAAGTGGAAATTCCACAAGTATTTCAAGTCCATCTCACCCCAGCTGTTCTCTGTCATACAAAAGTTTGTGTCTTGGATGGAGACTAAAGGAGACAATATCAACTTGGAAGAGGAGGTAAGATTGGTGAACCCTTTGTACCCATGGCAGTTTTACATTTGAGCTCGGAAACATTTAGCAACTAGATCACAGTGTCTGTTTATCTGTGCATTATGCTTATAATGAAAGATGTCTCAGAAAGATTCACCTGTGTCGCTTAAGCAAAATGCATAGATTTTTAAAATTATTGAATATTCCTGCTCCAAGATAGTTCCTAGCATAAATAGCAAATAGTATGTCTGTTCTGCTGTCTTATATTATGAATAACTCAGTTTAATTAGCTCGTGATAATTTTCATCGAGTTACTGGCTAGGCTTGTTATCTCATTGCATTCTGGTCACACCAGTCAAGCACTAGATGGTTCTTAATAGTGGATGAGTACGAGTCTTGTGTCATGTGAGCCAGGCTTAACAAGGATTAGAATAGTTTTGTAAGATTCTACGACTAGTAATTAGCTGATCTGTTGAATGCTGTATCTGGTATTGAGATCATTACGTAAGTCATGATGATTGCCATTATGTTGCCACAGCTTATCGAGGAAGATGATGAAGAAGAGGAGGCGGAAAGTGAACACATCGAGATCCCCAAGGCGCTCGGTGACATCTTTGAGTCAGTGGCTGGCGCCATCTATCTAGATAGTGGATACTCACTGGACACAGTGTGGAGAGTGTACTACCGGATGATGAAGTCGTATATAGGTGAGTAAGAACTGACTATACGGTTGTTAAGTGATGACATGTCTGCCACTATTATGACATGATTTGGACCCGCAAATAGGACTAGAGATGTACAATCACATCACATTTTTAAAAATTTTGCAGTTCTTGCAGTTTTTCCCATTCAGTAACCGCAGGTAGATTTTAGCACTTAAAACTGTTGCAAAGTTATGTTTGTATTAATCCGGTGTGCACCAACAATGGTTTCTCCCAGGTAGTTGCAAAGTATTAAGATTCAACTATTTCCAAAGCTCATTAATAGTTTTGAAAGTGCTTACTTGTTTACAGAGCTATGTAAATCTGGCCTAATCATTTGACTGGGTTCAAAACATAAAATGACTTCAAAATAATCCAATACAATTGGTGAATGAGACTGATGATGTCATAAATAGGTCAGTAAGGATGTATTTTACTCATGCTGAAGAAGTTTAATTTCTTTTCTAGTCGGGCATTATCGTTCACTTCACGTTGTTTTGCCGAATCTGCTTGGACTTCATTTCTAATTCTAACTAATCTGACTTTAACTTGCCATTGATGATGACATTCTATTTTTATGCGCCCGTATTTATACATGTATACATGTGGGTCCACCGTATATATACATGTAGGTCCATGTGCCCGTATATATACATGTATACATGTGGGTCCACCGTATATATACATGTATACATGTGGGTGCATGTTGGCGTTCTCTCTGCCCTAGCGTCGAGTGTTCAATTCAATGTATTCTGCTTCATCTAGTGGCCATTTTTATGATGCTGAAATCACCCCTAGATAGTATAAGCATACCATTTGCGATGCAGTCGTGGGTGCTTTTCAACACTCTATGTTGCTCTTGTTACTATCGGAAAACACTCAATAGTTTTTTAATCTTGGAAATGAAGTAAAAATTGTGTAGAGATAACATTCATTTGACATTATTTTTTGTACTTGGATTTGATACTATGCTTTTAATGTTAACTCAGTTCTTAAACAATCTTGCATCACTTGAAATTTGTGTTGGAATCTCTCTTTCAAATTGTCATATTATTGCAGATGAATACACAGACAAAATTCCCAAGTCCCCTGTTCGCGAACTACTCGAGATGGAACCTGAGACTGCAAAGTTTGAGTAAGCGTGCTGTTTACCACTTTTACTGTTAATATTATTATTAAAATGGTCGTCATATATAATAATGCTTTATGGAAACAATTGTCTGCAGAATCATGTGTTATTTACCAGTAATGAAAAGAAATAGACAGCACTAAAGTGTTAAGCAGGTATAAACCTACGTTCCATCCAAGAAGCAAACGTTTGATTTTGACCAGTATGCAGTTTGATCTCAACTTGTTTTTTTCTCAGATTACAAGTTTGCAAAAAACTGACTTTCAGTTATTCCTTGAGACCATGCTTGGTGCATCAAACAACAGGCAGTGACGTCATCGTTTAGGGCCAGGTCTTGAGCTGTAACCAACGTTCACTTCTTTTGAAACCCTGAAATGGCCCCCAATTTGACTAAGGAACTACTCCAAACCAACATCCTAATGTAAATCAAAACTAAATCATTTCTGGACTTACTGTATACTAATGATAACGTGGCATCCCCATCTCGGAGACTTCTACAGAATGTCAGAAGCCGAAGTGCTGGCATATCGGCATTGGCGGGGATTATTGTCACGTGGGTTGTGACATAATTTCTTTGGTTGGCATCTGGGGATCTGTAAAAATCTCCCAAGATGGAGGCACTACGTTATCATTAGTATACAGTAAGTCTGGAAATTGATTTATTATTGATTTGTCTTAGCTAGAGTAACATATATTCCATTGTCAACTTCATAGTGGTAAGTGGCTGAAATCAGAAGTTTGTGGCTGGTTTAAATTATATCCATTATGAATGGGACGTTTGTGCGTAATTATGGTTCAATTTCCAGGTTGAAACAATTGATATGTTTACGCGTTGAGTTACAAAATATTTATTCCAACCTATGAGCAACATTCTGCACTACTGTGAAATAATTTTATTTCTTTTTTAGACGACCTTCAAGAACACTGGAGGGAAAAATTCGAGTGACGGTCAATGTTGTAGGAAAGGGTTCCTTCTGTGGCATTGGGCGAAACTACAGGATAGCGAAAAGTGCTGCGGCTAAACGTGCGCTGAGAATGATTAAATCACAGTCGTACTAAGATGTCTCCGAAACCCTGTCGGCTTATTCTGTCTGCCAGCCTAGGATGTGGTTTAGGTTCTCAATGTTATTATACATGTATTTTTATAACAGTTTGCCCATTATGATTGTTGTAATTGCTGCCATGCAAAATGTGATTGTTTTATTAATACTGTTAAGTGTGTATTTTCCTGTTTTGATTAAACTATTAAGTGTGAAATGTTTTAGTACTAACTAAATTAAGTTTGAAAACAAAATCACACTAAAGGCAAATATGTCTGCTAGAAGGCGAATTTGATGAATTAATAATAAACACATTACGGAGGATATAACTAATGAATTTTGGATTTTTGTTTATTCACAAATTTTTGTATCGTCAGCCTTTGATTCTTCATACATGTTTTTGTGCAAAAATGAATTTCAAAGTAGTCATTGTTATCCCATCTCTGAGAATTCTGAGAATTCTTTACTCCATACCACTGCTCAGCACACTTGAATGGTAACCAGGAGCAGCCCTATGCTTAAACCACCAATTGGCATATCATCACAGCACAACAAAATGAACTTTGGTTATACTAAACAATAAGTCAGAGAGGTATATTGGTCTTGCCGCTGGCAGACACGAGTCTTGAAGAAGAAAGCTCAAGTGGAGCTGTAAACAGATAAGTTACCTCTTTTATTGTAGAATTTACTTTCTGGTATATTTTTAGTGTTTACAGTAAAACAAACATTTCATGCAGAACTTCACGTGCAAGTTGACCAAAACGATTAGTGCAAAACTTCCAACCTGTTCATCTAAGTTCATAATTTCATGGTTGGTGGCAATACCATAATTAATCAATTTCTACAAATTGTTACACTTTGTTACAGACTTCATTTCCATGACAGTTTTTTAGTTATTGGTTACATTTTTGATGTGAAGGAGAAATTGCGTCTAAATATTGTCGAGTGCCATACCTCAAAACCAAAATTGTGATTATGATTTTATGACCACGCATTTTTGGGAATTAACAAAATAGGCTGTTTTGAGGACCAAAAAACTCACAACTGTTTTGCTTATTCTCCAGATTTGAACCATGTACAAATTGTTGTACATTAGAAACGGCTTCCATTTAGTTTCAACTCCAGAGGGAGAGGAGTTTCATTGTACGCATCAATCCGTTCTATTGTTCAGCCTTCTTTTGTCCAGCATACCACCCACTGATACAAAGCCAATTACCTTCAACACTTAAACAGGAGTCAATCCTTATGTAATAAGTACTCTGCTTCAAATAAAAAAAACTTAGGTCAACCTTCATAACAATGCCATGGGTTTTGGTTCTAGTGAATACTTATTTTACTAGTCCAAGTACAGTGAAACCTACTGTTAACTAATATTGGACTGTTTCTAATATTACGAAATTTTATACATGTGTGTCAGGACAGGCGAGAGCGCGAGTCACTATTCATATTCTGATGTTAATCGTGACGTCAACTTGAAGCTATTTGTTGGCTAGTCATTGATAGGCAAATGTCCATGGGGGTTCTTTGGAGAACTCGTGGTTTGAGCGAGTCTTATCAGAGTTTGTGAAGTGAGGCTGTATCGTTGGTATAAGTACAATATATGATTGAATTGCAGTCACTGGTCTCATTATTTATTTGTGAAATGCGAACACGGAAAATCCCCCAGCACTTCTACCTCCCTTGCATTGTTAAAGCAGACTGTTCATGTTTCTCAATAATTCAGCTCCAGATTTTTACACTGCATTTTCTCATGGGTGAGGAGAGGAAAGGCCACATCCCAGGCCTGCCCAATATACTATGAATCCCTCCAACTGGACACAGAGTGCTTCAATACTGCAGTTCTATGGACGAATACAAACAAAGATCATTAACCATACAACATAGTTATATTTACCGAAAAGTGAACATAGTCATGGAATGTTTAGTATAATAAAATTGGTTTTGTAAATCAAGAGCAAACAGCATGGCTATATAAATAAAACTTTAATAATACATTAAAAGTTGTAATGAACGATGTACAAGAAATTCAGATCTGAAATGCTTAACGTTGCAGAAACGATGTTTCGTCCAAGAAACAAACTCCTGATGTATAGACGACTTACAGCTACAATGGTCTCAACTTGTTCTCAATCAAATGGAAAGAAATTTATGGGTTTGCAAAGAAAAAACACTTTGTTAATCCTTGAAGCAATGCTTGCCAGATAAAAAGACATGCCATAACAAGCAATCTTGTACAACCTGGCGTGCGTTCAGTAGACGCTAGGACCTACGCTAGGACCTAGCAAAAAGCTAGTCAAGGTCATGTGCTCTTATTTAAAATACACGGTAATATCTCGCGTAATCTCGCAGTCTTGCTTTTAAGCTAGGTCCTAGCGTTACTGAACGGGAGGTTGGTCTCTGGAAATACTTAACTGTGATTCTTCAGAAAACCTGAAATCACCTACAATTTGATAAAGAAAAATTTGAGACAAATTCCATTACTGTAAATGGTCCAAATCAAAAGTTGGCTTTAAGTTGTGAAAGAAGGCACGTTTATATATGTCAATACATCAAAACTGCAAGAGTCAGATCTAAGGAGATGTACATCTGAAAGGAAGACCAAATTTGTCAACTACTCTGAATTTCCTTTATACCAAGGCAGTGCTACACTGTCGTTCCAGTGAAGACAGATTTGAAAGATCAATTTACTCCAAGTTTATATGGTTGTCAAAGCCTTATGCAAAGTAATTTTTCACCTGGTAAGGACACAATATGGCATAAAAGTGAAATTTTACTTAGTCCAATTTCTCAACAATAATAAAAACTAATCTTACAGTGTGTAAATATCGCAACACACCCACCAAAATTTCCTTTACTTGCAGCGAGGCAATCATCCTTTCAAATATGAGAATTATGGCAACATTTCAGTGCTAATGTAAGGTACTACCATATATGGTTGCAAAGGTAACGTAGTTGTGTCCTTTTTAATAAGTTCAGTACAGTCAATCAATATCTAAAACGAGAACTAAGAACACTTGGCAGATAATGATCACTAAACCAGACAAGCTCCCTTTCATCAGGACAAAAGCCACTGACGACCATAAAACTTTTGGAGTGTATTAAAAATAACCATGCCTGCAACGTCTCACCATGATGAGGAATTGATAGGAAGACACAAAATAACATCCAAGTATAAAATACAATATAAACATTATAGTCTCGATATATACACAAAGTTGTTTCAATCTCAGTGAAAATAGTTCATCATGACAAGGTTTACTTGCTTATCATCAGTAGCCATGGTTACCAAGATTTTTCCACGACTGCGTCATTATCGCACCAAACCATGTGATGATGACCTTAAGTTATAATGAAAAACTCCATGTGCAAAGCCCATAAATCCGTTATAAAATACATTTTAATGAAACAGTATCCTACACCTCACCACTCCAGTAACATAACATATAAGCAGTACATGGGTGGATAAAAATCAGTGTCTAAAGTATTAAATAGACCAAAAACACAGCAAACACAACTTCAAAATTTATTGTCCGAACTCTGCAAACGCTTGAGATTTGAAAACTAATATTGCACCATAGTCAGATTAGACTGGTAATAGTATTTATGAGTCTGGTTACTGGACAGTTTCTCCATCATGAGAATACACAGAAAAAGTTGTAGGGTAATTACACTTTTATAGCAAAAATAACATATGAAAAACAAATTGAGAACAGACTTGCATAGTTCAAATAACAATATTGAAAATTTCTACTTGAGCAAAAGAAATAGTCCCATGTGACGGTATTCTGGTGAAGGACTTAAGTACCAGTGCTTTAACTCATGTAATGACAGATCAGTAAACCTTTTGCTTGATTGCATTACACATTCAAATTCCTGACTCTTGTTTACTGCTGTCATCAAAAAGTCTTATGTAAGTATGCAAAAAACTAGGCCCTGTATATGGCCTTAAAGATGAGAGAAAGCAGATGTATTCTATGGTTTTATCTTCAAATAAGGCAAAGCTTCTTTAAGTCCATCTTTCAGAAAGTACATGTAGCGCATAGTTGGCGATTCCACAATTCTGAAACAGAATATTGTGATTAACATGTTGCCTGACACACTCCCAAAGTTATATTGGAAAGGACAGCCTAATTCTGAAATATGGACACAGTAAGCCGGACACAAATTACACAGAGGTCATTTTTCTGAAACACGATTTTTTTTACAATTTTAAGTACAGGCAAAATATTCTAACAACCAGCAATATTTGTATAAACAGTAAATTGTGTGTTTGACTCGTGCCATTTGTCCATTCTTTGAACTTTTCAATAAAACTGTCAAAGTTGAAATAAATATATGTCAACGTTTACGCATTGTAAATGATGACTCCATGGCTTTTGTGGGGTTCAAAAATATGGGCATATGCCCAATTCATACTGTTACCAAGCAAGGTGGATGGAAAATAAAAAGTGGCGCACTTTACGTTGATAAGATTCACACACACACAATGGCAATGTATGAATATTTAACTAGCATGATGGTAGTTGAAGTTGTGTATAGCACTGACTGATGCTACATGAAACTGTACATACTTAGGTAAAAATCAATTACCAAGTTCAGCTAAGCTGACCACAGAATAACAATTACTTTTATTACGTCTTTCTGATACTGGGCACGTAACAAACCATGGCTATTGAAATGTGCCAATCTTGTCCTGAAATTTACCAGACAGTACTGTGTGCCGAATGTTAGGACATAGACACAGCTTCGCACGTAGGCACACACAGGGGAGTGAAATAAATGGTATGAACTGCAATCGGACAATCAAACATGGGAGTGAAATAAATGGTATGAACTGCAATCAGACAATCAAACATGGGAGTGAAATAAATGGTATGAACTGCAATCAGACAAGTGTTGGTGTTAAATTATCTTGACACCCAATCAGCTTAACAGCACAAATGAATGTGTGACTACTCACTGATCAAGGTTTAGGGTGACAAATTAGTGGCGTCTTCGAAATATGGGACAAGTTGAGCCAGATCATCTTAATACAGAGCAACTGACTGCGATATCAAACAACACGTCGGGTTGTCAAGCGAAAACAGAAATTGGTCAATGCATGCACATCCATTCCTGCACCCACCATTTTTCAGCTCAGTCAAGTACAGCAAAATTGACCTGCTGTTCAACCCAGATTAGAGATGAATGTGGGGCTGACAACTGTTCCAATGGCAAACAGATTGGATGTCAAGTTGTGCATGACTGCCGGAACAAACTAATGGTCGCTCAGAAGTTTGGATTCCCTCATCCCAGGACGCGTTTTGTAATACAACCCCGCACTCTCTTACCCAGTCTTGTCCTGAGGCCCATCCATGAAGATGTTGGCATTCATATGTCTCAGCACAGTGCCATTAGGAAGCATAACCGATAACATCACAGGGAATGTATAATCTTTCATGATACAATCGGCAACAGATTGGACTGGGTGAGCCTCGTCTTTCTGTATTTCCTTAAATAGTGAGTTACAGAAACATGAAGAAACAGAGACAACATTTAGTTTTGCATTCTAAACACGCAGCGAGACTAAAGAAAGTTTTAAAACCTGAATGCAATAACTCTTTACAGATTTAGCACATACTATCATGTACCATTGGCATGTGTTTCACTGAATGCATTCCAAAGGTACGTATGATAGTAAACATAAGCAAGTTTCTTATTTTATTGACTAATTTTAGGAACAAAACTTTCAGCTCAAAAGCAGGCTTCCATTATCCTCTAAGACGAGCAGAGCCTATCTATAGGGGGGCCCACTTTTTGTCAGCCCTTCAGGGCAGCTCTCTGTATCAATATAGGAGACACCAGTGCTGGGGCGTCTTTGACTGGGACACCCAAGATCATGTGATTTGCTTTCCTTTGAGGGGGGCTCTCTTTATTCAGGTGACACCTTTGTTGACATGTTTTTCTAAAATGTCTACTTCACAGTTGGTATAAGAACAGTCACACAGATGTCACGTATAAAACAACATTGACTTAAAGTTACTTTTTACTATTTTAACAGTTAAGCTGTCAGCTCTGAAAAATAGAGAATGGCAATTAAGCCATTATTTTTGTGTGAAGTAAATGAAAAATTCCAATATTGATACATTCATAAAAGTCCTTTATTCTACAACAGTTGAAAAGTTGTGTAGACTAGTGTAAGCCCAAGCGGTCAGTCACAGGCATATTAGGTGGAGTATTTGGACAAATAACTAATTCTCAGACAAATCTACCATATGCTCTTCTTAAACTGCCAAGTCTAAACACACGTACAAACTTCGGAGACTGCAAACCACGAGAGAAAAACTTTCAGTAGCTTAATCTTACTATGAATGAATTCAAATCAAATCTGCATGACTATAGGCATCAAAATTTTTTATGCCATTGGCAGAGACCCTGATTTTCCGTGGTATCGAAAAGCGGATGGAATTCATGAATCTGACTTCTTTCACAGAATTAGAGGTTTCGAACAGAATTCACATCAAATGTACATGCTACAATTGTTTAATTAACAAAAATAAGGACATAATCCAATAAATTTAACAATTTTGGCAACAAATCCATATAAACGGTTTTGCAAAAGAAATGTTAAAAAGTCGTCCATTTTTACTGAAGGAGGCGCTGTCTTCTTCTAGTATTCAGGGTTTTGAGAAACAATAAACATGACATCCAGCATAAGACACTGGCAAGTGGAAAATTTAAGGCAATTACCACTTTGCTTTCATGTCGTTTATCACTTTGAAACAGCCAAACGTAATTCGGTAATTTACAAAATAGAAATAATTGAACCAGAATGTTATGTAACTGCTAATAAAACAAATTTCCCTGTTTTTGACAGTAAAATCAAGGTCTCTATATTCACATACCTTGAGCTCAGCAACCAGGCTCCAACTGTTAACAAAGTCTGCTTCAAGCAGACTGAGAATGCCCGAACTCTCGAGAATCGACTCTCGCAGAGTTCGGGCCGAACCTCAGCAGCTCTGGTCGTCCAAGGCGCCCCACAAAGCAATGTGGTGCAGAGGACGGTTGAGCCGTCGTGCCTCTTGGACACCATAGGTTATGTTGAAGTATTCTACCTATAATAAAAAGAATCAACATTGACAATAAGCCTGACAGGGGCAGATCCACAAAACTGTGTAATTGAGACTTACTCATAGAAATTTGAAATGAAATGTGAAAGTGGGCGACAGCTACAGGAGTCCATGAGTTAATCCACATATTAGTTACTCATTCTTGGGTAATTTCTTTTGATGTCATTTATTCATGACTTTTTCCATTTGTAGTTTGACTTCCATGAGATGCAACCAGTTTTTAAAATACATGTCAGAAGCTTTAAAACCAGCTTCTATACTCTGGAATGACAATTCAGTTGCCCTTGTAGTAATCTTTGCATTAAATTTCTTCATCAATGTGTTGTACTTGGCACTTCTCCTTGGCCCAAGGCTTTTCCTACACAGCAGAATATTAACTACTAAAGTGCTTAAAATCACCAATTTCATATCAAAAACACCAAAAAACATCACCACCAGTCGATCAGCTGTCGAATTAGAACACCTGCAAACACCATCTGACGATATCTTAATTTAGCTGATCTTTAGTTACGAGCATTTATTGGTCGATACATACTACGCAGAATTGAAACAACCAAAAACAGCATTAGTCACCCTCCAGTGTATTTAGTCTGTAAAGTTGTCAGATATTCCTGCTCGTTTTCCTGTGGTTTATAGTAATACTAATGAATGGCGAGAAGTTGCATCTGCTGTGGTTGTCACAACTCAGTATTTGAACACTGGCTCTTTTCATTTTCCAGCGAGACATCAGAGAAGCACAGATATGGCACAAAATTGTACAAGAAATTCTCGCGTTGATCTCATGGCACACTAGTAATGAGTTGATTCATATGTCATAGTCATGTCCATGGAGCTATGATATGCAATGTTATAAAGAAAGGTTTAATGATTCTGGAAATATGGTCACTTGTCCAAACATTCAAGTAAATGGTGGTTTTTAAGCACTTTAAAAAGTTCAAAATCCGATTAAAACTGGGCTTTGGAATTCTTAGTTGAACCCTCAGGATCACAAGCAAAATGAAAAGAAGCCAAACCTTTTTAAATGGATAGAAAAACTTTTCCAGGGTACGAGATGTCTGATACATAGTGACTTGTTTTTTCCATTGAATGTTATCTACTCCAGCATCACCATTTTCAGCTGTCCCTTCAACTGTTCTTGTGTCAACCCCATCCACAATGGCTGGGTGCGACGGTGCTGCCCCCTTCAGTTCCATCTGAGGCATGAAGCCAATGTCGACTTCATTTGCCATCATTTCTGAACCAGGACCATTGATCCACTCCATATCTGCAACATAAATTGTTCATGTGATGAATGCGTAAGCCAGAATGTACCACAGTCAGTAACACAAGTCCATTATCTTAGCTTGTTTCCTTTTCACTCTAAACAACACATCACATAAAAAACAACTGCACCTTCGCAACAGTTACAGTAACACAATCACTTCCCACAAAAACATTTTCCAAAATTGTCCCTCTTCTCATTCAGGATTTCAAGGCTAAACCTTACTGCAAACTATGAAAACATTTTTTAAACACAATTAATGTTGGTTGTGAGGCTACACAGTACAATCAACCTAAGAGACCAAAATTTCTAAATTTTAATTTTATTGGCCACCATTTCGTGTATAGTACTAAATAGACGAAGACTTAACATAGTGTATTTGTGAGTGCCTTGGTTCTATCAACTTACCAACATTGAGTTTCTTGTCAGTCGGCACTTTCATGTGGAAGTGGACAACATGTGATAGGTTACGAGTGATGACCAAGCGACCCATGAACTGAGCAGGAGTGAACCAGAAGGGGTGGCGTGGTGGCTCATTCAGCTGGAACTCAGAGTGGATCCTGAAATTGTGTATAATACACTAACAGTAACAACGACGGCAGCAGCAACAACAACAAGAGAGTAGATCCTGAGATATAACAAAAAGACTTTACACATACATATATTACAAAATTTACTTTTTCAATTTTTCATATGAACATTGATACAAGTGCTGTGTGCAGACTACACAAACAGCATGAGATTGAGAATAATTATCTCTTAATGCTCAGCAAACCCAAATATCTCACTCCTCATTGCTGACTTAAGTCAGCAGTCTTTCAGTAATGTGAAATCAGCAACACCTGTGAAGAATTTAATGACCTCCTTGATTTGAAAAAAATGGAAAGCACACTAGCTACAGAATACATGATTCTTGGTCAATTTTCAAATTTGAAACACCTATTCAAATGTATCTTTTACAAAATTTCCAATTTCACAGCTAACATTTTTCAAAAATGTGGAAATAAAACAAAGGCAGACTAATGAAAATCATATTATGCCCAGTCACACAAGATCGCGATAAGCACCAAATTGATCAGAACAAATTCTTTAAAGAGCTTACAAGTGGCAAAAAGGTTAGTCAACCGCCAGTTTCATGAGAAGAGAAAGTTCTTCTGAGTGCCATGTATCATTTGCATAATGACATAGGCTCAATGAACACAGCACTGGGCTTACCTGAACACAATATCAAGGTATTTGTCGTTGTAGGCACGTATGCATGCTGCTGCCCCCTGTGGGGCAAACCTCATGTGCACGTGAGGTGTAGGGTGAAACATGGCCAGAAGTCGATGAATGGTCAGATCACTTCCAGTAGGTCGTGGTGGATAATACCGGTTGCTAGTAAGAGAGAGTCCTCGAATGGCCGATGGTGTGCCGATGAAATCCGTGATCTTGTACGCAACATTTATTGTAGATAGCAGTGACTTTTTCGGAATGAACAAATTAGCAAGTTGACGAGCGGAGAAATTTTCCCATTCTTTATTCACTCTTTTCCATCGGAACAACCCAGTTAGTGACATCATAGAGTGATCCTAGAGATGGAAATTTGTGAATAATCATAATACACACAATCTGTTACTAATTAAATCTGTCCGTTTCCTTTAATTGTTCTTATTTATCCAGGCATTAAGTAAAAGCACCAATTCAAGGTCACTGTGAAGAGAGTCTGACTAAGCCTGAGGAGAGACATGGGAAGCATTTTATAAGCATCACTGGCAACAACCCTTAGACACAGTTAAGTGGACGGATCACTCATGCAATACACGTTAAGTACCTTGACAGTAGATACATTTCATTCACCACTAACCACACTAACCACCGAATGATAGACGATACTCAGGAAACTTAAGGGTAATATAATCGCTTTGAAGTTGTTTTTAGTCAATTTAGCACAATTTACTTGCTGTGAAAGGTAATTTGAAATCATGGCTGGTACGTTAGTCGGATGTAACGTGCCCATATTTTTAGAACCAGTTTGATGCCCTTTATTCAGTGGAGAAAACTGGTTCTCAAAATGCGGGCATGTTACAACTGGCCATCACTGTAGTTACTTCCCAGCCACGACAGATATTCACTAACAGCAAAGTTCACTGGAAAATGCACATTAAATGCTTTGCTCAAAGACACAGTTACACGGCAACAACAGCCATGGGTTGAACCCATAACCCAGGACTTTTCAGTAGTATGCCTACCACAGTAACCACTGAGCTAAATAAGCACCGCTGTGCATTTGTTAAAACAATTGGACTAAAGAACCAAGAAATTTTTAAGGTTAGAAACTGACTGAGACCTAATCCATTAGATTTTTGTTAAGTTCTCGAGCATTTCTGCCATCAATATTCAGGATGGTAAGGTGCAATTTATGTCAAAGAAATGCAATTGCGAAATGAGTATACACTGGAGAATGTTACATGCGCCAATTTATGTCAAAGCAATGCAATTGTGAAATGAGTATACACTGGTGAATATTACATGTGCCAATGTATGTCAAAGCAATGCAATTGTGAAATGAGTATACACTGGTGAATATTACATGCACCAATTTTTTTTGCGTAATTGACACACACTTAAAATGCTTCAAAGATGGTGAATTGAGATACATATGCCAGGAAAACAGCAAAATTTTGGCAGAGGTCTGCACTCAGTAAATTCTTTCTACTCAACTAGGTAACAGTTTACTGTAACCCTTTGGAAAAAAGCAACACATACCAGTGACATCATGTCTTTAGTCATTGTTTCCACAACAAGAGGTTCAAAGAATGAATGTACTGTAAGCACTTCATCTGTGACACTCAGCACATACTCCGATTTATCAATAACCTGTGAAATATACAGAGAAGGTTGAACCAGTCATTTTCCCTGAAGGACGAACAAAAATATGACTTGAAGTTAGCAGCATTCTTTCTCTTTTATTACTAGTGGCAGATTTAAGACACAAACAGCGTTGCTTGTTAACATCCAATTGTGTCTTCTTCCCAATTTACAGCAAGTATTGTCAATAATTTAGTAATTCACTTGAACTGGTCTGTACAGTACTCTCCATAATTACCAAAAAACTTGTTGACTTCGCATGACATGTAATAGAACTGAGCACAGCTTCATTCCAAAAACAAAGTTTTATGTCATCTTTTGAATTTATCTATTGAAATAAATAAACTCAAGTCTTCTCTCAAAAACAAAATAATGTTGAATAAAATCAGCCTCATCTTGACCCTTATTAAGTAAGATTTAGAAATTATTTCTAAACACTGAGAGGTAATTTAGTGTCTTCACACCAGGCCCATTCAGTTACTTGTGACATAGGCTTAATTTCTGTCGCCAAAGCGGTTTGATAGTGCATACCAGACTATTTTGTATTCAATATCATTTCAAACAAAAATAGATAATAGATAAGAATACAATATCATTTGGGCAATTACAACAGTGAAAAAAGTAAATGTTTTTGAACAAGAACACTGTTTATAGCACAAATCTATCTTAATATGTTCTTTCATTATTTTGTATTTAAACTCATATCAACACAAGATCGAGAAAACGGATTTTATCAAATTGTCGGATAGCAACATTGGACCATTCAGAATGCTTTTGTCTACCAGCTTAAAAGAAAAGAGCAAGCCCAGGTTTGGAAATTTACAAAATTTCCATGGTGTATGATGAGGTGCACTTTACGTTTCTGACAAATTGCTGGTCTCAAATATTGACACTACCTCAAGTCAAATTACACACCCGAGACAATACTTGAGAAGGCCAAAATACTGCATCCCTACACATATATAGGGAGAAGATGACCTCTCTGAGAGTTGCACTATGGGCAAGTCTAAAGACAGTTTCTAAGCTTGATAACAGGGCTGAATTTTGAGTTGTTTGGGACTTTAATGAATAGAAAACGCAGTTCTGTGAAAGTTCAATACTAGAATTTTTAAATAGTACAATTATTTTCCTGGAATGTCAATGTCAACTTCACAAAAATATTTTTCAGCTAAAATACCCCAAGTGTATCACTCAGCGTATTGCATATGGCCCTAATCGCGCACGCATCAACGATTAAGAGTGCCAGTGGTACACTGCTCAGGCTCAGCTAGTAATTCAAATTAGCCATTGTCTGTGCCATGCCCATGTGCTATGTCCATAGTCAGTACATGTGTGAAAGTCTTTAGATAGATCATTTGAGCCCAACTTAAGCTCATGCAAAGAGTAGACAGTGCCACTGTCTCTACTTAGCAGCATAGACTGTGATGGCAGGGGATATGACGTCATGATTACAAGAGTAAATACTGAGTTGGAACGAATTAAAAAAGTAGACAGCCTCCTGAGGTGTACCTCTATGCTTAAAAGGTACTTAAGTACTTATAGCAACATGATTTTGATGGCTTACTCCATGTGAAGCATAATTTGCCGAAAAGCTTTCGGCGTATGAAGGTCCTATGGGGGAGCATTAATAAGGCAGTGAGTACACAAAGAGATCTATAGTGGCACGGCATGACTGACTTACAATCTTTGTTTCATTGGTTGTGTGTTGGTACTGTTGAGCCAGAGGTTCAAATTCTATCATGGTGAGAGCCCCATCTTCGTCGCTGTCGTACTGCGAGAACAGTTCAATAGTTTCGATGGTTACATTGTCGAAGACGTCGCCTTCAGGAAGGTCCCCTTCATACAACCTTTGGTAATATTGATGCAAATATACTGCGTAACAACCAAGTAAGACAGCAATCACACAGACAAGTGCCGAAAGATATACAACAACGCGTTTGGAGATTGAAAGGTTTAGCGTAATATAATCTGTCGACCTGTTCCCGTTTTCTTGCACCCTGCCTCCGGCTCCGGTAACATCGCTTGAGCTCTGTGTTGAACGAGTCGCAGTGTCTAAAGATTTCGCGCTTGAATTTAGGCCTATATCCTCCGCGGAAGGAGGATTCGTCTTCTTCTTCGGCATACCGAAACGATTACGCAACAGAAAAGAAGTAACACTCCATGCGGACTTGATCTTCGCCCCACACTACCTGCAAAAAACTTTCTCTCGGTCGTTCTCACGTCCACCTCGGCAGAGCCCGTAACTTCTTTGACCTCAACCTGTTAACTTCCGCGCCCTCTTTTGTAAACGTTTTAAAACAGGTTAGAGCTCAAGAGAATAGTATCGTACATAGCTCTTCAATATTTACTATTTAGCTCTATTTATATGTCAGTCATAACTAACATTAATATCAACTGACAAATCGTATTAATATCTGATATAAGTCATTCAATGAGAATCGTCGATACATTCATTGACGCGCCATGTTACTTCACCGTAGCCATAAACGTGCAGAACTTCAGTTATGTCACTCGTCGACGATCTCATTGGCTAGTGACTTATATCAGACATAAATACGATATTACTCCCAGCTGATACGAAACCAAAAGGCATTGTCAAATGTTAATTGAGGCGAGACAGCGTTATCAGTGCAGCTCAAGCTTTCTTGTCCAAGCAAGCGAGTATCCGAAATCATACCGCCTTCGCTTTATGACTGACCATAGACTATACGTACACGGGACTGACAGTGCTATTCAGCTCCTCAGTGCATGTTGCTGAGATATCAGGAGAAATTCTAAGCTATCATAAACGCGTTTTGTACGTCATATTCTGTTTATTTTGAAAAATAAATATTAGGCCTAGTACGTCGTGTAACCGTTGAAAGAGTAACTCTGCCATCGATTTGAAGTAAGTTTCGACTTATTACGGCGCGCGTTTACCCGTTGCTCCCAACTTGTTCGATTATATAGCCCAACAACAAGTCGGGAAGTTTACCCCTGTAGTCAATATCTTACACGACTGATTACGTAACTCCATTCTGGCATTCATGGTTGGAGGGCCAGAGGCTTTTGTTCTATAATTGTCGCCTAATCTTCAAAAGATCGTGTCTATAGCCTGACGGGGCTGTGTTGTTAAAAATAAAAGTTAATTTATAACATATTTGAACATGAACCAATAGCATTTCTGAAATCCTCGTCTAATGGTGATCATGTTTAGTTTTTGAATCGCCAAAATCACCCAACTGCTACCGAAGTTACTATAATTTATATTCTTTCTGCCGGAAGTGCCAATTCGCTCTGGGTTTGACGGTGTTCACACGTGGTCTGTAACAAGCCTAGTTGATAAAAACACTTTGCTTCATGGCAGTGAACAAAGAAGCTAGATGTTATCACACTTTCAGAACCCCCTTCGTCTGGTAAAGTCACTGAACGGGAAAACGCTGTCATGGTGTTTCGCTTTCTCGCTGTTATCATGTGCACATGGTATAGGGGGACCTGGTAACTGGCCTCGTTGTTGGGCTCGACGCGTAGGTCATACAATGGCCAACAGGCCTTGAGGTCCCTCGACTAGACGCTGCGGTGCAGCTTGCCAGTGAGGTGCCGTCTTTATGCACCACTATAACATAGGTCATGCGCAAATGTACGTTATGGTGTAAATTTGCATTCAGTTGCATTCGTGTAGAACTCCTTAAATTTCTGAGCAAAGAAAGAAGCCAACAAAAGCTATCCAGTGAAGAGAAGCATATTCTACATCAATTGCCTTTAAATTCGGGGCTGCTGTAGAAGAAAATGCAAACACAAAGAATATGCAAACCACATATTTGACGATGGAAATGTATTGCGGCCGATTAGAGGTCTTGCTAACCGTGATATAGTTAGCCCTAACCCTTCCGGAGTCGCGAAAGCATCAGTTCTACTCACAAGCTGCTTACGTGAAGTAAGCACAGTCACGGGCGATTATTGATACCACTGATGGCGCGTTAGAATTCCACAAAGGCAATCATTTAAATAATACACTTAGGATTTCCCGTCTGCGGTCGGTAAGTGGCATATCAATTATCTTGCCCGAAATATGGTATCCGTTCATTGTTTCCGACTATTCCCTGGTGAGGGAGTAGTGATATTGATGAACGCTAACGCAAGATGGCTTTATCACATTAATGACGCACTGGCTTTTGGAAATCAGCGTTCACTAAGAACGGCGAAAGATATTTGAGCCGTAAAGTAGATTTGTCCTCTTTGGGATGGTGCATATTCAGCGATGTCTTTACAACAAAATTAAAAAGAGATCGCTTTGTTCCCCAGCTCCGTCAAATGTGTTTTTCTCTTGACATGATTTATTAACTTGAGTCCATGCTTCGTCCTTGCCATGTATAATGCCTCGTTTTTATTTTTCACTTATCAGTTCTAATTTGACCAAAAACTTACATTAGTCGCTAATGATACACCTGACTGCATATTATTTTAGTCCGAGGATGGTCTCATGCCCATGTATTCCATTTTAGTCTGAGGATGGTCTCATGCCCATGTATTCCATTTTAGTCTGAGGATGGTCTCATGCCAATGTATTCCATTTTAGTCTGAGGATGGTCTCATGCCCATGTATTCCATTTTAGTCTGAGGATGGTCTCATGCCCATGTATTCCATTTTAGTCTGAGGATGGTCTCATGCCCATGTCTCCCATTTTAGTCTGAGGATGGTCTCATGCCAATGTATTCCATTTTAGTCTGAGGATGGTCTCATGCCAATGTATTCCATTTTCCGTTATCAACACTGAGGACATCACGTATCGATCAGAATCTCAAGAGAAGATCGATTGTCAGATTTTTAGTCTGAGCGAAGGTGAAGGAGTTTCACATTCTTTTCATATTTCCAGTACTTGGTGATCTGAGGTGAAGTTTTCTGTCGGCAGATTGTGAAGATCCTCCGGCCAAGCATTATTCACGAACCAGTCGAACAAATTTTCTTAGTTTTTACAACGTAAAAAGGTAATGTTTTGTTGCATGGCTAATTTTTAGCATTGTAGCCTACTGTATGCACCTTGTATAAGTATTTTGCAGCCCACCTATTATAAATATTAGTGTGTAAATCAGAACTTAGGTCAGTGACTTTGTGTTAAAAAATGTGGATGTTGACTTGAAAAGAACATGGAATCCATCGCCGACTGACTCTGCTTCGGAGTATATTGTTGTTGAACAAATGTAAAATTACCGATTCCAACGCATTCATATGCTAGACACTTCCCGATACATTTAGCCTCAAATTCAAGGACCTTTAACTGGAGGCCAACTCAAACTACAACATATCTCCGGTCATGTTTCCTCTACACGTCCCACATCTAACAAGGTCTTTCAATTGAAATAACAGAATTTTGTTAAAAAGTTCCACATGCAATGCAAATTAGAACTCATTTTAAGTACACAAAAATTTATTTTTAGCAAATCCAAGTCCAAGCTAACAGAAAATAGCTAATCAACTTTGGTATCACAGGAAGAACAGATCTGACAAGTTGTATAGTACACATCTAACAGATCTGACAAGTTGTATACAGTGGCAGATCTACGATTTCAGTAAGGGGGGATTTAGGATTCGAGAGAATCCGAGGCGCGTAGCGCCGAGGGGAAGGAAGGTCGCGAGAGGGTTTCTCTCCTCCCGTGTAAGATTTTTTGGGATTTTTAGTAGCTAATTTCGTTTTTCTGGCGATTTTTTTTCCAGTTTTTACTTTTGATCCTGTCCCGAGGGGGGGTTTAAACCCCCTGAACCCCCCTGTAGATCCGCCTCTGGTATAGTACACAGTCTAACAGATGTGACAAGTTGTATAGTACACAGTCTAACAAACGTGTAAACAATGAGGAATCACACATCTCAAATATTTGATACTCAACAGAACAAAATCACCATTAGTAAAAAATAAAAACATTCAATGTCAGGAGCCTGTTTCACTAAAATGCAACACCTGTACAACATTTTTTAAAGCAAATCTAAAAGAATAGGTTTGACCAGCCGTAAGTTTTGGCAAAACTCTCCATTTAGACTCTGCACAAAACATGGTTAAGTTAGGACATTTTAATGAAATAGGCCACAAACGTTTAATTCACACAATCAATTTTAAGTACATGTCACTATTTTGAACGGAGAATGTTACTACCCGTCTCCAATTAGCATGATTGAGTTTAATTCTTAAAGTAAATTCTGTTATTCACTGCTAAAGCCACAAGTACATGACAATTTTAACGATCTCAAATCATCAAGTTCAACCTGGAATAAAATGAGTACGCTATGAAGTAACTTAAGCAAAAATAACAGTGCACAAGTGAAGTTCCCAACATAGCTTTAAGAATGGGACAAAACCGACATCTTGCTGCATAACCTAGGGTGGGGCTCTGGAGGCTTGTGCTACACATGGAGCAAAAACCCTCTCTTACAGAACAAAAACAATGCATTGTATACCAAAGTTCAATATCTCAATCTCACTGACCAATCAGTTGCTAGGCAACTCTAGCAAGCTCCAGAGCATACTTTCCAAACAATTTCCCTAAATTGACTGCATGGTCTTGGTTTTTTGTTGTCTCTTGAGTCTATATGAAGCACCCCTACACATGGCTAAGCAGCATGAGGTCTTACGAACCACAGGGATATTACCACTGTGAAGTAACAGGCTAGTGCTGAAATGTTAAGAAAAGTGGGACAAAAATCCCCCAGTTCCACAGAAATGGTCACAAGTCTTGTAATCTAACTTTAAGTCATAATGTTTGCTTTTGGTTATTTGACCTCATTGCTGTGCATTTGACTTTAAATATTATTCTCCTCATGGATCACAAAACTCAATGTCCTGACATCACGGTTTACCCTTATTTCTTCCTACACATAGGTACACAAAACAGATCTTCATCAAACTTGAAAACATGAACCACCAAATCTGTAATGTAAAGCCTCTCGAGTTAGCCTGCTTACCTCTGGTATGTTTGTCTGTTGATTATGACAATAAAAATGCATTTACCGAGCTATAGCCAAAATTACTTACACCACAAAGAATGCTACTAAAGGAAGACTGTTGAATGGCCTTTTAATGCCGAAATGTTTTCATTCGTATTGCAAGGCAGTGAAACAGATACCAGAATAACCCATCCCGATACACAGACCGGAAGCTGAAACTAGTACGCAAAGTAAGGGACAGCTCTGCTGGGAATTTCATAAGAAAATGTCAGAGTTGAGAATCAGTTATCTATGCTCTATGATATAATACATGTGTATAAGCATGTTGAACAATCAAGAGAGGCCAATGTCCATCAAAACACAGTCCATCATGACAGGGTTTACTTGCTCATCATCAGTAGCCATGGTTACCAAAAATTTTCCCAAAGCCACGTCATTATTGCACAAAACCAAGTGATGACAGCTTTGGTGCTTTGATGAACAATCAATTTATTGCAGAGTCAAAGCATAGTAATGCAAGGACTCACATTACACAATTATTCAACACTTTTCGTAATGCTGAACAAAATTATATAGAGTGCAGTTTAGGTAATTTGACTATTACCTTGGGACATCCCCACAAAATTGAGTCGTGAAATAAGGCAAGTTAACCTTTTTGTTTTTTATGGAGCTCAAATGTGTTAGTTTTGGGTTAATAAACTACCAAATTCCTATTCTACCTTTGTACTTTGAAGTTGAACACTTTTGTTATAATGCTCAATATTAGTTTAAATTCACACAGTGTACTGTACCACCTTAAGTCCGATAACATAGTAAATATAAATACAAAATATTTCACAAAAAATTCATTACAGCTGCAAAATTCACCAAGACATCTACATGAACACATTGTACAAGTCTGCATGTTTATACAATCATTTTCACCAGAAAAGTAGATTGATTTCTAGAACAACAGAGACTGCTCAACAAAGCAATACTGTTTCTGAAAGGTTGCAACAGATAGAGATTTCTAACATTATTAAACTTGTTGAGGTAATGAATCAAGAACAAACAATAAGTCAAACTGCCTTACACTGAACCCTCCCCAGACATGTTTGAAACGTTTGCTGTAACCAAATCAACTGGAGTGCAGTACAGTTGGCTAGAAACTTTGGAATGGAACGCTATAAGTGAGTAAACATTACAAACCAGGAACATTGTAATGGAGTTTGACTGTACTAAGAATAGTGCAGTATACATTGCAGCAAAAAGAAATGAATCCGACAATAGAAGCTATATTTCTGATTTTAACAAGGGTGATGCTTTTTCCAGACCTTCCGACAGGAATTTCACATAGAGCACTGAGCCTGGATCTTGAAATCTGAAATTAACAGAGATGTAACTACAATATTTTCAAAGTCTTCCAATACAGCACAGTACAAAACAGTACAGTAAAAGTACAGTATTGTACTGTACAATACAGTACAGTGCAACACAGTACAGCACAGCACAACACGGCACGGCACAGCACAGTACAGCAAAGTACATGTGAACAAAAATTGGTTTCCCGGCACTTCTCAAGAAACTTCTGAAGGTGAATTTTGCTTGCATTTAACCATCATGTCATCGTAATGAGAATTTTGCATCAGATTACAGTAATTCCTATTTCACATAGAAATAATTGACGATTTTTTCTATTTTCAAAGGCTGATTATCTCACTACAAAGAATGGAAACTTTGTGAAATGTTGTCTTGTAACAACTACTTTGTACATACCAAGCTAATAACAGATGACTGATGTTACGACTAATCATCATATTGATGATCATTTATAATCAGCCTAATGTGAAGTCACGCTATTAAACCGAAATGGCGGTGCATTATAGTTTGGACAGGACATTCAGGGTACCCTGAACATAATACATTCCTAGTACACGGACGCGGATGAAATTTAATCCAGTTCAGCTGTTCAGAGATAAGGCACAGCCACTTCCACGAGTTTTGAAAATTCCACATTTCTGATGGCATCAGGAAAATTGTGAGAAAAACAGAGATTTGATTTGATCAAATGCAGCTCTTTACTCAATTACTGTCATGAGACAGCAACACTTGCCAAATGAACTGAGCTGGCAACAAAACCACTGAAAACAACAATCAGCAAATTTTGCAAATAATAAGAGGACCGATTACACTGCTATGACAAAAAATAAACAACCGATTTAACGCATGAAGAATAGTCGACGTAAGAACAAGTACATTGAAACAAATACAATTACTACTACAATGACTGGATTTTTACTACTGCATAACATGAGGCAAGTGTGAAGTAAAACAGACCCTACTCTTTAATACTTCACTTTTAGTAAGGACGAGTGAATGGACCACGACACGTGAATCATTATGAGTGACAAAACGACTAGGATTCTTACCCCGATTCAAGCAAAGACATGTCTTTTTCACTGTCCATGAATTCGTTTGCATTCAGTTGCTTGAGCACCGTCCCGTCAGGAAGCATGACGGACATCATCACAGGAAATGTATACTCTTTCATGATACGTTCAGCAACAGATTGGAGTGGGTGAGACTCATTTTCTTGTATTTCCTTGTGGAAATAAAACATCCATTGCTCACAAGTCTTTTACAAATGGAAAGGTTTCACATCACATTAACAAGGGTAATTTCAAGTGAAAATGTATTCTTGAAGATAAGCGGTAACAAAATTGACGATTTTCCACAAGCCACTTGAATGAAGAATTTAGAGGTTCCACAAAAGTTGTGAAAAAAACCCAAGTTACACTCTGTTTCAGCCACAGATTGCAGTCTCTACATCAGCTCTACAGCTTTTATGAATTTAAAACGTAATGTGTTTTAACAGACATCTTCAAGGTTTAATTTTGTTAAATACTGTCACATGGAGAATGCTAGTTCTGTGTTCAGCATGCTTTATTATCCAGTGTATACAGTGTTTGCCCTATACTTCTAAACACTGCGGTCCATTTGACCCACCATACCAAATTGTTGGAGTTCATTTCAATGACTTGGGGTCCAACAAAGTAATCAAGACAAAATAATATTGTTCTGTTATGATGGCAAATTTTGTTAACAGCAAAAATGATTTGTAATAACTATTAGGGAACCAAAATTCAAATTATAGAATGGTTCAGACACCTTACCAACTTTCCTGTTAATCCACCTTCATTCTCAATCATACTCTCACGATAAACTTGGCTTTCACTCAACCGTCTTGACGGCACACAAACTTACTTTGAGCTCAGCGACCAGACTCCAACTGCTAACAAAGTCTGCTTCAAGCAGACTTAGAACGCCCGAACTCTCGAGAATTGACTCTCGTAGAGTTCGGGCCGAACCTCAGCAGCTCTGGTCATCCAAGGCGCCCCACAATGCAATGTGGTGCAGAGGACGATTGAGTCGCTTTGCCTCCTTAACAGCTTGGGTGATGTTATAATACTCCACCTGCAGTACGAAAACAGTTCACTGAAGACAACATTGTCGCACCATTTCACTATTTACGTAGACAAGTCATAAAACAGCTGTTAAAAATTTGATGAAGTCTACTCATTAATTATTAAGTGTCATCCAAGTTACGGAAAAAATCGCTCAGGTGTTTTGTGCAATGGGCCCAACCATGAGGCCTGCACACATCTGATGCACTGCAAATGATATCAGGCCACATAAAGGTGAAAATCTGACAAAAATTGCCAGCAAACATAAATTCACCAATTTTCCAGCAAGAAGTTGTTTGCAAAATTTTTCTAAAACTACTGTCCTATCACAGAAGATTATTATATAAGTATCAATGACTTTGTATGAAATCTCTGTCACAAATTGGCACTATAAAATTTCTGAATAATTTGGAAAAAGCACAAAATGAATTTAAAACTTAAATGTAGTTTAGAACCTCAATGCTTAGAAAACTGTTACAATAGCATCACTTCAACAGCATTGATTTTCAAAAGATTCAACCAAGAGTGTTTGTTTGGGGGACAAAACAAAACTCTAGGAATGAGCATGTCATTGCTTAACTAGGACATTAGTGAGTTCACTTTATTTAACCCTTATCCTGCGCTAGGCGAGGTCAGCCGACAAGCCTATTATCCTATTAAAATGCTTCGGGTGTACTCAATCGCCTATAATAAGCTACGGCTAGACTGCGCAAGGAGGGTGTACTCACCCCAGGACACTGGTGTTTTTCATTCACAAATTGTGAAAGCCCCGTATGCTGTTTATATATGTGAGCATGCGTATTCCACAGTCCATAGTTTCCTGTACATTTTTCTGATTTACAACATATGGCTGTGGTTATTTCTTTCCGAGTTTTACGCAAGTTTTATCTTGGCTGGTGCCAAACGTGGTAAGGTGACTGTTGACCAGTGTTCATGGACTCATATAGTGAAATCCAGCTGGAATTGGCACTTGAAAGTGATGGTGACAGCGACGGGGAAACTAACACAACAGTCACAGTAATGCAGATTCTATCGATTTGGATCTCAGTGCAATTTTGGAGGAGTTATCGGTCCCTGAAACTGAACTTGGACGGGCCTACGACGATGCTTGGCTCACGCCCTTCAGGCATAATACAGGGCCTCTGAAACATGATGGAACACATTCTGAACTAGATATTTTGTGACTTTTTCACTGAATAGCTTTGTGTCCCCACCCATGTTTCAAGTTTTTGCACACCAAGGTGAACTTCAAAACAGACTTTGGCAAGCAACTGAACCAGTCATGAATTTGTAATCGTGCAAAGTTGAGGTATGTTATATACTGTACATTCTTGTTTGTAGATGTGATGTTACAGACAATAAATCTGCTTTAAAGTCTCATGAATTCCCTTTTAAAAATGCTTATTACGGTTTTTGAGTGTCAGCTCTATTTGATGTTCTCATGTACGAAAACAAAGGGTGTCCAGTTTGAAAGTTAATAGAATTATTTACACCAAGGCTACGGTAAAGATATGCATATGGTGAAAATCTCTATTAAATTCTGAACAACTTTCGTCAAGGCCACTTTCATGTAAAGTTGACATAACCCCTTCAAATTTCCAATCTAAAAATGTTAGGTCATTAATCTGAGTGACCTTCATAACAGCCCAGTGCACAGCAGCAGTGGTGACCTACTTAGCTCAGCGCACAGGGAAAGTTGTCTGAATAGAGGCTTAGCACGATAAGGGTTAAACCAGCAGTAAACACTTATTCACATACCGAAGGACTATCACTTAAATCAGTGACTTAATTACACAAAGACTTCAGACAGCCAGCACAAACCTCCTTAAACTTGTAAAAGTATTTTTCCAGAGTCCTGCTCGCTTCATACATGGTGACTTGCCCTGTCCATTGAATATTATCTACGTTGGGGTCGTCAGGATTTGTGTACTCTGTTAATTCTGCCTCTCTCACATCCACTGAGTCCATGACGGCCGGGTGCGATGATGTGACCCCTCTCAGCTCCATCTGAGGCATGAAACCAATGTCCACCTCATTCTCTTCAGTGGTGCGTGGTCCATTCATCCACTCCATGTCTGAAACATCATCCGACGTCAACGGTGAAATTGCAAAGTTTCATAAAATCAAAGTGCCTTAGGCATCTGGAAGTATTAGACATCAACAAGAATGATCATGTAATGGACTTAACACTTTCAGGGGTTCTAAGATGTCATCAAGAACCAACCATCAAAACCGTTGAAGGGGCAATAAACCGTCACCTTTTGTCAGAAACCAACTTTTGATTTATGCCACTTACTGTAAAATCAGTCATCTTCGTTATATAAATAAGAAATCATTTCTAGGCATGAGAACTGGCAGGTAACTATTACTTCACATTAGGCCAATTAAGCTACTTTTTATGGCGGGTTAGTTTCAATAGCCAAAGCAAGATGGCCGCCAGGGGAATTCCATGTGAATGAGAACGCAATGACGTTACTTAGGAAGAGCAATTGTGCCTATGAAAAAGTCGATGTTTTCAGCACCACACACCCTTTACAGCTGCAGTTTTAGTTATGCGTGCAACAGCAGTTGATATGCACACTGATGCTTACTTACCAACATTGAGTTTCTTGTCAGTCGGCACTTTCATGTGGAAGTGGACAACATGTGATAGGTTACGAGTGATGACTAGACGACCCATGAACTGAGCAGGAGTGAACCAGAATGGGTAGAACGGTGGCTCATTCAGCTGGAACTCAGAGTGGATCCTGAAATTGTGTAAAATCAACTAACAGTAACAACAATAACAGTAATAACAACAACAACAACAACAATTAAGTAAACAATTGTCGGAATGGGTTTACATCCATGGTGTGTGAATTAAAGAGACTGAAACTTTAAGGTATGCAACAAAATGTTCTTTGGGCGTTAAATGGTGAAAATTTTCAAATTCAAGAGGGGAAGGCGTTTTGATGAACCTGAGGGTTAACCCATTGGCAAATAAATACGGTATTATCATGAATTGTGTTATGCAATTTATATTCATTACAGTCATTTTGAACTTGAAAGGGACACTTTTAAAACCACAGCAACATTTCATAGCTTGAAGACCAACTACTTCTTTCTTTCTAATTAAGACAATTTGATGGATTGTAATGAAGATGGGACTCCATTGTAGAGAGCTGAGAAGAGACATCACCTGTGAACTTAAGAACTGTAGCTCTTCAAGGTGAAGAATTGGGGAAACGTGCTATAAAAATTGTACTCCTAGTGCTCAGCAAGTACACAGACAAATATTGATGAACAATTTTTAGATGGAGTTAGACAACTATGAATGACGGAGAGTGGAACAGTCAGAGCTACTTCTAAGGATAAGAAATAGGTCTATTTTTCCAGGCTTTTTTCCAGAAAGTGAATAACTGATGAACACTCAAAATGACATTCCAACAGTCAGAGGAAATTGCATGTCACTAAAGCACATGCAGTTATATATTTCATCAAGTACATATAGGCCATCGACCCCTTATACATACAGTGAACCCATTTTTAATTTGACGCTATACAATCAGTCTGCTCACACAGACGATCTACGCAAAAGAAGAGTTTCGCAACATCTCTTAATACACTACATCTCTTGACTCCATAATTTTCTGAAAGATATACGAACAATTCTCAAAAGAGACAGTTGGAATCCTAAATCTAATTTCAAGATCGGTGTACTGTCATTTGTTTAAAGAGTAATCACCTTTCTGAAAAGACAAAACGTGTCAACTTGCAGAGGGAGAAGCAAACCACCTTATGTTCATAAACATATTAACCCTGTTTTTATGAGCTATTTCATGCTCTTCGACCCTGGATTTTTTCTCCTTTCATGAGACTCTACCTGTAATGTATACTATACCTGAACATGATATCCAAATACTCCTGGTTGAAGGCCCGAATGCAGGCTGCAGCACCCTGGGGAGCAAATCTCATATGAACGTGAGGAACAGTGTGGAACATGGCTAAGAGACGATGAATAGTCACATCATTACCGGACACACGTGCTGGATAGTAGCGATTACTGGACAGAGGAGGACCACGCTCCTCCACGGGCGAGCCAATGAATTCAGTGATCTTATAAGCATAGTTGAAGGTATCCACAAATGACTTGTCAGGAAGGAACAAATTGATGAGTTGGCGAGCGGAGAAATTATCCCAATCTTTATTGGCTTTCTTCCATGCTTTCAGCCCAGTCAGAGAGTTGAGGCCGTTACTCTGGTGATAAATACAAATACAATGGAAAGATAGTTAATTAGAAATGATTTAATTTTTGCCTAATGTGGACTAAAATTCTTTATTTGTGGCTGAATGCATAGCATTTCAGAGATAATTCCCAAGCGGGTAGTTTTCTTTTTAAAATTCTTTTAAATACGCAGTTATTTTCATCAATCCAGCTTGTCTGAAAAGTAAGTAAATTTACAATTAATTTCCACTTCTTTTTGCTACTTCCATATAAGTTTGTGTCATAAGATGTAACGTAATTATATTTCTCATTATTCCATGTAATATTCTGCTCAATGTATAATTTATCAAATTCACCTGCTTTTATTTAGAAATAAGTGCATTCTTTAAAATTTTACTGTCATAAAAAACTTATCACTTATGGTCTTATCCTAAGTTTTCTTGTCCAATGTTTTATCTTTCAATTGTAAAGGTGTGCTCATATTTTTCATTGAAGATGACAAACACAAAATTGAAAAAACAATGGTGCCTTTCCACAATGACATGATTTGAGTTGTGCGACTCCCTTGCATCAAGCAAACAAATCTATAGCTAACTTTACAAAATGAAAGACATTAGTAGGTTAATGTTCTCAGCCATCAATCAGCAGAGTATTACTATAACCCTTTGTCCAGAAGCCAGTCAACAGAACACTTGTGAAATTTGGTCAGCCACTGAACTGAGTCAACCGTGGGAACTTTCACTTCTCCAGTGAAGCATACACAAATAGTCACGAAAGTAACAGAGATTGCTATGCCCCCTATTGAACAAGAACGCCAATTATTTTCATAACTCACAAAGGTACAACAGTTCATGTAGTCGGACACATGCGCATCTAATCATGTTGGTCATCTTGCCCCAATACCACAAGTACGGCAACTCTCCACTTACTTCGAACACTCACTGCATTTCGCCCATCCGAAGAACTTAGAAAAATAATATTTTGAACCATACTTATTTTGCACAAGGCTACTTGGTGGGAACATCCTGCCTCAACTAATTCGCACACAGTCAAGTTTGCACTTCAGAAAATATGAACACAAAGCCCTGCTATTAAATCCTAGTAATACAAACCTATTTAACGAATGTTTGATAAGGTCTGAGCAGTGTATATCTACTACTTAATTCATGCATGTGCTGTTGTAAATATGAAGTGAAACGGGTGACCTGGATGAGTGGGTGTGATTCAGAGTCAAATGCTCAACAGAAAGCTTCGCAGATGATGAAGTAAAGTACTTTCATCTTGGACCAGGTAACTTTTTTACCCTTAACTGGATCACACTGGAAACCCGTGGGTCGCATTTCGTTGCAGTTGGCAATGCTTATTTACTCAGTTAATTTCAAACACCCGTCGTCAACTAGGAAGTTTGTATATAGTTTATTTGGTATACCCGACTATCAGGAAAATGTCTTAGTTTCGAATGGCTGTCACTCCCAGAACAACCCACAGATGTCACTCTATAACATCTTAATTTATTTTGTGCAAAATACAAAGAGAATTACCGTCAGTGTTAATTACTTTATTAGTCAACTTTTAACGACAATCTTGAAATGTGACAGAATTCATAGCTGGAAAAGGTAATAACATCATGGAACTCTGGGGGTGGGCTCTTTCTCTCTCATACAGCACAGTTCATATCAAACACGCAGCAGTGAGGCAACGCTCAGAAGTCCGGAGGTGACAAAGGGAGAGGTGGTGACCGGACCTCTTTATTGACCCGGGTAGCAATGAAGATGGCAGTTAAGTGGCTCTAATACAGTCATATGGATATATCAACCAACCACCTTGAAGATGTGCGGGTCTTGCCGCGCCAGTCAAATCATAATATTTTGCCCTGTTCTACAGGTGGGTAGAACTGTCAAGCAGGATATGCCAATTTAGATGGGGTTTCTCATCTCTCAGGTATTGCCCTGGATGGGTACTTCACTCTTGATATGCTATCTCGGTGTGGATATTCTTTTCTAGATATTGTATCTGGTCAATACGACATAGTCTGGCAAGAAAGTATATACTGTAGACACATTTTCTTGACTTGAAAATGCTCATTGTAGAGACCCCAATTTTCCATTTTCAAAAAACAGAGATCTTGTTTTTTCCTGGGAATCACGCTAATCTATCTAATGCCTTTATGCAACAACCCCGTTTTACAAATAATATGCAACACAACATGTTACTCAAGAAAGAGCAGCGCCATCTTCAGAAAGAATGAATAACTACTTGAAGATGTCTACTACAAAACAACCATTGATCAATTCACGTCGATTATTGGTCTTGGGTAACAAATCTGATGGATTACATCCATTCACAGTTTTTAGTAATTAAAAACCAAAACATTAGAATTTACTACTGAAATATGTGAGTTTCATTAGACCCGTAATTCTGTAAAATTCAAGATTTTGTGAATTCCATCCGTTTTCTGTTAATATCACAAAAACTTTAGGCATATGTCACTTGTTCCTGTGTAGTTGACTTTTTACTTGTACTCATCACTTTGCATTTCAGCTGACTACTACTACTACTACGGTACTTGTGTATATGACAATGAACTACATTGGAAAGGTGTGGGTTATACAGCACTACACTTGTCCATATTAGTATTTAACCCTGTGGGACCTGAAGCAACTAGAATTCAGAATGTGAAGACAATTAATTTAACACAAGCAGATGCCTCCAATAACAACTTCTTGCAGTTTGCTGGTGTATAAACAAGTGAGTCAGTTAGCTCACTAGACAGAAGTTAATCTAATTGTACATAGCTCTCTGTATGTTACTTCATGTTAATATTTCGGACTGGGCCCACTTGAAAATTAGTGTGTTGAATGAAGTGGTCACCCAGTCTTTTAAGTTTTAATAAATAACCAAATAAATAAATAAAGTAGAGAAGATAAAACTACAAAAAGAATGCTTTAACACATACCGGTACTTCCATGTCTTTGGTCATAGTCTCTAGGACAAGAGGTTGGAAGAATGAATGGACTGTAAGCACTTCATCTGTGACATTGATGTCAGAGTCATACTCATGAATCATCTGCAACACAGTTCAAATATAGTAAAATCTCACCAATTTAGGACACAACTAGCACTATATCATTTTTAAAGATGTGTACCACAGTTACCATCTGTAACGGGAATTGGTGGAGCGACCAGCACCCATGTACTTAGTATATAAAGTCGACTGTTTGTAGCCGATAAAAATATTTGCAGCGCGCATTGTGTACTTTTTTTACTCGTTCATATTGCAAGCGAGAGAACCATGGAAAAAACTTATAGAGAGTGAAACAAGAGAGAAGTAAATAAATATACTGAGTTTATTGCGCACTAAATATGAAATACAAATCTACAAACTTACAACTCATCACTAACTTCTGTCGACATCTCAGCTTTAATTGACTTGTAATCCCAAAGAATTTATAAGCAAGAAAAATACACTGAAAAACATTGAAGTCCAAGTTAAAAAGACCCAAACAGTTAGTTTGTTTGGTTGGGATTCCTTGCGGATAGAATTTCTATCCAAGACCCCTCGCGTGTGGGGCCCATTTTTATAGGTGTATTCGCACCACGAATGTTCCAAATTACGCTAAAAAAGCGCTCTAATTAAAGTTAAATGTAAAAACCAATAAAAATCCAAAGTGAAAATTTCGTCATCAGAAGAATAAAATAAGGGAATGGACCAACATACACCCCTTTAAAATATAATAACCCACTCTAGCTTCTGGAACTAAACATAGTCTTAACTGACGACTCGACTTAACTGACGACTCCCATCAATAGCTGGCGCTACCGTCACACATCCAACAATGATTCTGAGGAATTGTGGGCATTACGGTAAAACAATGTCAGAAGCCTTTGAAGACAACTTCAGCAATCACTTTTGTCCAAAATTGGTAGAATTTGACCGTTTTTACTATAATACACAAAGCAAAGTTTGCCCCATGCTTTAACTTGTTCCAGCATGAAAAGGCATGGCCAGAGAGCCACATTATTTACCCACAATGCCCCATTTTAGTAGGGCACTTTTTCAGCCTCTTCGGACAGTGGGTACTGGCTTGAAACATTTCACATAACAAAATCTGTCATTTCAAATCCAGCAATGTTTTGCCGACGTGTAGATATTACACCACAAGGTTAAGGAGACAACCCTCCCGTTCACTGCAAAAAGAGAAAAACACCAAATCCCACTATTGAAGGCTTCTGGCTATGCCATTGATTTAGGAAGGTTGTACAATATTCACGAATGTACCATTCATCCTTGTTTTTTACCTATACATATACCATACAGTAACTAATTGTGTTTTCTTATCTACCAGCCCAGGAGAGTTTACTTCAGAATGACCCTACCAGATTGCAAACTATAGGCTACGGTATTATCAATTGAGAAGTTGTTATACAACTGTTTCCAACTTATGGTTCTAAAAATAACATAACATGACAACAGGTAATGTGGCTGAGGTTCTGATTCTGAGTAGGCAGTTCCTTTGGCAAGGGATGTGTTAAAAAAAGTATATGAAATATTGTTGCAAAGATGGATTATTCCTGGTCAACTTGAACACAAGCCCATTTAATAACAGATAACATTTCAGTTGCTAGGTGCCGACTTGGTAAATCAATGCTCAACTTTCAGGCACAAGCCTTGAATACTCATGGGTTATGCCAAGAACATGTGCCAACATGTCGTGTATGATGCTACACATAACCACAGTTTTACTGAACATGTACTAACATATTAGATACATGTGCTAAAACATGTCATGTGCTAACACAAGAGATGTGCCAAGACACAAGCTAACTTAATCATTAGATTTCCCAAGACCTGTGCTACATGTTTTAACGTGTTTGATGTCCTGGCATAATGAGCTATCATTACGTTTGGCCATAGTTTAATCAGGAATAACAGGCCAAATGAAAACATATTTATTGTTACAACTGTGCAATTGTTCAACAAACACCTGCAGGGCTCAACCATGACGCTCATGTATTTACAATCTTTTCTGATCGTCTGCTTGCTCAGAATTGTAGGATGACATGTTTGGCTTTCCTCCATTTCCATCTGCTGGCTTATGAACCTATGAACCTTGGTAATTGTTCTATTATGTTGCGCACCCAACGTTCTAGTTTTTATAAAAGTCACATTTCTTATCATATTTTCAAAATTCAAAAACCTAACCTAAGCTATTTACAAACATTCAAAATGAAACTGCCATTGTTGCCCCCAGTGTTTACAACCATGTTTATGATGACAAATTTAATGCGCGATTATCCAAGTTAATCTCCAGAGAACTGCCTTGATGATAGCTGCAAGGTTAGCAAACTATGAACTGTTCAAGTTGCCTAGCTCAACCGGTGTCAGTGCAGGATTCTTTTCATGACAACCGAGTAGCCCTGATTTTGGCAACCTCATTTTCCGTTCTACCTGCATTTTCCAAGCTGGCATTATGCTGAGCATTTAAGCAATTATGATAGGCCTAATTATTAAGAGTACAGATCACTCTACCGATTCATGATCTCTTGTACATGTATTTTAAGATTGTTTTAATAATAAACCGCAGTTTTGAGAAAAAACAGGACATTCATGGAAAAGACAAAATATCTTTTTTATAAGTAGCTAAGCTGCGGCACAATGCCAAGGAGAATTATACAAAAGCTGTGAACTAGGCCTACTAGTCGTAATTGATTGTTCAATTGGCTTACATTCTTTGATCCATTGTTCATCTCCAGCAGGCGATGGCCTAATGGTTCAAACTCCTCAATGTCCAACACACCATCATCATCCCTATCATACTGGCGAAACAAGACAATTCCATCAACGCCTAAATCCTCATAGATTTCAGGAGGTACATGGAAATGTGGGAAGGTTTGCAGGTAGGCCCCATAGCAGCCAACAAATATGGCCAAGACACCAAAGAACACAGACAGGATCCAAACTGCACGTTTTGAGATTTTGAATGTAACATAATCTGTCGATACCATCTCTTCATTTCGTAGAGATTGATGTAGGTTATTGTTCTTCAAATTTTCACAAGGTTTACGATTTTCCAAACTTTCGTCGTCCCCGATTTCTGACGTCTCCAAATCTGGGCTCGGCTGAGGAGACGAATTGTTCTCAGCCGTCGTCTCAGAACTGGTTTCCTCCATCTCTGGAGGCTTAACTTTTTTCCTCGGCATGGTTAGCTAACGACTACCCAGCGTTATGGGTCACATAATCGGCAGTCAACAGGTGACAATTTACCCATCATCTGCAATCACGTAGGCCATCAACGGAGCTTTGGGACAATGTCAAGGTCGCAACAAAGCTTGTTTCGCCATCTATTGGAATTTTTGTAAAGAAATCCCTAGTCAATTCGTCATATTATAGGGGCTAACATGCGCGCACTCAGCCTAAAAAATGGGGGGGGGGGTCGAATTTTTGAGAATGGGGACCTTTTACTAAGATTCACGGGGTACCTTCAGAGTCATGAATTGTGCATTCGCCGAGCTTAGGTAGTTCCTGCTTTTTTAGTGGACTTTTGTCTCGTTTTCTACTTTTTCGGAGTTTTTGTTTCTCTGAAGTGGACTCCTTCTTTGCCCACTTCAACCCCGAGCACCGCCCCCTGGGTGCGCGCATGGTTAACGGAGGTAACTGAACTCAGACATTAGAATAAGTTAGCTACAGTATAGCATACCCACAAAGGACATTTCCGACAATTGGAAATAAAATCTCATTTAGAACACGCGACATTGGGGAATCACAAAAACAGCCGTACTGCCCTCCGCCGCGAAGAACTGAAATTTACTGGCTTGTTCTTCGTTTTATACGTATGTTCAAAGGCTCACGTTTCAGGCTTGCCTACAATAAAGTTACAAAAATTGAAGTTGATTCCAACGAGAAAAGTGATAATAACTTGATAATATAAAATCGGTCTGAACCGGATTAAAAATAATTTCTATTAGTCTTGAAAAGAACTGACAGGTAGCATTAGACCAGAGCCCACGTTCTAATCTTTTTGCTCGAACTGGAATTCGAAATCATGTCTGAAATTTTCTACTCTATGTTTCTGTGGAGAACTCAAGAAAAGTCATGTCCTATGCTTAAGTACACTTTTAATATTGGTTTACTTGCCAAGTACGTGGATAACTGTCCACTTCTAGTTCAAGTCACACTTGATGACCCCAGCATTGAGGCTTAATTAAGTTCGAGATTGAATTGGAAATCTTGAGTTTCTCCACGAAATCTCGACTTTTTACTCGAGATTGTAGCTCCAATTTAGGGGTCAAGCAAGTGCGAATTAGTGCCGGATTAGAAAGTTACCTATCAACCATAATGTAAGCGAGCATAGTCTAATAAATGCTTAAAATATGTTCACACAACGAAGGAGGGCAGAAATTTCCAAAAACAATTCCAGTCCGATTTCGGGTAAAAAGACTGGACCCCGTTATGTTGAAAGAGCAAATTCGTTTGTTTAGTATTACGCCATTTTGACGTTTTGGACCCAGCTAACCTAAATTAAAATGCCAAAATTAAATTAAATAATTAGACCAGATTAACGCAGCGCTGTTTATTAATCATCAATTCGAAATGTATAACGTGGCTATGGACCCAGACAATCTTAATCCTTCTCAACTCCAGCCCTGGAAGCATATAATTGGTGCAACTCTTGTCGGAGTAGGCCCTACACTGGTTACTCCAAACACGTAATTTAAATTTGTAAAAAAATTCAAGTGCTAAATTTCTCCCCTGGTTACCTGAATCGGAAAAAAATCGAAGGCTTGCAAAATTTTTGAAAATGTGATGTGACCGTGCATTCCCGTTCCTAGTTTTGGGTCCAAATCGCGTCATACTAGGGGCAGATACATCATCACTAAACATCCAAATACACCTGTGACGCTGAAAACCAGTGTTTTTCAACACCAGGACATGGTTTATAGTCGCTTTAAATCTTTTAACATATAAATTTTTACTTCAAAAGGATTTTACAGGCTTAATCAATTAAAAAATTCCGCAAAAGTGAGACTTTAACAAAAAAGTCCATCTATTTTGCCTGTCAGTACTGAAAATTGCTTAGAACAAGAGCGTAGACCCGTTTTGCATCCCGAATAACACGAGTTTGATGAAAGCGTTTGTGTTTTTAACCTGGTGTGAACTTGGGTCTTTGATTAGCTATTACAGTAACGTCTCAGTTTTACCGTTTAAAAAGTTCTTCTAATAATTCATACAGTTTAATAATCATTATAAGTTATGTAAAAATGTATGCATGCATATGCAAGCATTGCTTATTATGTGCAATGAACAAGACTGATGGTTGATGAATAATGAATGCTTTTTTAATTTTGCTGTCTTGGTTATCTCTTCCTGGTACAACAGATGTTGGAGTGCCGTGATACGCCGTAAAATGTAACAATTTCGTGAATGTAACTAACAACTGGTACATTTTACTCCATTGTCACATTTTACGTTGCCAGGACTCTCCTAAATTGTAACAAGTTGTTGCATTTTATGTAATTGTTCAATTGACGCCGAATGCACATGCAAGAAATGTACCATTGTTACATTTCAAGAAAGCGATGTCATATTTCATGAGTTTGCATGGTATTTCCCACACGGAGGAAAACGGTTCAAACACTTAATGCCTTCTTTCTCAGATTGTTTGAATGAAATTCTATCATATGTGCCAGCTCAAATTTATAGATGTGTTCCTATGTGCATTCCATTGTTTGTCTAACACGAGTAGTTTCTTGGTGTACTCTGTACAGTTTCAACTCCAGACGAAAGGAGTTTCCAGGTTCAGGTAACAAGTTTTTTCATTGTTAAGGTTTTCGTGCAATCTTTTGTTAGTGCTCACAGGTCACAAACCAAGTGTGTATCCGGCATTACAGTAAACACAATTCTCTTGGTAAGCACAACAGAAACAATGACAACGTATTTGGCTAATATTTATTGTTATTTCTTCCGGAGCAAAGGACAATTAGATGACAAAAAATTTCCCAGAGAATTCAATTTCGGAAGCAAATTTGATATAAAAAACACCCGTTTTAGCCCACGATAGTTTGGCCAGTGTTTTATTGCTTTGGAGTCATCGCTAATGCACTAATTGCCGTGCTCCACGCAAAAAGGAGCAAGACTAGACTTTCTGATGCCGACGGGTTCTGTCTACCACCCCGAATGACACATTTCTTAAAGACATTGTGGTGAAAGGAAAAAAGCACGCAGGTTGACAGATTTTGGCAGTGCAACAGCAAAAGATCGCCTTTGAGAAGTACGAGCCAATAGTATGAAAAAAGTGGCGGTATAGTAACGTGTTTTACACAGTTTAAAAACTGAATGAAAAATCATTGTTCCTGTGATGTCAAACCTGTCTGAAATAGTGGCGGTAACAACAGATCAAACCGTGACGCGTATACGTAAAAAAATTGAAGCCTAAGTGGGAAAATAGAAAATATTTTGGCACACTGAAAGGGCATGATTACTTTGCTCAAACCGGGACTAGGTCGATAATTTAAAGGGGAAATAGGTCCAAAAATCTGCCTGTCGGCCTTTCGGACTACACAAACATACAGTTTCTCTTTCTATTATCTTTTGATTTAAAATATCACTTAAAATTGCTATTTGGTCAATGTTCGTTAGTTCAAAGCCCAAAGATTGGACAGTCTACTATTACTGGACGTGAAGTCACTCGTCTCATGAGGCGCCATTTTTGTGTTGCAGCTCGCTGTCAACAAAACGCGTGGTTGCAGGCAGATAAGGGAATTTGGTATATTAACCCTTTTGATACATCGCGTAAAAAGCGGATATTAAACAGTCGTGACTGACTTCGACGTTGGCCGTTTTTGTTCCATAGAATCCACTTTCAAGGAAACGTAGTTCAAATCACTCAGTTAAATCACTGTGTTTTTTAAGAATTTTGGGGTCCGTTTCACATAAAATTGCGTGTTTTGTATGTCTGCTACCACCAGCTATTCTAATGACCCGATGACCGCAGCCATAGCCGACAAGAGAGATAGAGACAAAAATGATAACACGACGGGTATCCTCACGTTTAGATGTAAATCGCAAGTAAAAGATTGCTGTCTGAATTCAGTTCTTCGTGGCAAACTACAGAAGGACCGTGGTTGCTGATAGTTCAGAAATAATCATTTTTTGTAGTTGGCGCACGTCTAAACAACATTTTAAATCTCAACCCCCTCGCTTCCAAATATAGGCTTACTCTGCACAGCTGTCAAGACGTTTCTCATAATATCGTTAAGGCTGAACATAGAAACCCCTTTAAAATCCTTTTGAAACAGCACTCGTTGTCCACTATGGTGGAAAAAAAATTGAACCATAAATGAAATAATTTTAAAATCGTTGAGAATCATGATGTATTAGCACTTTGCTTAACATTGTGTCCTCGTTAAATAAATTCAAAAATGTTAATAATAATAATACTAACAACAATAATAATAATAATAATAATAATAACAACAATAACAATAACGAGTAATAGTAGTGATAGTGGTAATAGTAATAATAGCAGTAATAGTAGTATTACTAATAAAAATAATAATGGGTAGCCAAATTCATGCCGTGTCACCCCGGAGGGCATTCCTATAAAAGAGATATACGAATAATGCCGTCCAAAAGGCTGTGTCTTTACAGTAAAAAACTCCTAAACGGTGCTATTTTCGACAAAATACTATCTAAAAAGGTACCTTGTCTGAGCTTCTGGAACAGAACTGTAAGAAAATGTGAATTTTTACACAAAATTTATCTCTGAATGTGTCCACTCTCTAAACGGGTAGTTATTCAAATCTTCAGGCGGCACCCCTCATCCAAAAATACTCCAGTACCCCCCGCCGTGTCACATACCACTTGTTCGTGATTTTGGTAATTTTCTTTGTGATATGACGTCGGTTTCGTAAAATGTAACAATGGTACATTTCTCGAATGTGCATTCGACGTAAAATATAACAACTACTTAAAATGTAACAACTTGTTACATTTTTAGAAAGGCTTAGCAACGTAAAATGAAACAATGACAACTGTTACATTTTACGAAATTGTTACATTTTACGGCATATCAGTGCCGTGCAGTTACCGACTGTTAAGAAGAGTAAAATGGTATAAAGTAATACGACGAACGTCGGTACTAAAATATATTAAATATGTCTGTATCATGCCCTTGATGAAGAGTGTACCACTCAAAACATGGAGAATATTTAAATATATTTTAGTGTCGACGTTTGTCGGTTTACTTTATATTATTTTAGCCCAAAATACCAAATCTGAAGGATCTTATCGACTGGCTTGTGTATTTACCCAAGTAGCAACAATACTATAGATTTTAACACAGTAAAAGCGTACATATTTTAAAATTTGATTAAAAGCACGACCGTATTTTCTGTTTGGTAACTTCAAAGACAATCTCTCGTGTTCACTGTACAGTAAAACGTTAAATAGCAAAAACAAGACGCTGTGCTTCGGATCGACGTATCGAAATTACTCAGTATCATCATAAGGTGTGGAAATCCTTCACCAGGACAATTGATGTATTAGGTTATTAATCCGTGAGGCACTTCACATAAGCAAAACTGCTGGGGCATCTAACTAAAACAGCCCTATCAATCCGTACGTCTCCAGCATTTTGTAAAGGCACTCTTCCACCGTTAAGAGATTGTTTACCTATGGCGACGGGACCCGCATCCTAAACTCTTGAATTATATTTGCAACCTGCTCCTCAAGCCGGTCCAGGGGCATACAGAGGCGACTGAAAAAGCAACAGCTAGCGGGCAATATCATTATTTTAAGTTTGGGTCTCTTGCTGTGAGGATGGAAGTGTGATTAGACGATTAGTGTCGCCGTACACCGTCTATGACACCGTCTGCGACAGGTATTTTTGCAGGTAATTTAGCTATAGCATGCTGAAAGGTCACTAAACCTTTACATGGGGGCATACATTCTAAAGCAGCTGTGGTGAATGTTAAGTAATTGATTGCTTGTCTCGCCTTTGTCAGCATCTGTGTACTGACTAGGATCACGATCGACATTCTTATTTGGCACTCATGGACATAGAACACTGGTATCCTCGTTCAATATATGAATGAAATATATGATATTCAAATGAAAGAAGATTAAAAGAAAAAGGCATTTCTTTTCTTTTCTCCAGTTTCTAATGTGTCCGCGTTGGAAGACATTAAACGCGACAGAATGTGTGTGGAGACTAAGTGGCAATTTTATCAAAGCAATAATGTAAGTTAGATGGTCAATGGCACTTTATTTTGCAATGAATAAATACAACGTTTGAACGTAAAAACAACCAACAAGTTCAATAGCTAAAATCACACATGCACTAAACATCGGACCCGATACAGAGTTTTGGTGTAATGCGCGTTGTAGAACAAATATACACTTTGAATTTTTTACACAAGCCGTATATAAGACAATTACGAAGAAATTTAGATTCTAGACTTTTTATCCTCTACAACTGCCTACATACAAAGAAGGAAACAGATTCACATTGTAAGTTTTGTTTGCGTGCCTGTTTACAGAGGCCTTCACGAATGTCCAGGGGGGCAAAATAAAACTTTTTCAGCTTCTGAAATCAAACTCGCGACACTCACCACATAAAACGACATTATAAACGTAGAAAATTTTCATTTATTCTCATTATTCGACAACCTTCAGAAATATGCGTACTAGATTGTACGAGCGGTCTTAGGTGTTTGCAAGAAATTTGTTTCGTTGTAAACCGAAAACATTTCCGATACAACACGTTGTGTGACAAATGCCAACAGGTTTTGCACACAAAGAAACAGTGGACGATACCTATATATAGAGCGACAGGTTTCTGTCACTGTTTTGGCTTCCTTAAGTTATAGATGAGGAGATGCTTGTTTCTGTTGAAGAGGGCAGTCTTCCACGTGGATAAACCCTGCCCACCCGGCTTGCCGACACGGGCACTATTAGTTAGCATGTTTTTTTTTCGTAACAGGACGTAAACCAATTTGCCTCTTGCAATAAATTTTTGACTATTGGTTTATCAATTTCCCGAAGTCAACCGTAACATTCTGTGTTTTCAAAGTCTCGACAAATTTTTCAATGGACACCGCGTTCTTGTCCGTCTTCAAAGCCGATGCAAAGGTGCCAAGGATCAAAAGAATCGAAGCAGCGAACGCTATGGAATTGTTCAAGAAGTTGTATTTTCTTTTATCCTTCGTCAAGAGCGCTGTTTTAAAGTCCGTCAGGGCCAAAATGGATAAACCCAGCAGACCAGCAACTTGGATGATCATCATCGTAATGTAAATAGAAAGTAATAGGACATAGAAAGGCTCCACTTCTGAAAAAGAAAAGACATCTGCCTTGAACCCGGCTCCTACCAAATGTGTCGTTTATACCCTTACCGTTATAAAATTTGATCTCAACTAATTGTTCCCTACTTAAATGAGAAGTGTATTCTTGTAATGCTTGTAAGGATTGTCAGATTGTTATTGCCTGATGGAGGACATGGCTGACGCACAAAACGGCTCCCGCCAACTTATAGAGCCTGGTCTCCAACACCACCTAACTGTCACATCTTTCTAAGAAATCACTTCTAATCTGAGAAAGGGACAACTTTTAGGTTGTTAGTAGTTTAAAAACTACTACTTCATCGCCCATCGATGTCGAGTGAAAACATTTGGATGAAAATGCGCACTACATGAATAAAAAAACTTCGTTTTCAGAAGATTTCGATAGCGAGAATAAAGATAATAAGCACAGACCCGAATGATAGCGTTCAGAAGAACGTATTTTGACTTATATGTTATCGAAAAACGCACAATTATTGTCAACCACGTGCCAAATGCTACGCTCGTTTTGCAAATATGAGTTTAATCAGAAGTTCAAAAGAGCACAAACAAAGGGACGAGTTCTTCAGGGCTTCACTGGTGCAATTTTAACAAATCTGAACTTTCAAATTTACCTTTTCCAGCTTGCACGAGTTCCTTCAGTGCTATGACCGTCATCTCAAGAAGCCCTATGTTGAGAACACCAGCGGTGATAGACTTGATTGTGGTGTATTTTCCGACAGAGCGTCCGCCTGTCTGTCAATTAAAAGCGACAGAAAAGATACTCCTACTTTGAAGACAGTACTTGATCAATCAAATCCTACTAGCAGATCTGTGTTGCAGAAAAGTGCACATGAGAGGTACATGTGGACTAACAGGTGTCAAAAGCGTATTTAATTTGTTGAACAAAGAACGAGCTCGTAATGATTTAACAACTGCATAAACTTGTTTTTTAGGCAGAATATACTGTAAACATCGGAATGGTCCCTAATAGGATGCCGATGACTAGGACTGTTTAGATATGTTATTTGTTGCAAATCACATCTGGGATTTTAATGTTTTACTGCATGTTTATCTGACACGCCACTGGACAAATAGACTACTGTAAAGTAATTATAATGACTTGATAGTTAACTGGTTGATCAGTCTGAATTTTTGAGTAACAGTGTTTGCAAACAATTTTTGCCTGACAGCGTTAGCCCACATTGAACGCATAAGAAGGAATTCTCTCCCCTGGTTGTGAACAGTTAAGTAGTTAAAAGTTTGCGCCCCCCCCGCCCACCGGAACAGCGGCCTTAACCACGGCACTGTTTTCTTCTTATTCCGAGTTTGTACAAAAAGTCCCCGCTAAGTGCATGTCTCACAGCCCTAGCCTCCAATATAAGAGAAACACAATAATGTTACTACGCAAATCATCTCCTCAAACCGGTTTTAGAAAGTGAAGACATATAGTCAATTCTGGTCATTTAGCTAAACAGAGAGATGTTTGGCATTACCTTGACAGTTATGTCTTGGAGTAATTCACTAAAATCTGTTTGGAATTGTCCTTCGTTGTCGCCTGGCTCGTCGTTCTTGTGCGCCTTAAAAGAAAAAAATGCATTGAAACTATCTCTCTTTCACGTTTTTCGATCTCTGAATACGAGGAACCATTCATTTTCTGATCATCGGAGGCGAAATAGAATTTTAGTCATGCTTGTGAAAAGCAATACACCGAGGAGACAATGATCCCAACGGTACGTTAAAATGTTCTTTTTTAAATATCAACGAAACTAGGATTTTCATGGACAGAATCACAAGGTATATACAAAATTGATAAACAAGGGCCAATCCAACACTTTAAATGTTGGACTAGCCCTTTATAAAGAAAAATTCAAACTAAGAGCTTTCCAAAATCCACGCCCAGGTCTTGCTTAAGTCCATTTCTCTGTTAAAAAGAAAGAAACCCAGTCAGATCACACCTTCTCCAAGTTCGTCCTATCACTGGCCGACAGTTTCAACTTACCTCTTTGACTGCATTCCTCATTATTACAAAGTCTTCAAGATGTTTTAACTGAAACAAGTCAAAGAATTTTATTTCTTGGCATATGATATTAGCAACTGTACAGTATTACTGGTACCTAGGTACATTGAAACAAGACGACGTTGTTTTATTAAAACTTTGTCATGTGGATTACTGGAAATTGTACAAATGAAGAAAAATATCGAACCAGTAGTAGTGGTTCCTTAGTACATTGAAACAGGAAAGCGTTTTTTATTGAAAATTTATCATACTAATTATTGAAAATTGGGCAAATGAAGACAAATATCGAAATCCGGTCAGTTCGTAATCCCAGTAGTCTCGAAGGATTGACATCTTGTGCTTATTTTTCGTATCCGTTTGATAGTCAAGGAAAATTTGAAAAATTGTCCGAGTTTCCTGTCCGATCCCCGGGATTTCTGTTTCAAAGGTCAGGGTTCGTGTTTTTAGGACTGGTTAATTGTACTGGATGTGCAGGAGTCTTGTTTTCGACTTCAGGATATGCTTTATGTGACCGAGGTTCCTGTTTCGATGGAACACCCTAGGTAAGTAGAAGTCGGATGGGCTTGGTTTGGGACACTCTTGATACATTGACGTATGCACCGTGGTATGATTAGGCCTACGGTGTACTAATGTTCGTGTGGAGTACATCTCTGTCAGTTACTACGTAAGCCAACTCGAGATATACAGCAGTCCAGGCCCACGGTACTCCTATAGACGATACAGGACGACCCGGTTCCAAACAAGACTGCTTTTACGACTGACGAAATTCTTAACGAAAGGGTCCACGTTGGCAGTTCCAAACTCTACAAAGCCTGGGAACCCTTTTCTGACGTAAAGGGTTTTTAATATTTCCAGGATACAATTTGTTTGTCTAAGATGTACTCATTTTTGAAAACATGCTGTATTGTCTGCTGGCGAAGAATCCCTGGCCCACCCGGCCCCCACGAAAGGGTGAAGTGTATGGAATCCGTTTCTACAAAGAGGTAATGAAACAAAGTCCTAAGAAAGTGTAACATTTTCATGAAAGTTCTGCTCTCTTTTTCGAATCCTATCTCCAAATGAGGGTATCCTAATTTTCCATGCAACTGCGCGCACCGTCAAAATATACCCCAGCCCGAGATTTGCAACGGAATCGACGTCAGCGCAGCCGTGAGACCTACTCAGCCAGTGTATTCCATTCCTCGACAATGGTACATTGTTATGAATATAACACACTACTCACTTTTATAGATATCTCTGTATCACCTGCCGGCGGATCGGTACCAAAGATATACGACTGGATAGCCATGTCATTATTTGCCATGATGATTGCCGACGACTCAACCAGCGCCCTTTCCAGGTTCAGACTGTAGGTCCGTATGACCAGTAATGTCGCCAGGTCTTGGTAATCCTGAAGTCGCAAGTTACTTGTTCGTTCTCAGCGTGGGGTTACAGTTATGCGTATAGAGCAATTCCTTTATACCCCACTTATTATATACATTACCGAGAGGTGAAGGTCATGTCCTTTATGTTAGTTTGGAATACAGTCAGAACTCAACGCATGCGTGATGGAATGCGGAGCAGGCCGCGGGATCTTTGTCAACTGAAGGTAGGTTTTGTTTGCTTTTTGCAGACGGTCAAGTTATCGATGTCATATCTCGACATGCTGTTTATTAAGTTTTATTTTTAATTCAGTTTGGAGAGGGGGTAAAACCGGTCTAAGTTTGCTAAAGGATTCGAAATAAACAATAGACACGTGACACGACCTCACAAATATCTTTCAAGTAAAACAAAAAAATCCGTGACTGGTAAAAACTTGTGTATTAACGATATTTCAAACCTTATTCACAAAAAATTGGCCGCTTTTACAATATTTCACAAACATCTAGCAAAGTACCTTATTTTCATTCTCAGGAAACTTCAAATACGGAATGTATACCATGTAACCAGAAAAAAATTAGCGCTACCACCTTCAAGAGCGTGGAAATTAGTTTACTGCATATCCGAGGTCAAAGACATAGAGCAGCTCCGTATGTACCCCCAGTCCTTTCATTCACCGAGTAGACATAATATTGAGTCATCGAGGTGCAAATGCCATGGAAAGATGCCGCGGAAAACGAAGATAAAACGTTGCTTTTATCTTGAGGGAGTTGTGCGTCTACATGCATACCACCGTACGTTTAGAACGAATCGCTGCCGGCACCGCCTCTGTGACATTTAAAAAGGGTCTCATTAAAATCAACTAAGGGGTTATTTTCCTATGAATGTACCTGTCTTAAAAATCATGTTATTTTGACTTAAAAAGGTTGTAACGTAATAATAATAATGACACCTAAATTTTTACTAATTTACATAGTCTGTTTTTTATATATGAGTTAGAATGAAGGACACTAAATTATGTTTGAAATAACCTTAAAAAACCCAGCAGCAATTGACACCACGTGCATCACATATAACACATGGTGATATCTCGCGAAGTTTTGCGTGATGTTGCGTTTTCGCGTTCTATGAACGCACTCCCGATTTGGCAGTTCTTGTAATGCTAATGACAAACAAAAGTTCTTAGACCAAAAATGTGTCGTTTCCCGGCGATACTAGGAGGGAATTTACCCGTCTGTCGCGAGGCGGACGCAGTCTTGTAGATTATGTATATTATCCACAGAACTATTTGATTTAATGGCTAGTGGCAATCTGGATAACGCGGTCTACTGCATTACGGATTTGCTGCGGCAGTGTGCCGTATCAACCATGAAAACTTATAAACACCTCAACAAAAGTTCGGAAATTTGTGTTCACTCGTCCGTATTTTCATTACCTTTGGTTTATTTAAATCATGTTGCATACCAATGGAAAGTTCAGTCATTTTTCCCTGTTTTTGCCAAGCAGTGTCATCACATGTGATAGCATGGCATGGAACTCCTGCTGTTAGCAGGCCCTGTATGAATAGCAATTATGCAAATTGTGTTTGGAGTGCCCAGTTTGCAGCTTTCTTCTAATGTAAAAATCCATTGTTCTGGCTCCATATGGAATGGCCCGCATGGAGACTTGAACCCTATAGAACACCTGTGAGACCAACTCGGACTGATTTACGGCACTTATTGACTCATGAGTGGAATGCCATCACACAACAACGGGTCGCCAGGCTAGTAAACAGCATGCAAAGGAGGTGTGTCGCTGTAGTTTATGAAATTTGCTCGTCAACCCCAATTCCGAGAACACTATCACTACTGTGTATCAGTCAGTTGTTCGATAAATAAAGTGTTTAAGGTTATCTCAAACCTTATTTAGTGGCCTCCATTCTAACTCGTATATCAAAAAACTAAGCTTTGTCAACAAAAAGTATATATTTTCTGAAAGAAAAAAGATCAGGGAATATAAAAATATGTTTTTTATTTATGCACCATTATTTTTTTACGTTAACACCTTTTTTAAGTCAAATTTAATTTTTGAGAAAGCTGCATTCCTAACAAAATAACCCCTCAACCGATTTTAACCCTTTTTAAATGAAAACTTCACCAGTTATCTCAAAAACGCTATTAGGCATAAATTTTGGGCAACTTAAATGGAACTATCTGTACTAATTACTTAATTAATATTTTATTTCGACAATCCTAAAGAGGTCTGGAAATTAATTAAACGCAATGTGCGGGCATCTTCTTCTACAATTAGTCCGCAGAAATGGCACGACTCTTTCAAGGATTTATTAAACCAAACTTTTTCTATTGACCACTATTTTGAGTGGACTGGCCACGCAGGATATGATTGAACACGATAGTTCCTGTTAAAAGTGTACTAATAATTACCCAGTTGATCTTAACACTTCTCAAATATACGAGGCCATTGAACAATTTACTAATGGCAGAGGGGGGGGGGGTTATGATGACGTTATTTTTGAAATGCTGAAGTGCAGTAAAGTAACGATAGTGCCAGTCTTGCATAAGTTATTTAATGCGACTTTTGATTCTGGGTATTATCCCCAGACTTGTGTGACGCAATGCTTACTCCAGTGCATAAACAAGGTACTATCAATGACAAAAATAACTATACATGTATTTCCCTCCTGTCTGCACCGGGAAATATTTTTATCAGACTTTTAAATAACAGTCTTTATTGCTGGGCTGAAAATAATGATAAACGTTCTGAGTCTTAAAGGAGAATGCCACCGAAAAAACAACCTATTTTGTATCAATTTAGATTGAGTAGTTCCACTCGATAACAGCAAGTACTGCCTAACGTTCAGTAACTCTAGGACCTCGCTAAAAAGCAAGACTTCGCGAGATTACATGAGATATTGCCGTGCATTTTAAATGAGAACACGTGACTTTGACTAGGTCTTAGGTAGGTCCTAGCGTAGGTCCTAGCGTCTACTGAACGCACGCCAGCTCTTTTACCTGACACTTGACGGCAGACGGAGGTGTTGAAATTAACCAATGACGTCAGAGGTTCGAATGCAGTCTGTTCAGCAGTACACAACACGCTTACTGGTGTCATCTTATCGCTTAAACTCATCGTTTTACACCAATAAATCACCAAAATTCGATGTAAAACCCTTAAAAATACATCGAGTTATTAAACAAACGTGTTATTTTATTTCGCTGTTACGGATTTTTAGGTATTTGAACGTAAAGTTCGGCAGGCCAATTTACCGCAAGGTCGGTCGCGGGAGTTTGGGGTCTGTTTGATGATAAATCCAAATAATTCGTCTGTAAAATACAGACAGGAGAACATAGCTGCATGTTGTAATTTTTGACTTGCGATTTTTTAAGTTCTAAACACACGAAACGCTTGCTATCTCTGCCAGTGGCTCGGAACCCGATCAGGCCCATCGCGGCCGAACTGAAGACATCACGAACATAAACTAGCCAAAGTTGGAAACTAAACTTCCAGTCACGAAAAGACTATATTAGTGAGGCAGAGAAAAAATGTGCACGCTGATCATTTTGGTGAATTAGCCGCGAAACTGCAAATCTACTTACTTGCTCGTCGGGGGCCGCGAAGTCAGCCGTTACCATTCCACAGAATCGTCAGGACAAAAGTTGTACAATAACAATGATTCGAATAATGCATAAGAATATCTAAATAAAGATCCCCCTAACATCTGACCATAGTATGTAAAATGGAGTTATTGTTTCACAATAGCTGTCTATCAGCAAACACTGAATTAGCATAAACTCACACGGCCTCGGTGCCCGGTCAATTAGCCGGTTTATAGCATCTAAAGCCGGTAACGCAGTGATTCTCAGAACACTCCAAGGCATTACAAATTGTACCTAATGAGACAGACTTTGTTTCAGTTTTATAAGCATTAGTTAGGTTGAGAATAATTCATTTTAACGGAAACACTTAACGCTCAATATAAACGTCAACGTGGCAATTCGCAATCCCGACTTAGACGAGTGCTCATCCGACGAAGACTTCACAGGTCGATTGTTAGGTTTCACAGGAATACACTGATCAAGAAATAATAGAGAGGCTCCGTGAACGTGCACAGACAACGGAACATACGGAGAGTTCCGAATACCGTTTGAATGACTTGTCATGGTGTCAGTGAGCTAACTGCACGATAATGGAACGACTATCGCTTCCGTTTGCTGCCACGAAATTCCGCAAGTGAAACGAATTCTTGGAGAAGCGCAGATGTGTCTCACAGACTATCCTGGTTTTGCACCGCATCGAAAAAAGGTGTGCTGACGACATTTTTTAGGCTTTGAAAAATATTTGGCAAAAACATCCTACTCCCGGAGGGCCAAACAGAAGCCCAACGAACAAGCCAGTCATCAAACAGGTTATAGAAAACGTTATGTTCTCACTCCTTGAATTAGTTGTAATTGTTTATGTTTTCATGGCCAACTACAATTATCCATAATCGAAAATTGATCAACAACCGATCAGACGAAATGCAGGCCACTGCAAGACGTGGAGGAGTTTTACGACCTCATACTAGGTATCAACGGCATACTATTCATTCTTCACTACCGCGAGCCACTTCCAAAGCTTTATGGACTCTCGAGGAAACCGAAAAAACAATATACCTGTTTTCCTCGCAGCTTCATAGTTCACACAAGCGGGAACGATTCACCACACCATAGGGACACAGGCTCACTCTGCCGAAGAACCACTCTCGTCGCTGCGTCGTTTCTCATCTTCCTCACAGGTTAACGCGACACCTCTCAGCGAGGTAAGATTGACCGTATACGAGGTGATGTGGATTTAGACCGATCAAGACGGTAAAAGACTAATTAAATCAGCTGGCATTCTCCTTTAAGCTGGCTTTGGAAAGGGCTACTCTACGTTGACCAAGTGTTTACACTTCAAGCTATGTGTCACAAGTATTTGAGTCGGCAAAATGCTAAATTTTACTGCGCTTTTGTTGACCTCTCAAAGGCATTTACTTGAATCCCTCATAATTTACTCTTCTACAGATTGAAAAATATCGATGTACACGGTAAGCTTTTCATCATACTCCGCTCTATGTATGATAAATTGCGCACTTGCGTGAAAGCTCAAGGTGGTCTTTCAGAGTTCTTTGGTTGAACTGTTGGAACTCGCATGGTTTGTTTGATCAGCCCACTATTTGTGTCGTATCTAAATGAATTTCTGGATCAACTGGCTGCGAATAGTTATATTAATAGTACATATCTCATCGAGCAAATGCCAAGAGTCAATTCTCTGGTGTACGCAGAGAACATGGTGTTGTTCCTCTACCGCCGTCAAATTACAACGCATCCTAAAATGTTTGGCAGAATTTTACTAATTGTTGGCCATGCAAATTAACTTGAAGAAAGCCAAATTGATCGTTTTCGGAAATGGCGGTCCCCTAAGACGATATGAGAAATGGTTCTACAAATGGAACTTTGGTCGATGTGGTGTCTCATTACAAACACCTTGGACTGTTTATTGCCCCCCAAAAGTTTCGAGGACCAAAGCCATTAAAACATTATCTAGTCAACCAAATAACTGAAAGCTGCCTCTGCAATTTGTAAATTGAAGGGTAGATGTCGTGATCTACCTCTTTCGATAGCCTTTCACCTGTTCGATAAAATGGTTTACCCCTCTTTGCGCTGATATCAAAAAATGGAAAATATTCATATCAAGTTTTGTAAACGCATTTTAAGAGTAGGCAGTTCTTGTTCTAACTCGGCAGTTATGGGAGAATGTGATCGATTCCCATTGTTTTCTAAATATTTTTTATCCTGTGTGAAATATTGGTTCAAAGTACTGAGGATACAGTGGCAGATCTACGATTTCAGTAAGGGGGGGGGGGG
>NMRA01000475.1:218445-261241 GCA_002633005.1 Phoronis australis
TTTAAACCCCCTGAAACCCCCCTGTAGATCCGCCTCTGGGATACCTAGTAATCGTGTAGTAAACGCAGCTCAGGACATTTTTTTTTCAGTCAGATTTGATCGGAAGATCTTATAGCTGCGCAAGTTTTGTAAGGAAACTTTTGTCTGTATGTGGTTTTTCAGATGTATGGATTAATCAGGGTGTGAATGAACCAAGCGTATTTCTTAACAGTTTTTTCCCGGCGTGTCAGTGTCTGCTATTTGCAAGGGTGGCAATCTGATATCGAATCTGACGCAAAACTGTCTTACTATTTGGTTTTAAACAATGTATTGTTTAGAGAATTATTTAGAAATAGTGTCCAACGTGTTTTTATCCAGTCTCTGGCTCGATTGCCATGCTCAGAACATTCGATACTTGTGGAATGAGATCGCCGCATATTCCCTATGAAAATAGGTTGTGCAAGTTATGTAATTTGGGATGCGTAGGGGACGAATACCATGTCGTGTTAGTCTGCGGTGGAAACCTAGACCCTCGGGTTCTGTATATAAGTGATAGCTTTTGTCATTCTCAGACAACATCTAAATTTGAATCTCTCATGAGAACTCCGGATACCTCGCTTCTAAAATTCATGCAACACGCTCTCAAGCGTCACAGCTTACTATCCAGTTTTAACGCACCTGACAATGTATATATTTCAATAACTCGGTTCAAGCCTTTCGGAATATAGGCCCGGTTAATTTGATCACAGCAGAGTGAATATGATCGAAAGACAATAGAGGGAGTAAGGACTGGGGAAATTGACATTGCCTTCCGTATTTCTAACCGCACGCCTACGGGAAACTCACCTTCAAAGCCCTGGGGGAGGGAGGCAGTGCCGATGAGATGCGAATTGTTTGGCATAGCTTTGTATCGCTTTTTAGCGTTTTTGTATCAGTATGGGACTTCATTTTAATGTAAGCAGGTGTGAATATTGTAATGAAAAATCATTATTTTTGCTTGGTACAGCTTTGGCTCTGTGGGTATGAATATATACTCGGGAACCCAATGGTCGTCCGCCTAAGCATAAAACCGGCTTGTTGTCGTACTCACCCAATTATTCCACTTCAAAGTTATGCTCTGCATAGAACTTGATTTGACTCTCACAAATCCATAGTATTAGTTGATTCAAAAGTTTTGTTTTATTTATGCCGAGTTGTTTGAAGTGTGCATTGCTTTTCGGCAACCATTTTATAATGACTCCTACGTTCGTCATATACTGCCGCCTTTTGAAAGAACAGAAAACCACACATAAAAAGGCCAAGGAAATAGTGGAAAGTGGTTTACAGCAATTCTACTTCAACCACAAACTGTTTTACTAGTTTGATATCAATTTTTAAATTGATTAAAATTGATTTAGAATTTCAGTTCTGGAAAATAAATCGCAATTGTTTTATTCCAGATAGACCTTACTTATTTTGTATTTGTGAGCTCTTTATTTGACTTTTTGCTCTTGTTGTTCTTAATAGTACCACTTATCTATGCTGTCTTTCTTTTTATTTTCAGTTTCTCTTCATTCTCTGTTACACCTTGTCAGCCAAAACAGAAAATGTAACCCTTTGAGACTTTTTCGGCGCAAGTTGATCATTGAACCTGTTGTTCTAATTGTTCTAATAAATTACCCAATATCGTATTGTTTGATTTTTTCTCACCTTTAACAGGCTTCTGAAATCATAAATAAATAAATAAATACCCAAGTTGCATTTGCATTTTATTGCTCAATCTCTTCTTTATTTTTGATTATGTCATGCTGTGTTGTATGCAGTAACAATGCAATATAGTGAAATAAAGTCAATGTTTTACTTTATTGGTGGCCATTCTCTATCAATTCAAGTATTTTAATTTTCTTCAAATAAATTCAAAATGCTTTGACCAAAATTTTCAACATAAATCTTGAGCTCAGTACTTTGTTTTGCAATAAAAAACAAGTGGACAATATTTTGATGACCAAGGCGTGGGCCGAAACTGTTAAGCACCCAGCGTGTTCCATTTGTCTGCTGCGTTTTTCCTTTGGCCTAACAGGTGTCGGTCAGTGCCTGGGACAAACAGATACATTGCATAAACAATCTCTGGGTTGTTTTTTGTTCCGTCTGAAGAAAATTTAATTTCGAAAATATCTTCTGAAAATGAACAAAAAAGTGCATTAGTAAAATCTACAAGTTTTTAAGTGATCTCAAAAAAGCAGTCGGTAAATGCATTAATTTTAGTTTCGGTTCTTCCATGCGTGTTTCTACCGAGAGGTTAGTACCTAAGGTGCAGACGAGCACTACAAATTGGAACGCTAAGTCCCGCGTGGCTGCGCTGCACGCGAAAGAAGATGGCGGACGACCTTTGGAGCCTGACGACGATAGGTATCCGGACTATACTAAAACGTGATATTAAAAAATACCTGATATGTGTCACTCATATTTTGACCCTTCCTTCAATGGGTATTGGTACCCATTTAGCTCTAGTTAATTACAAACAGGGATTGTATTTTAAAGGGTACAAAAAGCAGACACAATTCTAGCTCTTTGTATTTTTCTCGTTTTGCTATGTAAAATGGTCTCAAGTCTGGAGTCTCACCTTACTCCCCCAAACCCTTAAGTTGCCTTTTGATGCTTTCATTAAAGGTAAGGTGCTTATGTTGACTTTTGACAGGTATTCCGTGGCCAGATGTGGTATTTTGGTCTTTGACACTAAAAAAATTACGTTCGCACTTCTCTCTGCTTTGAAGCCGATTTTCATCCTGTCGCTCGATTTTGAAATTTGTCAAACTCGATTTGTAATTTATGGAAAGCCAAAGCGGAAAACATCCATCACACATACTTCCTATGCAAGATTTAAAAACCGCCAAAACATTATTCTTACTCTGCAGGAACACAAAATGCCACAAAACCAAAATTTTCAATGATGCAATAATTACAAAAACAGTTCAAAACGGTAATTTGTCTATGCAAGAACAAAAAACAAATCAATACCAAAATTTATTAAGTTAGGTCCAAAAATTCACTGTGCATGACCGAAAATTCAAACCGCCAGAAACAAAAATTTATCACGCCAGAAAATTTTCAGGCCAGCAAACCACACGATCACAACTCCACAAGCTTGAGGGCTGAGCGTGAACAATGTCTCGCCGACGGCCGTCATATTATCTGCATAAAAGAATGTCTTGATAGTCAGGTTATATGGAAGGTCATTTATGTATTTCAGAAAAAGAAATGGTCTGAGGGCACAAAAATGACGTACTTGACCTGCGTTGATTAATACTAGTGGAAAGTGCTGAGGGAGCATGCGCGTAACCAGGGGGATTACCAAAGAGAACATTAGACGTAATCTGAGTAAATGTCCCACATTCCCAATATTAATAGCCCACTAAATGCAATTATGAAAACTTCTATTGGTAAAAAAGTTCCTTTAGGTGCTACATGCATCGGTTGTAGTAATAATTATCTGACGCATTCTACTTAGCATATGTTTTGAACTATTATGACATGTCTATGACGTAGTACGCTTCAACGGCATAGCCAACAGCTATTTGCGTTGTCATCATCACACGATATGGAAGGTCCTAAGAGTTTTGAGGTCTTCACAGTTTACTGAAAGAACTTCTGGTCGGTTGAGTGGTTACATGAAAGATAGGCCTATCACATTTGCAACGTTTATTTGGTGGCACGCCTTCGTGGTAGCCGAAGAAGCACTATTGGTGCGATTCTACTGCAGACAACAAATCCTTGGTGTGGTTGGTGATACGCCAACCTTTTGAGTCATAGCTACAGAAAACCTGTGAAGGTCGTGGATCGTCCTTCCATGTTTTTCAAAGTGTCCACGTACACCAGCGTGGCCTCTTTGACCATCGCGTAAATTTGATGACATCGACAGCCCAGTCCTGCAGTCTGAAGCAGGCGCGCTCCGTGAAAGAATTTATTATAACCTTTGATTTGAAGGAACAAACCACGGATGTTATAGGACAAAAACTAATACATATAAAAACATAGGCCTTGGCATATTGCTCATCGTCTTGCCAAGTAGGTAGGAACGACAGATGAGTTCCTGACCCTGTTCGAGTCCTAGTTTCTTGCCAACTTTCACGACTTCTGTATCAGTATCACCCCTTTTACATTCTTCGGTCAAATCTGTAGCACATCTTCACTTTTTGTTAGTGCCGTTGCTGAGCGAAATGCATTTGTTGTCTGAATGTTCCGCATTACTGCAGGATGCTGTTCTTCCACATGCGATGAGACACTGTACTTTGCGTGACGCCATAGATGACGTTAGCGCTACCAGATCGCTAGGAAGGTCTGTTTCTATTTTGAAATGGATTCCATGTGCTTTTGAGAAATAATTTCTTCTAGCAGCAAATTTAACACAGTCGATAGATTGACTGTCTTGCAATGCCTTACAATACAGGAACGCGGTGATATCTGTAAGTAGAGCAACGGTCACTTTGATGTCAATGTTGTGACATGTATTGCAGTGGCGGATCTAGGATATCACAAGGCGGGGGGGCAACATTTTGTCCGGCTGTAAGCATTTGCGCCAAACACGATTGTTGATGCGTATAGCACCGAATGGAGGGAGGTCGGGAGGGGGGGTTTATGTATGTTTATGTATTTAGAGACCTAATTGTTTGCGGTCCACAGCGTTTGCGCGCGAAACCTACTTCATTTTGTAATGCTTATTACATGTTTTATATTTTGTGCAATCGGTTCTTAACAAATTTTTTGTATTTAAAATATTCTTCAAATGCCCAAAAGACCAAATCCGTTTTTCGTGTTGGCAATAATGACGGGATTACTTTGGAAATCGTCTTAAGTTAAGGTTTGAAAAAGAGAGAATTATGAGTTTCTGAGTGATTCACTAAGGCTTCAATTAAAATTCACATCTTACCAACAGCTTCTGTTTTTTCATCGTCACTCAGATTCCATTTTCTTTAAAAAATGAAGTAAATTTTCTTCATAGCACAGTAGTGCAGACGACGGAAACGGGGTCGTAGTGCGCAGCGCCANCTCCCCCCTAATTCACACACACACGCACACATTTAAAGAATTCACCCGTACAAAGTAATTTTGGTGACATAATTTTTGGCATCCCAATAGAGTGAATTTCTTAAAGATACTCCCCAAAAGGTCAAAATCAAACCCTAAATGCGTAACGTGCATAACGTATCCCTGTCTGAAAGTGACCGTTAGTTATAAAGCGTGGACCTAAGTTTCAGACGGCTGCCTCCTCCCCGGGATTTGTCTCCCAAACAGCAAAGTCTATGCGTGTGTGGGTGAGCAAAATTGATGATGACCGGGTGGTGAGGCGTAAATGATGCTGACAGGTAGCAATCTGAAATTTGGGACTATGAGGGACAAGGGCTCTGCGAAGTCGACTAAGTTTGTAACCCCCTCCTCTAATGTTTACCTGAGTTCTCACAGCGTTATTCGCGAGCAACAAGTGATGTCTGTACCCTGGAAAGGGTTGAGTGCCAAAATATGTGCTCAACGCTCACTAGATTCGTAGCAAGGTTTGGCTGTGGATCCGCGATTTTTACCGGTTGAGAAAACACATCTTTTATAAGGCTCATTTGAAACATGAAAACGCATTAGATATTACAATGGGTATATGCATCACGCATCATGCATTTGTGGAAAAAGGCTTTAGACGTCCATTTTGGTTCCTGTTCATTTACTCCCCTTGACCACATAAGCTCAGTTGCATTCAACCGTCCCGTCAATGATTCACTCAACATGGGTTGCGTACCAAGTTTATTGTAAGAAAAGATCTCGCAAGAACACGTAAACACGCCCGTGAAAGGCCAGTGCTTCGCGACTAAGACCGAGACCTTACTAAAATAGATTAGCAAACTAGGAATCACTCATTGAAGTGCAATTTTAGTCATTTTACTTGAAATTTTGTCAGTATCAAATTGTAGTGCGCAAGTGGAAATAATTTTCTGAGAAGGGATTGTGTTTGTGAAAACGCCTGTGCTGATCGGAAGAGAGAAAAATACCCGCCTTGAACTCGTGTGTGTCACCTCCCACCATTAAGGTGTAACGAATACTTCTGACACAACAAAGCTAACTGTGAGCTTTGATTTATTTTAGAGGTCTACTCACCTTGCAACGGTTTGCTGTTCTAGCCAAAATATGATGATAAATACAAGAAATGTGAAACGAACACATTCTAGAGGTATCCGATGTACACAGCAATTTGTTTTTTTTTTCATCATTATCTTAGAAATCATTTGTCACGAAAATACAACACGTCGATTGTTGCTATTAGTTCACTGACTGAGAGAAGTATCCTCTCGTGTGACATTTATATAAAAATGACATTAATAATAAAGATATTTCACTCTCAGATCTATTTTTCACTGAGAATTCGCTTCCACTCAGTATGTCAAATCATGTGCCATGTAAACAGCATAATTATTTCCAATATTCGTGCGAAAAACTTGGATAGATGAGTGTGTCATACCAGAACGTCCGAGGATTTCGTGGAAAGGTGGTGGGGCTGGCGGATACGGGCGACTTTGCCTCTAAACATACTTCGAATGCAAGACCGCCCATTGGGTTGGTACCTTGATTGTACAACGCCTAGTCTCTTTTCATTCGTTTTTGTCATGTTTTCGAGATCAGTGCATCCAAAAATCATGTTCGGGACTGGTTATGTTTTTACATGAAAATCACACATGAACGGAGCTCAAGTAGCACCTCAAAGTCTCTAAAGCTCTTCACTGACGTTCGGCATTATTCTTTGTGGTTTGGAAGAACGATTCCTTGCTCACACAGGCAATGTCTGATAGAGTATACCTCGCAAAACAAGTCAAAGAGCATTAGCACCATATACGCGTTTAAATATAAGCACCGAGGTTAAAAGATAATAAACCCCTATGTTCATTATTGCTGGATATTAATGCTGAAATAACTCTTAAATCTTCTAAACAAAAATAATAATGTTCAGGTATTTGCCCTGACACCGTGCAGACCTTGGCTGGTGGTGCGGAAGCTTCAGCGATAGCCATGATTCAGCCCAGTCGGCTACCAAGAGTGAAATGGCCGAACATGGACTAGTAAAAAGCGTGGAAATACTTGCATCCCGCCGTGATGTCATTACGAAAACAATTCTGCATGGTGGAATAGAAAATGTTATTTACAGTTTATAGTTACAGAATAGACGGGAATACAGGAATAAAACATCAGAAATGAACTCAGGTGTTTGACGCAAGCCTACTGCAGAGCAGAAAAAAGCCAAAAGTTCCCATTAGAACAGCTGAACGAAGCCAGTTGAGGAAGGTGAAACAAGTAGAGAATTCTCTGAAAGCTAAGTGTTAGACAATGATCACAATTTATTGGAGATCCATCAAGTTCATCCCGAATCTGGTAGGACCGGAAAAGTCCAGAAATCTAATGTTGTCACGTTTTTCCCCGTGTGTGGGTGGGCGCAGGTTGTTACAGACCGGTGCTAATAGCTTTCGGTGCGAAGATTGACTGAAGACTGGTTCGAGTTAATCCTTTATTAATCCCGATCGTACGTTCACAAGCCTACTCAAACAAAACGTCCGACGTAATGTCTGTTTATGCTCCAGCCAGTGCTGCGAAGCCTTGACTTGTGATGAACGTCTGAGACACGTTCAGCAAATGTTACACTCGTCTATTCAATAACCTGCTGTCTCTATAGCTGGCTCTCTATTGACTATCGCTGTAACTACTGATTCTCTTCACTGCAACTCAACTGTAGTTCACCTGATTAACTTTCTTGAACTTACTTGATCTTCTCGTGAATTGACTTGATCTTCTTGGACTCAACTAACTAACACAAACCCGTGCTTGTATATTTATAGCCTAATGCACTGTTCTAGAACTTTTCATCAATTCAAGCACATACCAGAACTTTCTGGAACCTACCCAATCATTCTATAAACATGTACTAGTCTCTAGAATATTCCAGACTGCATTAATCACTGTCATGCTAGAGTCTTCTAGAAAGTTCCACACTATACTGCAATAAACAAATTACATCCTCACTGTACTTAACTCAGGGGTCATGCCAATCAAACAGAATAACAAAACAAAACAATACAACTAAAATACTGTCAGACTATATTCTGACAAATGTCACCTAAGGAAGGCCTCTAGAGGTACTCGAGAGAAGCGCACAGGGGTGCATCGAGGCCAGTGCCATTAGGTGGGTGCAGGCAAATTTGACCCGTAGACCAGTTAGATGCGGGAATGCCTTCTTGGAAGAAGGTGCGAAATGTGTTCAAGAAGGAAAGGTCATGATCAGCCCCTGGGCAATATATGACACTCTATATAAAATTTATCAGAAGTTTCCGAAGCTCCTGAGACAACTGTGGCAGTTCCCGAGGAAGATATGGTCCAAAGGTGTGACACCAAGGGAATGGAAGATTGTAGAAAGGTTGCTTCGTGCCGTAAGAGATGAACTCTGATTCCATTGAACAATGCCGCTCCATTGGGCCCCTAAGCATCGAGGGGAAGTTTTCTCCACAGACTGATCATGATTACCAACAAATGTTGAAACATCTATTCAGAAGGGAGACATCCAGGTTTTGCAGGATGCTCACGTTTTGAGCCAACTCATCCCTGAGACTAAGAAGAAAGAGGCGAGTTTCAGTACCTGTGTCTGGTTAGACCTAGCGAGCGCATACGGTTTCATCCCACACCTACTGAAAGACGTCGCTTTGTCGCACCATAGATTATAGACAACAGATTCGCAACTCCGACATTTTCTTGCGTAGTATCCTAGAGGAGGCGCCACTCTCCTAAATTACCAATTTCAGTTTCCAGCTAGTGCATTGTGACGAGAAATTCTCGCATCTATTTAAGTAGTAACAGCAACTTGACTGAGAACCTCTTTGTGCTCAAATTTCCTAAATACGTGAAAGTTGCACAGAAATGACATTGGTTTGTGCGCTGCAAGAGAGTGTTGAATGTCAATGTGGAACATGCGTATGATTCAGTCGGGAGCCAATCTTTGTTCGGCACATTTTAAGGAATCGTGTTTCGACCAAGCACAAAAGCGGCGTCACGATGAAGGACTCGTCAAATTGTAAGTGTATTTGCAAATTTTATAAATAACGAAAAAAATGCCTACATTCTAGGGCGAATGATGCCTGGCTCTCGACCCCAGCACGGATCGAGTGCAACGGACACGTCTAGACTTATGCATTGTGTTTAGACCGTGCTCATTCCATCATGGCAATAGGATGACCCAGGTTTACTGTAATTTTGTCATCAGTGATTATTAAGTGTACATGTATTTTATGAAAATTGACCTCCCCTTGGTTTAGTTGCTGTGACTTACATATGTCTGCAGCATTTCTTGTGCAAGTGAGTCGAGTTCATACGGCCTCAAAGCCGACGAAAGTTCAGTAATTCATTATCTGATTCTTCAAGTACATGAATGTGATGACCGTAACCACTCTCTTCTCTTTTTCATTCTAATTGTCCAGTTCTCGCTCAAGATCGTCCTAGTCGTCTGATCTGCTATGTTCCGCCACTGCAATTGATTGTCAAATGACCAAATGTCTTCCACCCATTACGTCATTTGGCGGGAGCCTTGAAAATAACAATTTCAAAATTAAAAAAAAAATTCGCGACTGTTTAGAATCAAAATTCGCGACTGTTTAGAATCAAAAGTGCTTATTTAGTTAGATTTTATGGTATTTATTTTATATTGACTAACTGAAACCTCAAAAACTAAGAAAACGTATGAACTTTTTAGTCACCTCCTGTTTATGGGTATAAGACGATGGTCCATTGCTGCTTACATTGTATTAATGCTTGGGTAAGCAGCATGTAGGGCAGGGCAGATAGAATTAAAGACCATTGACTTTTATTATATTTATTTTGTGGAGGAGTTGTCAATTACAGGACATACACTGGAATATACATGTATCAGAATTGTGTACCAGTAAATGTCGGATCCAACTGAATTGAGGGATTGAATTCGAGTTCGTTGAAATCTGACTTTTGCTGAAATGAATTGAATGTACCAGCACAGTAAATTTGTCCTAGCTAGACATATCCCGTTTATGTCACAGTTCTTTTTTTTTCTACTGTATGATGGTGGTATTTTGAAATAAATCGAAACTTTATTGCTTGAAATGGTATCTCAATGTGTTGTTTCCGTAAGTGTGAAGACTTTACAAGCTCGGCCTAAAAACTTTGGGAATGCAGTGATTCAATGGCGCGAGAGCGGGCCCGATTGACAGCTGGTAAACAACTGAAAGATTATGTTCTATACAATTATAAAGACCGAAAAAGGTTAATGACTGTATATTCCCACGTAGGTGATATAAAGGAAATATTTTCCAAATTTTCTACGTTTCGGTGATTGTCTTTTCCACTGAGCAGGCAAAGCCTCCTAGGCCCTAGCAGCACTCAATGAGAATTTCAGCCATAAGCATTAGGAATTTTGTTTGTGCAATGGCTTATATGACCGTCTAAGCAATGCGTGGGTCACAGGTTTACATTGTTTTAGCAATTTCTTAAACCTCTCTAGTATTTCAAATTTTATTCTGAAAATTTCTCGGCTTCCTTAAGGTCAGCGTGCTTTTGTTGATATTTCTTCCCCTACCAATATCGCGGACCGCGTGGCACGCACTGTCTGGCTTGCGAGTAGTGACTTGTCCTCTCCATATAGATCTAATTCACGCGGCAGACATTAAAATCCAAAGCGAGGCTTACTGCGATAAACAAAGCGGAAGCTGACATTGCTCGAGTTAAATGGCTGGTCTTTCGAGTCAAACCTGTGTATTAAATCTTAAAAAAGTGCCAATAATTAACCACAGAGACGTAGAAAAATACATTAGAGAACAAGTCAATGCGCAAAAGAGTTGTCTAACGGAAGGGTATAAGTTTTATTCTTAAAACTACGTTCGAAACGTGAAAAGTAAATATGACCAAATTGCGGCGATCGTGTTACGGATTAGGAATACGGTGAATACGGGGTTACTTTTCTTCTCGTAAATTGTTGATAAAAATGCTTTGTACACAAACCCGGTCATCTGCTCGCATTTCTGAGGAGTTGAAGATATGATTGACAGTGGTGGCTCATCGCATTTTGCTGTCATGTGCAAACCACACGTGGTTTAATTTGTTGATAAACTCAACGTCAAGCAAAGCTTAGGCCCTGGTAGTTGGTCTGTCATTGATCTGCAAGAATGATTGATGTTGTTAAAATTATTTTTTATAAAATAAAAAACCAATCAATTCTGCTTTCTTGGTTTTAATTTATAATTCTTACATCTATTTCACGTGTCAGGTTTCAAATATCAATCTGGACAAGGTGAAATTTAAAATCAAAACACCTAGTTCGTTCGTCTAAAGCACAACCTGAAAAAATAACCCATCTCGGTTTAGAGCTTAATTAAATTTAACTGGGCAGAGCAAGGATAGCTGTCATATTCCTTCAGGGGCCTCGTTTTTAATGTTTATTATGAAATATTCAGTACAATAAATATACATACCCACAAAGCGCCAAGAGGCATTGTACTTGGGTTAAATAAACACAAAGAAATCTATATACAATTAGTATACACAAACACATAGATTAAAAAACTCGCTTATCCAAGGGTGAAGGTGCCTCTGTCTTCTGAAAGGGGAATCTTTTCTCCGAGTGAGCCATTTAACGGAGTTATCGTAGTGAGCCTCGTTTTGAAGCGCGCTTCCTGTCTGCGTGAATTAAGTTTATTCAGCCTTCATGTTAAGCTGTAGCGTGTCAGTTCGTTAAACAAATTCGCAAAGTAGTCTCTGTGAACTTGGTTATAATAACCAACACAGTTACAGTGAAAAGTTTCTCCATCGAAATCCTGGTCTTTCTATCCGACAAATCACGGTGATTTCATGAACGTGAATGAAGTCTGGACAGCTGTCTGGCATATGGGGTTTCACCATGAGTAGGCACTGGTCAGTGATATAGTAAACAAAACACAAGGATGTCCGGAATGGTTATATAACATAAATTGCTTGCTGGGACAGTGGTACGTCTTGAGAAATGATTAAACTTGCACTTAATTAACTTCATGAGAATTCATGACTTCTGTAAAATTGTGTCAAATGGCTTGTGGCCTCTGAAAAAAATAAATTAATTAATTAATCAATGAAATGTGTGTGTGTGTGTGTGTGTGTGTGTGTGTGCGTGTGTGCGTGTGCGNTTTTTTACCCAATAAAAATCATATTACGTCGCTGATTGACTTTCCCATAAGACTTACCCACACGCGAATCTGCTCTGGCTCAAGTCTGGTGGTTTTAAAGGAGAATGCCACCCGATTTAATTAGTCTTTTTTGCCGTCTTAATCGGTCTATATCCACATCGCCTCGCATACGGTCGACCTTACCTTGCCAAGAGGTGTCGCGTTAACCTGTGAGGAAGGTGGGAAACGACGCTAGCGACGTCAGCGGTTCATATGCAGAGTGAATGCCGCTATGTTGAGGTGTATCTTTCCCGCTTGTCCAAACTAAGCAGCTGCGAGGAAAGCGGGTATATCATTTTTTTACTTCCTCGAGAGTCCAAAATGCTTAGGAAGTAGCACATGGTAGTGCAGAATGAAATGTACGCTGTAAATAGCAAGTATGAGGCCGTGAAACATCTCCGAGTCTGTGGCCTGCAGACGTCGACAATGCCTGACGAATTTCTTCATCACTGTATTCCTGTTCGAATTTATAGCCTGTAAATCTTAACGATCCACCTGCGAAGTCGGGACTGATGAGCTCTGGCGGGATTGCGAGATGCCATGTTGGCTTATATTACTGAGCATTCTGTTTCAAAATGAATTATTCTAACCCTAACCAATACTTATACAAAACTGGAACAAAGTGTGTCTCATTAGATGCAATTTGTAATGCCTTTGGAGTGTTCGTGAGTGCAAGTGATTTGAGAAGCCAGCAATGAATAAATCACTGCGTTACCGGCTTTAGGTGCAATAAAACTACATGTAATTGACGGGACACCGAGGCCGTGTGAGCTCATGCTAATTTAGTGTTTGCTGGCAGAAACTATTGTGAAACAACTCGATTTCCATCCCACGGCCAGGAGTTCGGGAAATCTTTATTTACATTTCCATTACTCAAATAATGATTGTCAATGTACAACTTCTGCCCTGGGTGCCTGTGGCCAAAGCGGAACCTGAATTCGCGGCCCCCGACGAGTAAGTAGATTTGCAGTTTCGTGGCTAATTCACCAACATAATCACGTGCACATTGCTTTGCTCACTAGAATAGTATTTTCTTGAGTGGAAGTTTAGTTTCCACTGAACTTTGGCTGGTTTATGTTCGTGATGTCTGATTAGTTTCCGAGCCACTGGCCGGGATAACGAGTCAATCCGGGCCCGGCCGCGACGGGCCTGATCGGGCTCCGAGCCACTGGCCAGGATAACAAGCGTTTTGTGTTTAGAACTCAAAAAATCACAAGTCTAAACAACACAGATCTAGGTTCTCCTGTCTGTATCTCACGGAAAATACTTCGAAATTATCTCTGAACAGACCCCAAACTCCTGCTACGGACCTTATTGGCCTGCCGAACTTTGTAGGCTACGTGTGTCCAAATACCAATAAACCCGTAAGAGCGAAATAAAACAACACATTTTTATAAGATCTCGGTGTATTTTTAAGGGTTTTACATCGAAGTCTGATGATTTATTGGTGTTAAACGATGACTTCAAGCGATAAGCTGACACCAGTAACCCGTGTTGTGAACTGCTGAACAGACTGCGTGTGAAACGGATGACGTCATTGGATAATTTCAACACCTCCGTCTGCCGTCAGGTGTCAGGTAACGCAACCGTACGTGTCGTTATGGAGTAGAACTACTCGATCTAAATTGATACAAATTAGGTTGTTTTTTGGGTGGCATGCTCCTTTAACAGGCGTAAGGACATGACCTGGCGTGCGTTCAGTAGACGCTAGGACCTACGCTAGGACCTAGCTAAAACCTAGTCAAAGTCACGTGTTTTCATTTAAAATACACGGCAATATCTCACGTAATCTCGCGAAGTCTTGCTTTTTAGCGAGGTCCTAGCGTTACTGAACGGGAGGCTGATATAGCGAATTGTGAGCGTGCTATCGTTGCCACGAGCGGTTACCAACGTCTTACGTTTTACAAAACTTAGGGAGATAGTACATTAACGTGAATCGACGTACATGTATTTTCACATTGCTTTCTGTTGTATATTCGTTTAAAATATACTTCATGTAACGTTGAGATAATTTTTAATTAACAGTTTGTTATTTGTAAACTGTATTTATTGAAAAAATTACTTATTCGTCGGTTCCTCGCACTCTCCCAAAAAGCTTGAATCTGCCATTCAATGAAAAGCAGACGAAACGATTACACTTTGCCGTAAACGGCATTTTTAACGTTGGGCAGATCTTTGCTTTGATTTGTTTGCATTGTTTCTTCTGTGTTTGGCTTTCAAATTTGCCGAATGGAGTGGAGCTTGTGTTGACTGGGTCGAGGGGGTTGTGGGCTGTGGGTCGAGGAGGTCGTGGGTCGAGGTTCGAGGGGGTTGTGGGTCGAGGGAGGAGTCATGGGTCGAAGGGGTCGAGGAGGTTTTAGAACAATCCACTCTTCCGCTAGCGATTGCATCTGGTATAATGTGAAAATTCAAACCTCAGGCTTATTACACTATAACTCCCTGTTGCACACCTGAGAAATGATTTGTGTGTCACCAGTGTTCCACTGGCATTTTTATCCGTCCAAGAACTTACTCAAGAATCTTACGACTGCCAGATATCGCGTGTTAGTTATATTTTAAGAAAATGACGGCAAGTAAGGCGTGGAACCCGACCCCCCGAAATATAGATACTTTTTATCTTGTTTGTTTGTAATTTCTATTGGAAATTTGCTTTTCATCTGTATGTCAAGTTCAAAATAGAGTCAAATGAGAGTCAAATAGTCAAATGTTCCGAGTCAAAAGTACATCAGAGAACGACTGAGGATTGTGAATGACGTCGCGTAGGACTTTTGAAGTCTAATAGCCGTGGTTTTAAACGTCTGTTGACGGAATCCATTGCTGTTGCGAGTTGGAGTTCGTACATGCGAATATTTGAATGAAATACACCAGTGCGAGCATAAAACTCTAGACCTAGAATGCCAACTCTCGCACGTTACCCATGTTTCTAATATTAGAGCAAAAAGTGCGTGCGTGTATTATTTCTATTTTCAGTTGTTTCTATAATAATTCATTTGTGTAATGTTTACCCAGGTGCTGTTTTTAATTCGATTTCTGAGAAGTAATGAGGCCTACTGTTTTCTGTATTTTGTAGTACCTACCTATACCCATGAAATAAAATTTTAAAAAATGAAAAGTTTAATTAGTAAAAGAACCCAATCCTGTACTTCGTTGCTGACAGTTCATTGCCAATTGCCCATTATTGGCGGACTGTCCCACTTTTTTAGTTTTATCGCGCCATCTCACCACACCATCTAAATGTCCCGCGTTTTGACACACGGCCAAATTGACATATTATCACATTCGATTCTAATTTCCGACGCGGCATAGCTATATTTTCCCGCTCGACTAATAAGAAAAAGAACGGGACGTTCCATGGGTTTTTGCGGCACCCGAAATTCCCCATTCAACTATAACAACAACAAAAACGCTCTCACGGCAATTTTGGGTGTTACATCTCCCGTTAAACAAAAAACGCTGACGGTACGTCGTTGTGTGTTGCAGCGAATATTTCACCCTTACGTTTTGGCTTAGACCCAGATGTCCCGCTTTTTATCCTGAAGTCCCGCTTTTTAATCCGGTTGTTTCGTTGTTTCGTTCTTGAGCTTTGACCGTTACCACTACATGTATGCAACAGGTGTTCAAAATAACGTCGTCCCTTTGTCATGAATATTGTTATTTTCCAGAGTCCACTTTCTTTGGCAACATATCAATTGTAAAAATGTGTTCCAATGTCTCTTGATTACGGTAACATACACTATATGTATTTGTATCACTAACCTTTACTTTCTGAACAAAGGAGTTTATTACCAAACTTTTATGGAAAGTCCTACACTGCAACCAGTGTGATGAGGTATCCTCAGTACATTTCAAAGCTACGCAATAGATGTTTGCCCATTTTCTATCTATCAAAAAACCTTTATCTGCAGAATTTGAATAGATACTTGGAGTGATTTAGCGCACTTTTCGTATATGCCACAGCATTCTGAATTTTTTACCTAAGAATGTAATTGTGAAACGACATCAAAGGTCGCGTTTTACAATGTATAAAGATGTAAAATTTTTGATGAATGCCTGACTAAATTATCCAAAGCAATTGTGAGGGATCCATATTTGAAAACTTTTGTCTCTATAAGGTAGACATACTTTGAATCATTGAAATTATTTCCCTAATGGCTTAACAAGTCATTTATATAAACTCTCTGATTCATTTCTTTTTTATCTTACTATTACACGCTGTTATTTTCGCGTTTTGCTAACGCTCTTGGTTTTTAGAGTTAAAAAATACTTCAAACCAGTCAGGTATGCGATATGATAATTACTTATTGATTAAATTATTGATCGTTTGCTTCTGCTATAATCGTGCAATTCGGTTGAAGAAACGGTTCAGTTGCTTAAAGTTTTAATGTGAGTAAATTCCAGTAAGTACACACACCTGAACAAATGAATGCAAACAATTCTCACGCATGCGCGGCGCAACCTCAGCGGCCGCGAGATCGGAGTTGGCATTCCAGGGCTAGAGTTCTGTGGTTTGAGGGATTGCTTCGAGTCTACGAAAATACCAGAGGAGTTCCGGGTGAGATCGTATTTATATATGTCAATGTTCTCTGGATAGCCCTAGCAACCACACGAGAGAAATGAATTACTTTACACACAAGCTTTAATTCATAGTGTGCACCGCATGAGAAAGACAATGCACGTGTTGACTAACATAGTAAAAGCATTTTCACGTGTCGTTCGATAAAGTCGCATGAAAATGAGCCCCATTCAACAGATCAAGTTAAATTTAATGAAACACTCGCCGTGGTCTCGCAAACAGGATCGTGTTTGCATGCTCACGTAATTTGCAGCGAGGTAGTCGATTAAAATTGGCACCACCTGGTCAGTAATGCTAATGCAGAATTGTCGATAAATGTTATATTTCATTTCTTTCAATTGCCACAGTCACCGAATTAAGGTTTTGAAAATCAACCCAGATTGTGTTCCGGTAGTTTCCTACCTGTAGCCCTGCCTCTATAAATACGAAACAAACAGGGCAGAGTTCACTAACGCTAGGACCTCGCTAAAATCTATCCAAAATCACGTGATCTCATTTAAAATACTTGACGATATCTCACGTAATCTCGCGAAGTCTTGCTTTTTAGCGAGATCTTAGAGTTTATTTTAACCGAGCACCCGGACATTCGCTGAACAACTATATTTTAATCAAAGCAGATAAGACACTGGGTCATTTAGCCAGACGGACTCTCTCCTGTTACTGATCGCGAGTGCTGCATTCAAGAGCCATAACATTCCGCCACTTTCGACAATGGCGAAATAAGCTTCGCAACAGTCAGTGTGCGACCTGAATAACGAGATTTTATAACATTCCAACCAGAATCTGATGAAATTTCATGCATAGGCTCTTATTTGGAATGTGAAACTATTTGTCCTTATTTGGACTATGGTAATCAATAATGATAACATGTTAATTGCTCAACAAATGTCAAGGGGTTAAAAGTGACATAGGAGGTAAAATAATTTTCAACGATTTAACCAAAAATCAAAGTTTGCTGAGTATTAATTTCACCAGAAATCACAATTAAGGTTCCGAGACCGTATAATTGCTTTCATTTTCAGAACGTTGAGATCGGTGATTCATTTTTTATTTATTCCTTGGAAATAGTCTCGCTTATCCATCCGAGGGAGACGAAACAAACACTACTCAGAAAGATTCTAGTCAAACTCCCCCAAGACGACCACTCTCTATGGTCGGTTAAAAATAATTTTTTTGGTGAAAGCTAACTTTCATTTCATCACATGGTTTGAAATTTTTACGTTCAAGTTTGATTATCGTCTCTGGCAACTTATAAAACCAGATTTAGTGATTTACTCTTTCTGGAATGTCGGAGTGTTTTGAATGATCCTTTACTGATATACTAAAAACTGAAAATATATAATAACTTTGCTTACTTCTGCATTCGTACTTCACATGCAGAGTTTTAGGGACCCAAGCACATGGATCACCAAACACTCTATTGCTTGCTGGAACAACGCACTGTATGCGTCCATCACATCGGGCCTTCATTTCTTGAAGTGATGTTTTAGCAAGGCAATTTTCACCATTTCCATAGTGCGCAAACGTGACGTCAACGACTGTACTGACATCACACGAAAGTGTAATGCTCGTATATTCCGTTGCATATGCAGTATAACTGTAAGAAAAATGGCGTTATAAAACTACAGATTACACCAACCTCATCCAATATCATATTCGTTAAGTTCTGAATGCAATAATCGCGCATATTAGTACAACACTAAAACCACGGCTCAGGCCTCTGTAACTCCGCACAAAATAAAAATGAGCGGCCAATTAAATGTCAGTGGCCGACTTAAAGGGGCGAAGGGGGCTATGGCCCCCTAAAACTCTCCCTGGTTCCATTTGGCAGTTAGAGGGTGCGAATGTCTGACTGGCTAAATCCTGGCTAATACTCTGCCCTGGCCCCCGTAACTCAAAATCCTGGATCCGCCCCTAAATTTATGTTGATTATGTTGCGAATGGTCTGCAGTAGGTCTTTGAAGCTATTTTAAGTAAAAGTGTCGCCCCATCTGGTGTCTGCTCTGTCTGGAAGTCCCACTAATTTGAAAGTACTTCCTTGTTCAGGCCTAAAATTTTGCTGCAAACGAAAGTACCCTTCAGAGAAAGGGAAATTGAGAAAAATCTGGTAGGAAGTGGTACATTTTAGCCACAATTTCTGGAAACTAGTCAAGCGCGTTGAATCTTGTCTTCAATCTGGGACTGGAGCAGTGGTGAAATTTTTGTTCTGGGAGAAATATTCCAAATTAGCAATGTTTTAGTAATTTTTTGACATCTCGAGATTTTTCCGGTGGACATACCAAGGCAAAATCCATGGATTGTTGACTTCCCTCAACCATGGGAAAATCCATCGTGTATGTTTTATATAAGTCACATATGTTTGCCACGTGTCCTCAAACAGAGTGGTCTTTTGTTGAAACAGTTTGCGATGTCGACGAGACCAGCCACTCGCTTTGTGGTCTTAGCTCAAATATAAAAAGACAAACTTGTGCAACAAATTTCCGCGAAATCCGACACTAACAGAATATTAATAATTTATTGAGTGACAAATCATGCAGACATAGACACCGATTAAATTTCTTATCTCTACAGCACAGTGGCTGTTCACTTCTGAATTTTCTGCACGTCGCATTTAAGCGACCAATCGACAAACTGTTTACTTCTTTTACGTCACCTTGTCATGAAAAACAACCCCAGTCATGGAAGATTACGACCAGTGGGCAAATTTAATATTATTCACCAATCCAAATGTCACATGGATGAATGTTTTCGTCCTCATTCTCGTGAACAGCATTACATTGAACACACGGTGTGTTTATTCATGTTGAAAATGACACATTTCGGCTAAAGATTTTGGAATGCCTATTGACCAGTCACGAAAAATCTGTGTTGAATGAGCAGCTCACGTGTGTACCGCACGCTGGCTCTGTTTCATTAGGCATTCACACTCTCTGCTTGTATGCCCCTCTTCCTGCTGTCACGTAAATTTCACTGTTTGTTTCGCTTCGTATATGCTCATCGCACTTATTTCCTGATAATGAGACATGCAGTCTCGAAATATAGCTAGTGTTTTAATTTGTTTGTTTGCTGTTTCTGTTTCTGTTTGTTTCTGTGGTGACGTCAGAGGGTAGGCACCGGGATAGTCTCTGGCCATCCTCCTTCCAGTATCGCACGCAATGTAAATTTGGAGAGGCAACCAAATTCATGCTGGTTACACACTCTTCGATCTTTTCCCCTGATACGAGTTTTTGCTGCATCTCCGTATTGCCATCCTCGCTCTATAAGGCGCTTTGTTGCCCATCTCTCCTGCTGTTGTACAATCTCAGCATCTGTAAGCGATTCATGCACTCTGGAGATTCCATCTGCTGGTGTGAGGAGCAGGTCGGCAATCGGTTCTGCGATGCCTGCAAGCTCATCTGCCTTGACGTTGAATGAAATGCCACAGTGTCCCGGTATATAAACACTCTGGTGAAGAGACCATTAATAGAGCTGAACAGAGGGATCCAGGAATCTTTCACATGACCAATTTTTAGGCTGTTAATGAGGCTGAGGGAGTCTGTAAGTAGAAATGGTCTGTCTGCAGCTGTTGTGTTCTGTAAGAGCCAGACTAGGGCGTCTTCATATACGTCACATTCAGCTCTAAAAGACGAGGATTTTCCAACCCGTGCTGTTGACCATTCAAAGAGGCGTTGACCCCCGCGAGTCCAAGCAACTGCTGCCCAAGCCGTAGTGTCATCTCTTACTGAGCCGTCCGTTGCAACAATGATTGTGGGAGGTTGTTCTTCAAGCCATTCCGATACAGTTGCTTGGTTGATACAGTCAGCTCTTTACCGCCAATGACGGCCTCCAATCTCCATGGTGTTGATGACAAAGTTTGTGGCTTTGGACCACTCTATCCTGTTGATGTTCTCCACTGGACATACCTCTTGGACAAGCTCCCTAGCTCCGATAACCCATGATTGAACAGTTTTCAGCCTCTGTGCAGTGTGCTCATCACTATGCACTCTCAAGTCCAGGTACAGAGGATGTGAGTTGGTTGTAGCTGCCTTTAGAAATGCTTGGGCTGCCAGTGTTTTCTGTTTAGTACGGATGCTATTGATACTTAACCAGTATTGGAGACTGTCTACCGGAGTGGGTCTAGCTGCACTGGTTACTATCCTCATGGCCTGGATTTTGAATCCTCTGTAGTTTGGTCATTGACTGTTGGGAGGCACATAGGCACAGATGGAGCCCATACTCTGTTCTTGCGCCGACAGTTGCATTCATGAGCTGCACCAGGCTCTTTTGTCGGATATCCCTTCAGTTTGCTGGTCTTTCATCAGCTTTGGAAGAACCACCATGCTGCAGTCTCTAAGGTCCTGGTCCATGGTTCCATCAACAAGTGAACTGTTTATGATCTGAAGGAGCTGGCTCCTCTCCTCTGGGCTCATGCTTTTCAGGTTAGAGTATTTAACTCCATCCGACCCGGGAGCCGAGTCTTTACTTATCGAACGTAGGGTTGCATCTAGTTCTTCAAGTGAGACTGGTTGCTCATTGTTTTGATCATTCACTGTGCGTAATGCTTGCTGGACAATGTCAGGGCCATCTGGCTGCAGTTGGTTCTGGTATCTTAGAAGGAAAGCTTCGCCCTTTTCCTGGTCTGTAGCAACCGTCTTACCATTAGGTCCCTGGATTAGTTGAGGTGCACGTCCTGATCCGGTTGAGATTCTTTGCATTTCCTTAGCCAGATTCCAGAATTTGCTGGTGATTGATGGGACTCCGGGGTCAGAACTCTGACAGAAATTATCCCAAAGCATCTGTTTGTTCTTCAGTGCAACAGCCTGATAGTTAGCAACATCATCGCCGAATGCCTTGCGTCGCTCACAGATTTCTTCCTTCGACACCCCTTGCCTCTTGGCTGAGGTATACTCTTTGCTCCTTTGCATCTTACTACTCCAGACATTGTCCACTTCCTTCGTCCACCATTTAGGTTTGCGCCTTGAATTATTGGTTTTGCGCTTAGCTTTGGCCTCCTTCAGCCTTTTATGCACCTGCTGAACGACTGATTTACCCCTTGTCTTGTACTTGAACCCAGGAGGGTTTTTTGAGGGGACTGGGTCCCCTGCTTTATTAATGTGAATAAGAGCTGGTCTGTGATCACTGCCCATGAGGGGAAGAAGCTTCCAGTCAAGTTCAAGGACTACCTTAGGAGTGGCTAGAGTCAAGTCAACACATGAATCAGAATTTCCATCTCGTTCTGCTACTCTGGTGTTTAGGATGATGCAGTCCAGATTGGGTAAAGCTTTCTCCAAGGACTTGCCATTAATATTGGTGGTGGTATCTCTCCATAACGGACTACGTGCGTTGAAGTCCCCTGAGATTATAACTTTGGGTCCCATACCAAGCTTAATCCACATCTCTTCTGTAGTCATACTATCACATGGAACTCTTGTGAAAGAAAGGCATATCACAAAACTCTGTTGGAGCAAGTACAGGAACTGACACAACCTAATAAAGCTATTGTTATCAATGGAGACTTCAGTGCTAGGAACACTACGTGTTATGTACCCGACAACCAAGCCGCGGTCTTGAATCATTTGATATACTCCTCTCCAACGACTGTATTCAACATATAAATGAATCAACGCGAATAACAGGCACTTACATCACATTTTCACGAAAGACGTCGCTCTAGTCGGTTGGCGACCAGTCTTTCACATATGGCACATCACATTTACGAAATACCGCGAAAAACGGGTGATGAGGCTGGATCTCGCGAGATCATATCGGTTCGTATCCGCGCCAAATAAACCGCAGAGAAACGTTTCGTCATTGTTGCAATTTGAATGAGTTTTGTAGCAGTTATGACTAAATTCTTAAAAATGGTAATTATAATCCTTGTAGATGAGAAAATCCGTATTTGTTGACTCGTTTACTTATCAAAATAAACACTTATCTCCCTTGTCATGCATACTCGGGGAATTCCCTGTCAATGGAATCCCCGAGCAGAATCGCGACGAATGCGGACGATATTGGAGTACCTGTAGTATTAATTGAAGCAATTTTAAAACGAAAAACATCATTGAAACGGTTTAGTTATCACTAAGTGAACATAAAAGGTTCACTGAGCGATTAAAATAAAACTAGCAGAAGAAGCACAGTTGACAGGTCAACTAATTGCACTTTTGACGTTCCCACACTGAACTGCAATTTATTTGCTTATTAGCCCTGTAGTTCACAAAACTTAAGTAGATCTGTGCCGTGCACTAACAGTGACGGATCTAGGATACTATAAAGGGGGTCCCAACATATTGCCTCGAGGAATTGGGCAGAGCGCGGTTGTATGTGTACAGGCGTCCCGAAAGTTGCGGGGGCCCGGAGTATGAAGCTTCTGTTCGGGAAATCTATCGACTAAAAAAATTTTAAAAATAAAAAACGGGAACGAGAGCCCGCCACTATCTGGCGTCTGAGTCGCCACCCTTCTCCAGTACCGGTTCTAGTTATATTTCCTCACGCGTCGTGCTGTTGCTGTTTCATTTTGCTTGCGAGAACATCAGACTTCTGGTATACTGCTACAACCGTTCCATGGTTGTGCCTTTTCCATTGGCAGTATTTTCTACAAAATCTGTGTTGTCAACAGCAGAGGCACCCTTCTTCAGGAATGGGGGTACATGAAGCCCTTCAAACTCCTTGTTTATCTCCATTACATCTACAGCTAGATCAGTTTCTAAGCGCAGGGAGCGGTCACGTGGGACACAGTATCCATGTGCATTCAGTAGTCTCATTAGTTTCTTGTTTCTGGTGTCATAATGGACAGTTAGAACGAGTCCAAGGACTTGAGAGTTTTCTCTTGCATGCTGTTGCCTGAAGGTTGCTGAATCTATGCTTGGTTTGTACTTCACTTCTCGACTGTATTCAATTCACCATGGAGGCGGAATCCAATAGAACCTTGCCTTTCTTGGATCTATGTGACACGTCGTTGATAATGGTTCCATCAAAGTCAGAAAACCGACACACACGGACCAATACCTTCAGTTCTCATCCAACCACCCTTTAAAACACAAACATTCTGTTATCCGTACCCTCCTGGATAGAGCTGAACGTTCCATCACTGACTTTCGAAGAAGTTGACCATGTTGAAAATGCTTTACGCGCTAATGGATACCAGGATTGGATGTTCACAACCCCCCCAGTCGTAAACCTATTGAAAAACTCGATGGTCCCTCTGTCGTTACATACTCGTCAGACCCAATGATCAAACCCCGATGTAAAAACATTGTGGGGTCATTTACCAGCTGACGTGTGACCAGTATCCCAACCACAACCGTTTGGAGAAACCAAAAGACCGTTTTAACCAGATTCAAAGAACAACAGGAATTAGACAGACATACACTGCCTGTGGGGCAACACATATTTGCGACTTGACATTCCATCTCCCTTGAATCATCTAAGATCTTTGTCAAAGGACAGAATTGGTATGCTGGCAACTTAAAACAGTCCATAAACATCAGCACTGACCATCCCGTTTTGGCAGTTCGTGGTGTGAATTGCTGACTAGCATACGCGCGCAACCAAAGGGGCTCGGGGGGCGAATGCACAATGCATAGGCCTTGAACAAACCCCGTTTGTTGTTTTTTTTAGTAATAAGGTCCACAAACCCAAAAATTCTACACCCCCTGCATCCCTACATTTTAGGCTGGACGCGCGCATGAGGCGAAATTCTGGTTAGTCCTGTGTCCTGCCCCCCAACTCAAAATCTTGGATCCGCTCCTGCAATTATTATCGTCTGCAACTCAGGCGCCGATTTCTCGGTAACTACAATATCTATTGTGGTTATTTAACTACTTTCAGGAGATGTTACATCTTCAATGCACAGTTACAGTTGTTTTCATCGTTGTTATCTCTTTTTAAGTAAGAAATCGTCACATTTAAAACTGTTTCTTTTACTGGAGAAAACTTGCAACCTAACGCGCAAGTACATACATATAGGGTGTGATCCGCCACGTGAACAGCCTGCGTGAAGTATTTAAAAATCTGCCGAAAAAATGAAAGAAACTTAGGATTTCGAAACGTATGGGATAAATACAAAACGTACCTTGTTTGGCGTACACGAAAAATTATTCCGCGTATCGACTGAGACCGAAGGAATAATGTCGAGTGGGATATTACTTCATCTATGCCACTCTCGGTACTTTTTGTGTATTTATGTGGCATGTCACAGAAAACAAAATGAAAGTGTGGGGATTTTGCCATTCTACACCTGTCCAATGAGACCTAGATAAACACCTGACCTGATGAGGGACAAACATTTGTTTACAACATAGACCGTCTGTTTACAATTGAATTTGATTCCAAAATGTAAAAATATGGTGATTGTCTATTGTTTTTGACCACAACAGGATAATTTCTACATCAGGACTCAACGCCAAAGTGAATGATTAAAACGAGAAACACAAAACTATTGAGCAGTTGATTCTGTGGGCTAGTAGTTGCAGGCATAAGCCGCGGAGACAATGTCAAAGGCAAACTCCGGCGTGATTGTGTATGGCCTCGGTTCGCTTTTTGCAAAAAATGGACAAAAAAGTGGAATTACAAGTATCCATGGCACTGCACTAAAGACTGGAATTAAGGTTGAGATCTTGGCCACTTACCAAGTACTTTTAACGAGAAGAATAAGCGGGGAACTCGCTCAGTCCCGTCGTCGTGATTTTGCAGTAGGCCTCCGTGAAGCTTGCGACTGCAGCACACGGATTACTACTGTGGCTGTAAAAGGACGGCACAGCAACTTTTTTCCGTTGCCAACTCTATCGATAGACTTGCTATCTCTATCGATAGACTTACTAACTCGATCGAAAGACTTATTAACTCTATCGATAGAGTTACTATCTCTATCGAAAGAGTTATTAACTCTATTGTTAGATTTACTACATGTATCTCTATCGATATACTTACTAACTCTATCAATAGACTTACTATCTCTATCGAGAGACTTAGTAACTCTGTCGATGGACTTACTATCTCTATCGATAAACTTACTATCTCTATCGATAGACTTACTATCTCTATCGGAAGACTTAGTAACTCTATCAATAGTGTTACGACATCGTGGTTACTACCCCGGTTTCAGTTAAAATGGAGGACCGAAACAAGTATATTGTCGATTTAATCAAGCTAGGACTGACTCAAAATGAAATAAAAAGGTACTCATGCGTCGTTTTGGAACGTCACTAAGCACAATGCAATTGGGACGTGTTTTTGACGGCGTAAAAATATGTCTGCTTTTGATGAAATGGTTGGTTTTGTTGAAGAACACGTCGCGGGTTCAGGTCAGATGCACGGTTATAGATTTATGCACCAGAAATGTTGTAACTGTACCACGAGGGACAATTTAACTGCCTTCTCTCGTGTCGAGTTGCTATCACCAGAGCCTTTTGATTTAATTTTAGTGTGTCTATTGTCACTTATTCATTTTGTTTTATCCTGTTCTCCCTTGAGGTCTTATAATAAATAATTGCTCATAATGAATTTAAACAGTTAGTTCCGATGCTACACTTTTTGTTTATACATATAATGCCAGATGTGCATGTTTGCAGTGAAACGTAAATAGCAATTATTGAATACTTATTTAGAAAAAATAAAACTCTTAAATCCAGTAACTCCATATCAGTCGATAAAAACAAGTCCCATAAACAGGCGGTTAAAACATGGTACTTCGACGCAGTGGTCGGCACACCTTCAAGAATGGAAGCTATTGTCGGTAGGTCTAATCTTCTGAAAGTAACGAAACGTTGACTCTTAAAAATCATCTCACCAACTTGTAACTTGGTTATAGTTACCACATTATCGTATGTATATCCATGTACATGTATATAACAAGAAATCATTATGCCAATTCAAATTTTGTTTAAACAAAAAGAACGACTTAAATCCATTTCACTACCTCACTCAGTGTGTATTTTGAACAAAATAATACGTAACACAACACATCAACTAATACATTATGAAAAGCTTGTCTACTCAATTAAAAAAACATTTTTAACAGTCTGTTCGGTGCCTACATATGAGTTCCTGAGCCACAGCAAAAGCTAACACACTGTCAAACTTAAAATCAACACGTGTATCTTGTTTATCCAGATACCAACAAACCCAGAACGAACTTACTTTTAAGAACAGTGGTCGCCAATTTTGATGTCCAACGGCACCTCCCTAACCAAATATAGGGTCAGTGCGCCCCAGAATAATGGCTGATACAGCCAAAATGAATTAGCCGTGCCTACGTCTGTAGTGTATGCCGAGACAAGTGGCCAATTAATATTATTACGTAGCTACCCCTGTTGGGAGGTATGACAGATATAAAATATCATGGGATTCGTACAAGATCATTTAATTGTTTAAATAACCGTTGCGCCTGTCTCTGTGCCTGTGTTGTGGGTCATGATACATCGCAGAAGAAGAGTTACTAAATTTATCGATAGGCATAGTAAGTCTATCGATAGAGTTAGTAAGTCTATCGATAGAGTTACTAAATCTATCGATAGAGATAGTAAGTATATCGATAGAGTTACTAACTCTATCGATTGAGATGGTGGGTCTATCGATAGAATTAATTAATCTATCGATAGAGATAGCAAGTCCATCGATAGAGTTAATAAGTTTATCGATAGAGTTAGCAACGGAGAAAAAAGTTGCCGTGCCGTCCTTTTACAGCCACCGTAGATTACCCCTACGCGGCGGCGAACGGGTGCGCATAAAATACCAAGCCGGTGAAGGCCGCGCCTTCACACGACTTGAATTTTGGAAAATTATTGAACGTTGAAATCGTTTCTCTGATTTCTCTCGCCGCTGAATATTGAGCACTCAACATAGCAGGCGTGAACTGTAAGCACAGGCTGTGGACAAATACCCCCGGATAGTAATTTGGCTTGGTGAAAGAAGCACGTTCGTCGGATCGACAGAAGCCACGACTTGTTGAGACAAAGAAAAATTCAAGTCTGGTTTTTGCGGCTGCAGAACCCAGCGCTTTTCAGTCGCGGGAACGAATGGGAATGAGGCGCGTGTAAACGGGGCAGCTCTCAACTTGTGTTTGTCCGACGGAGTCCAAGCCAACATCTGGGTCCGAAATCAGCGTTTTAATATATATGGATGCACATACTATAATCGATGAATTCGAAAACCAGTTTTCACAATTAGGAGTTATTCTTGTAAGAAATTGATGACGTTTCAGAGAACTTAATAGTTCCTACCTGAAATTCGGAAAAACCTCTATCATCCGACCACCAAATAGTACTGGATGATTTCTGTCTTTAAGAAATTGGTGTTTTTGTGAACTTTTACGTAGGTTGATGAAACGCGGCCAGTTCCATAATATGTGCCTCCAAGGCAGTCACCAGAAATACCGCGTCTGTTTGTATTTTTCTTCTGAAATAATGAAGTTTTAGGAACCTGCGCTGGTTGTTATAAGAAAGAAATGCCTTTGTGAAATCGACCGTGCTGATCGGGAAAGAGAGAAAAACAATATCATTAAACTGGTAACCAGAATCCCGTCTGCGTCACTTTCGTTTACGACTAGCCACCTATACATCCTGACCTCCCATTCTAAGTTGTAACGAATACTTAAGTTAAATTACAAAGCTCCAGATTAAGTAAGCTTGAGCGTTGATTCATTTTAATAGTCTACTCACCTATGAACGGTTTGCGCTTTTAGCCAGAATATGATGATAAATACACGAAATAGGAAACAAAGACATGCTAGACGCATGCTATGTATGCATACGTATCGCTTTGTTTTTTCCGACATTTAAGAAATCAGATGTCATGAAAATACCTCCGGTCGGTTACAACTACCCTCTCACCTGACAGTCAAACTGAATTGGCATTAATAATGCAGACATTTCCCTTCCAGTTTAACGTTTCATTAGGAATTAACTTTTCACTCATTATAGATAGATATAGATTTCTTTATATTTATTTAACCCAGATACAATACCTCTTGGTGCTTTCTAGGTATGTATATTTATTGTACTGAATATTTCATAATAAACATTTAAAAAACCTGGGGGACGAGTGTGCGTTTGTAGCATATGCTATGTAGGTGTCGGTTTGTTTTTTTCCGTCATCATCTTAGAAGTCAGATGCCATGAGAATACCCCGGGTCGGTTACAAGTGTTACACCCTACAGCAGAATGGTGAATGCTGAGCTTTATAAGATAGCTGTTTTAATCAATCTCTTAAAGAGGGCTCACACTGGTTCGTCAGACTGGAACTTGTTTATTAGTAAAATTCAACATGGAAAGCAACTTCTAATTAATAATGGTTACACCAATTAATTTGTGCATAAGCGCATGACTCGCTTTGTCTCAAAAGTTGAACACCATTGTTATGTACAAACATTTACTGGTAATGTTAATAACTATACTACAAAAACTATATGTACAAGTTGAGCAAACTCTAAACAAAATCATCTTTAATAATGTAAGAGTTGTTAATCGTCAAGCCAAGCTAGTTGTGATTACTTATTACAAGAATATGAAGACTTCCAATTTAGTGAACATTAGTCGTGAGAAGGTGCGCACAGTTGCCAGACGTAATGCTGTGTAGGAGTTCACTTCCCCACGAAGACACAAGTTACACGGCTACTGTCGATATCTGTGGACAGAGTAGAAAAAACAATGATTTAAAATTTGATTTTGAATTTTTACCCTTGTTAAACATAATAATTTTATCCCCTTTCTTTCCTCGTATTCGCTTCGTGATCAAAATTCGGTACTGCCTGGTTATCCGACAATGCACAGCGATTGAATATATTCGGGGACCAGGCAACGACCTTCGCACTAGTTTTCTAAAATGGCGAAACTCCAGTTAACATTGATTAAATGGATGGAGAAACGCCATTGCGTGCACGTTAAAAAAAGTCGTACATCAAATGCCAATTATATTGTACGGAATAATCAATAATTGAGTTAAGCAAAGATGAGTTCAGTAACGCTTGGACCTCGATAAAAAGCAAGACTATCGCAGACATGGTGCAATCGCCAAATCGATTCGATTCCAGGTATGACATTGGAGCGTGCGCTTCTAAAGGTTTTAAGAAATTACATCAAGTAAAGTGCTGGTCCTTCCTGAGCGCTACTCTTGCAGGATTTTGTCTAAAGTTTTGTAACATTGTTCGCAGCCAAGGTTTAGTAAAGCAGTACAGTAGGCTACTTAACTACAGTCATAAATAAGGAAAGGGAGATTCTTCTTCTGTCTAATAGTTCTGAATTTGGTTGGAGGATAACAACTGAAGCCGATTGGCCCAAATTATTAGGAAAAATGTAACGTTTTATCGCATCATTTTTTATTCCGCCTTCGGGCTCCCGTAAGTGACACGAGCCACTGGGCCGGGTCTCTCTTGACACTTCCCTCTCGACACCATTGCGCTAACTAATCAGAAATAGAATCCTATCGCGGTAAGGAATATTATTAGACCCGTTTATGAGAGTAGAAAGCCAAATTCGGTTAGATATTTTTGTCAACGTTGGCGCCCGCAACATGTCATTGGATTCGACGATGGACATTATAATTAATCCAGTGGATAATTATATGATTGTAAAAATATAATTCATCAACTTCTGAAACTTGCTATAAAATAAGTTTCCCGGAAGAGGGCGGCGAAATTTTCGCGGGAACCAATCAGTCATCAGTCCCCAGTAGAATGATCCAGGTGGCAACGCGAAGTCGGGCAATTTATTTTACAGTAAGTTCCAGAAATCGTCATTTATATTTTTATTGCATCTATGTCTTTGGATTCTGTCACGGTAGAGGTGAAACCAGATCGTGTAATGCGTAGCCTGACCTTTGGCCAAAATGAAGACCTCTGTAACTCTGTAGGTCAACAGTTAGCACGTCATATTTACAAGGTCATGTTTTTTTTAAATACAGCATCAAAACATTGATTGCTTGTATTTCGTAAGTTCACTAATTCACCTATTTTATGGTTTTGAGATTTGAACATACAAAGCGTTTTAGAAATTCTATGGTTCATTTGTTCCTTGTTGTCAAATACCTGCATGGGTTTGATTTTTGTAGGATCTAGCTACAGTCGCGGCACTGTGTACGATAAAGAATGACGTACTATTCTACAGCAGAATGTCGCAAGCATCATTAGATTGTTTCAATTACAAGAAGTTATATGGTGAGGGCGTACTGATCTTTCATCACTGGGTCGATGTGAGATCTGATAAATATCGAAAATGTTCTCGAGGAAAGCCGTGTCGTGAAACCCGCGCGTCTTCAAATATTTTAAGTCGTTGTTGAATTTCTAGAAAAAACTAGCAGTACCCTACTTCATATTCGACGGAACCGCATCAGCAGTGCATGGAGATAACGACACAGATATCAGCATCATGGAATACAACATCAAGAAAGTTGTACAAAACTTGCATTTAATTCCTATTTATTACAGTTGCAAATACAAGGAATGCGATCTCACCGGAACTCAGTGGTTGACAGATGACGGCACGGAAATCCTGTTCAGTGGAAATGGCGCGAAAAAGTTCTACTTCATGGATAAGAGAGATTATAGTAAACTGAAAAAGGTAGAGTGGGTTCATTTCTTTGCTACTACAGACATATTCACATGGAAAGAAATTCCTAATGATCTCGGATCTGTCACAGAACTACATGTACATAATCCCCGAATGGCACATTGTAAAATTGAATACCCAAAAAGACGTAATTTTCCGTTAAAGAGGTACGGATTCGAAGGTGTTCAGATTTGGGACCCCAACGACATCAGAAAATACCTGGAAATGAACTATGGATACATAGGACGAGATGCTGTGAGGAACCGCGAGAAGAACTGCTAAATGAAACGACCTCAACCCGTATGTGAACACTCCAGTTATTGAACGATTAGACTATTTACAGTCAGTGATTGTTCTTGTTCTAGCAAATACCCGTTGTGCACATATCATGATTCATAACTACAAAGATTATTTCCCAGAATTTAACACGAGAGGTAACTAATGCAAGAAAATGTCATTATGGAGGGAATGATAATTTCCTTGAAACTATTGTTACTAATTACAACGTTCTTTCCTTTAGTGCCCGAGTGGAACTTATTTCGCCCATAGGTAAGGTTTCATCCATATTTGGGCCAATGACAAAACTAAACGCCTGGGCCATCGCGTGGTCTAATTGTTTTAGTCGAAATCTAACTAGAAATTATCTTTACTATTTTCCGTTCTACATGAATACGAACCCAAAAGAATTTTCTATAATTCTGTGCTCATGTACACTTATTTTTGGTTTACATGGATGATTGTGTAATCCTATTTTGCTCTTGATGACCCCAGAGTTAAAGTTATAAGTTCGAGTCTGAACTCAAAATCTCGAGTTTTTACGCGAAATATCAAGTTTGTACTCGAGTTTGAAGCTGCAATCTTGATGTCATCAAGTGCAAACTTGTTCTAAACACTCATCTGCGTAAATCATAACACAATTGATTACATCATAATTGATAATTATCTTGAATTTTGATTAAAGTAGAAAGAGAAATCTCAAATAGTTCGAGTTACATTTCGAGTAAATAGATAAGGTCCCGGGAACTGGTGGTTTGGTGTCGTCAACAATACAATGAATTAGCACAAGGTAACGCTGCGACAGCTTGAATTGCTTTTGGAGACGGTAAGTATTAGGCTGAACAAGAGATAATTGTAATGTCGCTTCATTCTTTAGACGTCAGCACATGTTGCATTATACAGTATTTGGAAGGTTGGGCGACAACAGTTGGAAGACAATGTTTCCAAAATGGTGACTTGCGTGCTCATGTTTGTCTTTTCCAGTTCAATTCACCGTCGCTTGCGTGAAAAGCTCACGCTGTCGAGAGCGTTGAGACACAACTGAGGACGACAAATCACGTCAAAGTCGTATTTTAATGATCATATGTTTGAAAAGACACAAGGGTGCTGCTTAAGGGCACGTATTCATGTTTCGTGGAATTTAAACAGGATGAAGAATCGTCCAAGGTCATATTCCGACTTGTGACGCAGTAGTGGTGGAACTGAAGGAGGGTTCAAAGCTAAGTAGATAAATTACACACATTTTGCATTACGTATGTATTCCGACGAATTCCAAAAATTAACATCACAACATTGTTATCTTCATACAAGAACATCGAGACCCTTTTATTAGGTCTAATTAGCATGTCCGTGTGTCAAGGTGCAGAGACAAGACCCGAAGTAACGTTCTCCATCAAAGCTGTCAAATTGCACGTAGCCGATGAAAACGTCTCCGTGGGTTTAAACTGGACCAATGCGATAAAATAGGTTGTCACGATACCCACCATCTGGAAGAACGCAAGAACGGAAATGGTGAAATATCGAGGCCTATGTAAAAATAGCTCAATGAAGCATTTCTACTCTTCTATTACTGCATCAACAAGAATATCCAGGCTGAATTAATGGCGTTTCATCATTTCTGTTTCAATGATTTCGACTTATATTAATTAGATTCGACATTTCCGTAAAATCTTACAAACCAGCCTGTTCTTGCAAGGGAATCAACTGGTTCATGGTTTAAAAAAGAGTTCACCACCAAATCTTATGTGAAGTGGACTGGCAGATTTGGAATGGTTAGGTAACCCTGTCAAAATTGATAGTTTTGGTGCTGTTTTACCTGTCGAATGGCCCGTTTGTGAGTGGATCATTTGCCACCATAGCGTGGAAAGTTTGATGCGTGTTGGGTGGTTCAGTTATCTGACTGCTCATAATTTGTGTAAGTAAGGAGGGGGTCCTTTAAGGTTTTAGATCTTTATGTCAAGAAACATGAATTCGTGATCGCGTCAATGATTTCCTTCAAAGCTATGTTTCGCTGTGTTCCTTGAAAGGTCAATGGTCGCCTAGGGGTATGTAGTGTGAGTTTGATGAGATCACGTCAGTGAAAGGCGAGTGTTTTGTGATTAAGCTTACTAGCATAGAATAGCAAAACAGACGTCATTCAAGGCTAGGTTGGGATGTTGAATTGTGGGATTGGACCAAATTTTTCTTTTTTTCTCAATTTTTGCCTCTAGTAACGTCTGGCGTGTGTCTTGAGTAATGGGACGCATCACTGAATATGAAGGTTGAGAGTGTCTCCGTTGTCAAAGGAAAATATTTCCATGTATGCGTATACATGTATGTTGCAGGATTATATGTTGTCAAATTCCGTCTATGGTCTCTGAAACACAGTTAATTTACAAGGAAATTTCCTCACCTATGATATATGACGTCACGATCACGTGGTACAGATATCATATGCAATCTGTGTTGCGTTCGTTCAAAGCGTAGAAATTAACCTGATATAAGTATGCTCTTTCCGTGACTGAGTTTTTCCTTTCGTCAAGACATGTGAGAGCCAATTCCAAGAGCGAAATACTTTTGTGTTATGTAGAAGACGAAATAGGCACAATTTTGTAAAATTACCTGGCAGTAAGTGTGTTAATGTCATTTGTTTCAATGAACAGAATTAATTTTGACAAATTTAAACATGGCGATTTCCTTGGATAACTGGTTTCATTTTAACGTATCACTGAAACTAAGATTTATACGAATCGACTCATTCGTATGATATCGCGATACATTTCATGACACAAAAAAGTCCCTAAACTGTCTTAGCTAGGTCTAGATGTATGGCACACGGATCCATTTCTTTTAACATTTTCAATAGCTTTAAAGATGTATATCTATGCATTTACGTTAATTCATTACCGTGAGTATTACTTCTTTGGTGATCACAAAAGTCGTTCCAAACGTTAGGCCGATCAGCGGCCCACTGCCTACTCTCCGTAGGAATGTTTCAATCTGCAACGAATTAAGATGATGCAAATTCGACTCGTATGATAGAGACTGGCGCAACTGCTAAAAATCTGTGTGCGCCATAGCTTACAAACAGTTGCGATCGAAGTCGCATGTTCACTCTTATATGGGTGGCCATTCACGCAAAAAACATCAAATTGTATATTCAATTCCATTTGCAAACTTGAATGAACACACGACACTTTGGGTTATTTACATTCTTCATTCCGTTCCGTTCGTATGCTCGGAATAAAACTCTACTCTCAACGGAACATTTAATGATCTCGATGCCAATTGTACGACAATTCAATCTTATCTTGGGCATTCAATTCAGTTTTCAATCCACTCGTGGATTCCATATCGCGAACTTGATGCTGCTTTGTTTACTCTAACCTATTTTGTGAATTCAATGCAGTTTAATTGTTTCATCTATCCTATCGTGTTTTGAATTTAACCCCGTTTCGTGAATTCAATCCACTTTCGTCGATTCTGTTTCGTCAATCCTGAAGGCCTATGGACGAAACCAATGTGTAGCACGTGCACGTCCATTTGAGATTCCCGGTTGCCTGCACGTTGCGTCAGGCAGGCGTTCAGGCCATCAGAATCACTGTGAACGTGGTCACTAAGTTCACTTGCATCTCTCAAAAGATTGTCTGAGCGACAAGGGCAAAGCCACATCTTCTAGCCCTGGAACATCCAACATTCTCCGGAACCAAATGCTCCAGCCTACAGCGAACTGTTGCGTTTCTTGAAGACATGTTCTTAAGGTTTCTATTTCGAGACTAAATAGTCTTGTCTTCGACATCTCCAGCTTGAGGTTATCGCCAAAGAACGCATGTCCTTACTCATGCCCATGCACACGTGCGATATATTAATTGCGTCATTAGACCGCCATGATTGACGAAACTCAATCGATGAAACTGGATTGAATGTACAACACGAAAGGATAGACGAAACAGAAACGATTAAACAGCATCGAATTCACAAAACAAGATAGAATATACAAAACTTAACTGCGTTCACGATACGAATCGACGAGTGTGGATTGAATTGATGTAATAGCATTGAATGCTCAAGATAGGATTCAATTGTCGTACAAATGGCTTTGAGTTTATTAAATGGAACCGAATATACAATTTGATGTTTTTTTTTGCTCAAATGGCCGCCCATACTCCTATATGGTGTAGTCTACGCATTTTCAAACTACTGCATCCTGTCATGCCGAACTTCATAGTGAAGGAAGTTGAAATTCAACGAATTTTGATCTCTTGAGATGTCCTAACATGCGTTTCAACCAACAACAGTTTTCCAAGCCTCCCCTTCGACTCTACACTGTTTCACAGTGCTACAAAATATAGCACTGTGAATAAATCGTGTAACATGGGTTCTTACTGATTAACATTCGGATATCCTATTGGTCGAAAAAATAACATTAAAACATTCCGATTGGTTGACGCTGCTTCATCTATTGAGAAATGCCTTTGTGTTTTGCTGCAGCCTCAAGAACATGACAAATCAATGCATTCTACGCAAGTGCGTGTTTTTGACAGAAGTACAATTAGGTCAAGTTAAAGCATTATTTTATGCGAATCATTTTGAGACCTGCGGTCACAGACTAAAAATACATTCGGGCCTGCATCAGGCAAGGCCTCTTGCTTTTTTATTGAAAAGCTGCACAAGCACACTAAAAAGGATACCAAATCCGGCCTGTTAACTAAGATTAAAAGCGACTTTCCCATCCAATTCCCTGAATCAAAATCATGCTCTGTAACTCTCGACAACCCTTAAAAGTTAGGAAAGAAATTTTAACCCTCCTTTCGAAGTCTGCCAAACAGGCAAGCGTGTCCTACGAATAGAGAATTACTAGGCAACTCAGTGCTGCAGTAGGTAAGACCACCCACCAAGAACCATAATACCCAATCTACGGTAGAAGTTTTTGGTAGATTCCTGCTTATACCTTTCAATATTGACGCCAATTATGCATTAGCAAGTGACAGAACGAGGATTGACTGAAACCGTCAAAACGGTCTTTAACATTTCTTAAGCAACGGTAACCAAAGTTTGAAACGCCGTAATTTGCCACGCTATGAGTAAAGAAATCAGACCCCACATCATTTTTGCTCGTTTCAGGTGGATTTTCTTTTTCGAAAAGCTGAGCAACTAAAACCCGTGCACCACAGACTCGATTTTCAAACAAGAGCAATGCGGAGCGTTGAAATGTGCTCACGAAGGCACCGCGAAAGGTGTGCTTCTATATAGGAGTGTTTCTTTGTATTACAGAAATAGCCACTAGATGGCGCAAAAGTCCAATCAATCCAAAATCAGGAACTTTTCATCGCTTCTTTAATTGAAAACTATTTACAAAATATCATAGAAATCCGTTCAGGAACTTCTGAGAAACAGAGGAAAACGAAAATAGAAATGAAATTGCCACTTAGGGGCTAAGGGTGCAAAAGCATAAGTGTCACTAGGAGGCGCCACAGTAGTCGAAGGCGTCGCGAAATCCTCGCAAAACGTCCTCTTTACACTAAGAACATATATGCTAATTTTTACAATCATTCTTAGTGATTTGGTCGATAGAGGGGCAGACGCAACCAACTGACAACAAAACAGTAAAAATGGCCACTAGACGGCAAATACGTCAAATCCATCCAAAAACAGGAACATGTCATCATTTGAATAAAAAATTATTTACCAAATTTCATAAAACTCCATCAAAGAACTTAAATTAGAGAAAAACGGAAAGCCGAAAAAATTAAATTGTCACTGGGGGGCAGAGAGTTTGTCGGATTCGTCTGAAAATCTTCGCCGTCCGTTGTGAACTTCATATAAATACACTTTCTTAATTTAATAAAGATCCTGTAGAGAGTTTGGGAGATTCGACCACGGGCATAATTAAAACAAAACTTCCACTAGGAGGCGCCACAGTAGTCGAGGTAGTCGGAAAATCATCTACAGCCGTTCTCTTCATTGTAAGAACAATTTCCACAATCATCCTTAGAGTGGTTTGGTTGATAGAGGGGCGGACGCCAAAACAATAAAAATGGCCACTAAGTGGCGTAAAATACCTCGAATCCATTCGAAAATAAAAGGATAGCGCCACCTCACAACTAGATGCCTAACTTCCAAACTTTACGAAAATCCGTTGAGGACCTCCGATGATACAGAGGTAAACACAAAATAAACAATAAAATATCCACTAAGGGACACACCTGTAGTCGGATAGACCCGCAATTTGTCTTCATCCATCGTCAGTTTCATAAGAACTCATCTGCCAAATTTCATCAAGATCCAATGAGGGTTTAGGAGATGCAGTTGCGGAAGGCCGACGGCCGGACACCGTACGCCCACACAGAGTGTAGGCAATAACTAGAATACAGTTTTTCTCCTAAATAATTAAGGGCATCATTTCGTTTCTGACCTTCACGTCTTCGTAAATAGTGCACAGAATTTTTCTTTTTTACTAGAAAAAATATAAATTAGGCTGCACAGCACAAATTATGAAAACTCGCAGATTTACTGTTACATGTAAATAATGTTCTAGTGGAACAATTTCCAATTCTATTTATTTACCTCGATGTGATGCTTTTCCGGCACCAGCTGAAGATCTATGTTGTTGAGTGCCTCGTAGGGCGAATGCGCCTAAGATATAAGAAAGTACATACATTCTATACTTCAATTCTGCGAGCAAAACAATATACATTTTATTAGATCAGAATCATCATTGAGCTGTAAAATTACTATTGTGCACGATCCTTTTCCAATTTTAGTTTGCAGCTGCTTAAATAATTGCATCCTTGTTCACTCTGCATCTCTACACTTTCTTAAATCTTTCTATCTTTTTATCATCGACATCGTCATCAGTGTCGGTCATCGTTTTCATCGTAGGCACCACCATCATCATCACCATCACCATCACCATCACTAACATCATCATCATCATCATCATCATCATCATCATCATCATCATCATCATCATCATCACCATCACCATCACCACCACCACCACCACCACCACCACCATCCCCATCATCATCATCATCATCATTGTCATCATCCATAATCATCACCCGCTGAAAATATTGGATTCAAATCAAATCGTTTCACAAATACCATTGATAATTAAGTCGTTTTGTTTTTCCAAACACTGGCATTAAATTCGCATCGGTTGTCTGCGTTTTGTCAGAAGCCTATCATTTGAGACTGATTCGAAATCAAACTTGCTTTTGGCTTGGGAAAATAACACGATTTACCGAAAGTACATATTTTTACAGCTGTTTCGAAATTAGTTGAGCTGAAAATTATGGTGCCACGAAGCAACTTATCACTTTAATACATGTACATTTTTCTGCAATCTGACGGGTGCCCGTAACCGGCTCACAGGCACATACAGTTGCCCCCGGAAGGGGGGGGGGCATTATATGTGTTGAGTGCTACAATTCATGCTGTGATATAAAGATGCTGCATATTTTCGCCCCCTGAAGCCATCTACCTTGAGCGAAATTGAACGACCATCTACACATAGGCATACGCGACACCACATCTAGATCTACGTAAAGGTATAGGCAGAACCAAACTTCAATGAGGGACTCAGTAGATGAGGTGGAAGGCTATCGCAAGTTGGGGTGAATAAAGTATGTCTTTAGTATCCCAAATGTTGTTGTTTGCATAATCAACACTCCCGCAAACGAAGCTGACATCAGGCATGGTTATCTTAACCAACCATTGTCGCACTCGACACATAATGACGCACTCGAACAACAATATACAGGGAGTATGCAGATGTTGGAAGCATACGCATCGAGTGTGACAATATGTGTCACACCCATTTTAACTTTGTATTTCAAAACCAGCATTAGCTCTTGAAATTTAATCACAAACACTAGTATAATAGTATTGAAATACGTATCGGCTGGTTCTGATTTCATGCATTTAAAGCGGCTATGAAACCGACCTCACGTCACGAGAACATTTTCTGATTCAGACTACTTGCTTTACGAAGTTGGTTTTCGAGTTGTTCCTTAGTCTTGTCAATCTATAAGTCATTTCTGGGTTTGGAAACAGCTCACATTTCGTTATTGCTTGAGACTGTTCTCTACAACTTGACTCGTCACGTGTCATTTTATGGCGCCCAGCATGGACCAGAGGAATAACGATCTGTCACTTTTTGCAATAAAAAAACCACTTCTCATCAGAGTAAGGAAGAATTTGAGGTCAATTTTGTGGCGGTAAAGGTCGAAATCAAAATATAATGTTTTCGGGTTTAAAATTCGTCAGGAGCAGTCTTAAAATGGAAAGGTGAATTGACTAAGCCGCGAGCACGGATTTTGAAAGTATATCTCAATGTCTATGTTGCTTGCTAGATACAAAGGAATAGATAGTTTACTGCTCAGTTCATACCTGTGTATTTACTGCCGCGCATCCATACAGCACTACCAGTAGCATAATGCACGAGAAACCAACTTTGTATACTACGTCCAACGTGGCCACAGGAGAAACGGTAAAATGATCCGAATAAAACAGCAGCGCGTATACTCCAATTATAATAATGGCGAAATTGGTTGAAACAGTGACTGCAATCAGCATGCTGTAGCAATTATCGGAAACTGTCGTCAGATGGCAGAGACGCTGGTGTTTTCGCCGGAAGTAAGACAAGTCACCGTGGAATATCCCATTTTTAATGGCTTTGTTGATTTCGATGTTGAAACGTTCAAAGTCTCTTCTAATTGTTGTGAAAGAGCTGTACAGGAGCGTAAGTGAGAAGATCCATATACCTGATAATAAAACGCAGACAAATGAAAGAATTATTCGTAAAACGGTGTCTTCGATGGTGTCGGAATGAAAGCCAAACGGAAGTAACCAAACGTCGAAGTAGTGTGTCACAAAAAGTCCATATACTGAGTAAGAGACGTTCACAACGACAAAAGTCCAGGAGAGTATGGTAAATGCGAATGCCTTCTTCTTCACTGTTCTGTGTCTCGTGGCCCACTCATCGTCTGAACGCTTTACGGTCAGCCATGTTCTTACCACATTTGGTAGGAGGTTGTCGTTCACGTGAATCACGAAACATATAGTCACTGTTAGCGCACATTGCAAAAACCAAAGAAGGCTTACTAACTTAGAAAATAACAGGCCTCCAAACTTGTCTTTTTTGCTTATTACAAATATGAATCGTATAAAATTCGCCCATGTAAGAACTATGACAAAAACTGAGTATATAAAACTCAAAGACGGTTTCCTAGTTCGCTTTTCAGTTCCATGTTGAAACCCAAAATATTGCCTGGTGTGCATGCAGCCAAATATTTTATAACTCAAAAACAAAAGTTTAAATAATTCTTTTTCGTTGTACATCTGATTAGATCTGCTGTCCAACATCTCCATAGGGCTGGCAACGCTGTCCGTCCCTTCACTTTTGATCCTCGTCGTTGTGTCTGTGTCAACTGGTGAAATAGTTTTGCTTGTTCTTACTGCCCACATTTCAAAGTTGAAAATTGTGCTTTTTGTCTTAACTGGTCAATGTCCTCCAATTCCAAAGGTCTTGGTCCTCACTTCGTCAGAAAATTCGTAACGAGGAGAGGTGGAAAAGATCTACGTCATGCGAAGGCTTCAGATCCATTGCTGCAAGCACGCGAGTACCCTTGGGTATAAATGATTTCATGACAGGTGTCTGTTTGTCTCAATAGATCGTTAGCAAACAATGACTAACGCAAAATTTGATATTTTCTGTCCTTATTATCAAATTGAATAGAGTTATACTTTGAATGCAGTCTGTGGAATAACATACGTGATATCGAACAAAAGATTTATCTGAGTGCAAACCTTTCAAATTGTTCGTGTTTGTGTGCGTTGTACTAACTAGTTTGCACAGTTCAAATTATTCAACCAAGTTGGAAACATGGTTTACATTTTTATGTGTCTTTTGCAAACATGGCAAGAAGAAAGTTACACGAATTTACATCATAATGACCCAATATACAAAAGGAGTGTCACATACGCTGGCACGAGAATGACCAAATATTTTATCGTTTTGTCCACGGGAAACTACATTTACATCTACTCTATAACTATTGTTTAAGACCTCTCAGTTGTATCGACTGCAGACACTTAAGTTACGTGCGGTAAGAACAACGGGTGATTTTAATTATTTCATGATCGATCCCTAAGCGTTGTTTAACAACGGCAATCGCTCGTATCCCCGTTGTATGAGGGCACATTCCGGCGACGGAAAATAGTGTACTCTAGAAGACAAGAAGTACAAAATTAATTTCTTAAAGTTTTACGAACAGATCAAAATGGAATAAAGAAATGTTAATTCACAAATTCCATTCTCTGTAGACGTGCAAAACGTGTCTTACAGCCTTGACATGCCGTCCGATCACACTACAGGTTAGACATCTGATTCGCAGTTTCACTCTTGAACGCTCGTCAGACTTCGTAACAGACACGCTTTTGTTCTCGTTATTATTACTATTTATTGTTATGACTTTTTGTTTTCCGTACCTTGTCCTTGCAAAATTCACCTTTGCATTCCCTCCTCTGGCTGACGACTAATCTAAGCACTTGGACCAGACCTGGTTACATCGACCTCATTCCTCAGAGAGTACACGTACATGGAATATTGAGGTTTCGGCTAGTATTCAATCTAATGACGATTTGCCTTTTTATCGTCCGCTCTCAAAATCAGCCGGCAGCTAGAACATTAGCGTCTTGCCTCGAACAGATTTTTATCATTCTAGATTGGTCTATCCAGGTGGTCTTAGCAATTCAAAGAAACGTAATTCGTGAAGTAACATTTTCGCGCCATAAGGAGTCACCGCGAGAAGACAACAAAGGACTGTCCATGGGGCTATTCGGAAAATCTACAATCACTAGAGGGCGTGCGTGTACTAGTGGTGATAGATTAACAGCCTCGATTTCGCGAGCCCTTTAAATACATGGTGAAATGGCTTGCCGCCGTGCCAACTGAATCTGAGATTGCGTAAAAAGGGTGCTTCTATGAGAGGAAGTGAGCACGACCTCATACAAAGGTAAGGTTTGTGATCATTTTAACGATTATTACATGATTATTCTACCGATGCCTGTTAACTGAGGCACTCGCCGATGTCGACTTCGCGGCAGTCAGTCGCCAGCCAGAGTCTGGTTAATCTTTGTATGTTGTGATATGTGATACGATACTTGACGTAGCAATCGGGATCTTTTCGTACATCAAAGCATTATTATTGTTTGGAATGATTTCTAAAAGTTTATCAGTG
>NMRA01000475.1:265249-339129 GCA_002633005.1 Phoronis australis
CGGTCACTGATCATAGCTACGCTGTGTTTACAAACGAGAGAAAGGACTTGCTTGGTATTATAAAGCAAAAAAATGAAACATGGTTTTTAGTTTGCAAATCACTCCAAATGCACACAGTATCCAGCCTGCTCAAGACATGCCTGACCACAAGCTATCCCATGAGCCTTCGCGAAGGAAGTAACTCGCACATGCGCAATGCGTAATTCGTCTGCGCTGCAAATCCGCTATTGAGAGTATTCGGGTAAAAAGCCAAACGACCTTCACCATAGTTTTCAAAAAATTGCAAAACTCCTGTGAACACTGATGAAATGGGTGGAGAAACGTCAATTTTTATTTATTTAATTGTGTTCCGTTTAAAAAAGACGTCGAATTATATTGTACGGAATAATCAATAGTTGAATTAACCATAGATCGGGATAGAGTTCAGAAACGCTAGGACCTTGCTAAAAAGCAAGCCTATCGCGAGATTACGTGAGATATTGCCGTGTATTTTACATGAGAACACGTGATATTGGTCAGATTTTAGCGAGGTCATAGCGTAGGTCCTAAGGTTATCTGAACTCTACCCAGTCTAGTTATCGTCTGTAGGATGAGTGAATAAATCTTCTGCTTTGCGGGCTAACGCTGATCCAAATGATTTACGTTGAGCAAGTGTACAATAAACGATTTTAAGGGAAGTTTGATTTTAAGGCAAGTTTGATTTTAAGGCAAGTTTGATTTTAAGGCAAGTTTGATTTTAAGGGAAATTTCATTGAATACAAGGCCTAAACAGGTTCAAATAATGTTTCCGTTCTATGTGCGTGCGTAGAGCCGGATAATTTAACTTTAATGAGAAATCTTCCTCACGCAACTTTACTTGGTGACTACAATACTCTTCATACACTGAGATCACACAATCACACTTCATTGTGGCGGCGGCCTCTGCATCCTCTGGGAGTATTCACCACCACGCCCATTTTGAAATCATGCGAGGCATTTCCTGTTCTATTACCCGTAAATCGGAATGATTCCTAAATAGTTGCGCGTTTTAGGAATCCACAAACTGGCTACCCAGTATATAGATTTACTTCGGTTTGGCTTACGTCAACATAAAGCGCAGCACAGGCCTACTGTGATTATCTGGTCATTATTGTTACGACTAATAATGATAGAAGACTATGCCCTATTCCGGACATAGCGCAATCGCAAAATCGATTCGATTCCAGGTACGACATTGCAGCGTGCGCTTCTAAACTTTTTAGGAAATTACACCAAGGAAAGTGTTAATCCTTCCTGAGCGCTACTCTTGCAGGATTTTGTGGACAGTTTTGTAACATTGTTGGCAGCCAAGGTTTAGTAAAGCAGTACAGCAGGCCACTTAACAACAGTCATAAATGAGGTAAGAGAATTCTTCTTGTGGCTATTAGTTCTGAATTTGATTAGCCCAAACGATTAGGAAAATATAGTTTTTTTATCGCATTTTTTACTTCGCCTTCGGGCTCCCATAAGTGACACGAGCCACTGGGCCGGATCTCTCTTGACACTCTCCTCTCGACACCATTGCGCTAAATAATCGGAAATAGAATCCTATCACGGTAAGGAATATTATTAGACCCGTTCATGCAGAGTAGAAAGCCAAATTCGTTTTCGCTTTTTAGCCAGGGCGAAATGAATCTTGGGTCCACAAAGGCGTCCTATCAGCCGTCTGAGGGGAAATTAGCTTAACACTAATTTACGTAATATTAATATTAACGTGCGATAACCGAGGGTGAACAGAGCCCTACCATCTACAAGTTACGCCATTTGAAGATAAACTTCACACGGCAAGCATGCAGATCTGTCGTCTGATTTGGGACGGGCAATAAGAAGGAAGATCAAACGTCAGACGAGTGTTTACAAGTGAATGTTTTTTCAGATGGCGGATCACGCGTCCGATCCGCCTTTGACCAAACGGCATGTGGACGCTATGTCTATGCGCAGGCCCTTTTATACAACGTACAGATGTCCTGATAACAGTTCCGTCGTGCCACAACTAAAAGTTGGGTTTTTACCAATTATGACAGAGTCTGGGAGGTTTCGACGAACTTCTGTAAGTAAAAGACTTTGGAAAGTCGGCACACGTAGTCAAGATGAGGAAGAAAATCATTTTGTTTTCCATTGAGAGAACATTTTCTTATTAGAGATCGAAACTTCCTTATAAGTTTGTAAGTAATAGAAAGTACAAAAATGTTAATAGATTTGTAAATTTCATTCCTCAGTCTTTGGAACCTAGAAAAGTTTTACTGGTGCTATTGGTGATTTCTTGCTGATCTTTTTGGTGACTTGTAGGCCTTGGTAACTGGACACAGTAGTGTTCAAGTTTATTTATTTTTTATTCAGTGTTTTCTATGGTTGTACAGCGATGTCAATGTAATAAGATACATACACACGGATTTTGGCCACGTAGCCATTCTGCAAAAATCACAGCAGATTTACACACAACACCACAAACTACAGTGTCTACCCGTATTTACTAGTGCACAGACGTACGTATTTACATATATTTAAGCTACGCCGGAGTCAATTACGTTTTTTATATTCAGTATTAAATTTAAACTGGTATAAAACTGAACTGCGCCAAAAAACTTGACGAAGGCCACTTGCAGCTACAAAACCGGCCTCAACTTATTCTTTGCTCAAATGAGAAGTGACGTCAGGCTTGGGTAAAACTGACAGCTCGTTATTGGTTGAGCGTATGTTCTGAGCGCATAAAATGGCCGGTCGCAACAACCAAACTTATGTAGCCTGGTGTAAAATTAATAACGAAATTTCTATACCTCATGACCCCAGAAATTCACCTCCGAAGGCCAACAAGGATATTATGATTAGTACGTTCTGATGTGTGTTGTTTTTGAAAAGTGATGCGGTGGTGCGGGGTTTTTGCCGCCCAAATTTTCAAAAATAAAAAGTCACCTCGGCTAAAATGGCTCGGAATCCTTCTTCTTACCCAGCGTCACCTAATGTGAGCTGTGAGGTGCAGGTTTCAAAACAAGACGGGTCCAAACCAAAACCAGGTATACTATTTCGTGAGGAAGGAACCAGTTGAAATCAGGATCGAGTTCAATTACACTAGAAAAGCAGGATCTGGCGAGATTTCGCGAGATATCGCTCGCAGCGCTATAGCTATTGAATTCTACCCAGGCAAGAGTTCAATAACTCTAGCGTCGCGCTAAAAAAGCAACATCTCGTGGAATATCGCCTTAGTACGGAGATTCCAAAGGGAGATGATGTGAAAAAAATTCAAGATTTTTACGTTCCTTTACAAAATTTTTGCATTCCCTCGCAAATGTTTTATGTTGCCTCGCAATCTTTTTACTTTCCGTCTCAAAATTATACCGTTCCCTCGCAAAAATGCAGGATACCTCAAAACGCGCACCAAACAACTCGGGCAAATGAGACTTTACAGGTTTAATTCTAATCACGCTGTCACGGAAGGGCTGTTTCTGTCCCGGAGGCACAGATCCTATATTTGTTTGAGGTGTGCAGCTGGACCTTGAAATTGGCGACCATGTTATTACCTTGCAAATATGAAAATTGCTACCCATATTTATACCACAGCTTCAAATATGTGACTCATTGTTTATATCAAAAGGCAAAAAGTATGCACCATTACTGATATAAACATTGAAAAGGTGGCCAGACCTTCTTGATTCCTACCTAAGACCGACTCACGATATCCCGGGGTGCGAAATGTTATCACCAAAGTAGCGGATCTACCATTATGCTAATGACGCTTAAGCATGAGGCCCCACATCAGAGGGGGATCCCCTGGTTCGTGGTGAAACCGAGTAATTTTTCTAATTACTGAAGAAGTTTTAACATTTTCATGATTAATTTTTCTAACTACTGAAGAATTTTTAAAATATTCATGATATAGGCTAAAGGGCCTCAGCGGCGCTCACCTTCACCTGGCGTGTAAACAGTATTAACTTTTAAATTAATACTGTTTTTAAATTAAATTAAACGCGGCGTCAGTCTTTTTAAAACTGACTCTTAACTTGGGCCGCGTTTGGCCAGTATTCATTGGAACAAATCATCTTTGATCCCCAAGGTCAATGTCCTTGCATTCTTTAATAACAATCGCGGATAAGATTTTCTGGATTCCTAAAAAATCTTCAATCAAAATATTGCTAATGACCTCAACTTGCGCCTGATGATTGGATTGTAGCTCAGAGAAAGGCGGTGTTCTGCGGGAGAAGCCCTAGTTTGTATGGAACGTAAAATCCTGTACCGGTTTCAGAAATTTCAAAATCAATCAAAAAAGTATAAATCCCAGCATTCAACAGCTTCAAAACCAATCACTTACTGAAAATTGCGGATTTACACTATAAATCAGCAACATCAGTTTTCATTTTGCGCTTCATTTTCAAACAAAGGCCCTTTATGACAAGCCTCAGCATGTTTGCTCCTTTTGAACATTCTGGGAAATATGAATAACTGGGCACTCATGACAGTAATCATTTGTTAGCCGCTTTTTGGTAGTAAATCTGCCTAAAAAGCATATTTTTCGGTTACGAATAGACGCGTTGGTTGACAAAGAGAAGACCCTATAAAAACTCACTTCAAAACGTCCGTCAAAAGTGATAAAACCATTGGATTGCAGCAACTTTACAATTGTGAAGATATCCGATTAAAATGAGTTCACGCTTATGATGTTATTGATTGACTAATACCTAGTGATCAAAATAGCCACGAGAACACAACTTGTCCTTGAATATATATGTCATCCTTGTTTTCCTTGTTTTTATTGTTGTCCACGCTTTGCTAGATGAATGATGGTGTAAAACGCCGTGCTTCATTTCTTGTCAAATACGTTCACAATGCGCACTGAAGTAGCCAGTTAAAGGGCCCCGCCACACTATGACGAATAGCTTCAGCGTACGCGAATTTTCGGGAAGTATTTTGCGATTTCTTAAGCTATATAGGACCGCAAACTGTCGTCATTTTATGTAGTGGCGACGGTCGCAACTGCATAAAATGACGGCAGTTTATGCCTAGCTCTCAAACGGACTTCGTCGTATTCCTGAAAACATTAAAAATGTCTTGTCGGCTTGCATACGCTGAGCATACATACGCTGGGGCAATTCGTCATAGCGTGAAGGGGTCTTAAAGTATCAGGGAGAGAAGAGTGCAAACGGAAAACAGGCGTGCGTTCAGTAGACACTAGGACCTACGCTAGGACCTAGCTAAAACCTAGTCAAAGTCACGTGTTCTCATTTAATATGCACGAAAATATCTCACGTAATCTCGCAAAGTCTTCCTTTTTAGCGAGGTCCTAACGTTACTGAACGGGAGGCTGATTTGAGCGTAAAAGACGAGAGATCTTTTGTAATACACAGCGGGACTCTAGTGGCCCCTTGTGCCTCTCGTCACTGCGCACATAACCTACAGAAATACATGTATTAATGTCTCACGCCACTTCAGTATTTTCCAGTTGTTGGCGATAGTAAGTGACGTATGTGCCAAATATTTGCGAGGGAACGCCAATAATTTGCGAGGGAACACAAAATATTTGCGAGGGAACACAAAATATTTGCGAGGGAACGCAAAAATTTTGAAGTTCGTTTTATCGCATCATGTCCCTTTAGAACTGAGCTCCGTACCAGTTAATGAACTCGACGTGAGGGTAACGTTCCTTACAAGCTTCATGTGACGAAAGCAAGACCACACGCAAGTGAAAGGCCATTGTTTCGCGAGCAACGAAGCAAAATAGCGGTCACAAAGTGATTGGTAGGAGTGGTCGAAATGTTGAATTATGTGCTATAATTCATAAATTATGGGACAGAATTCACACTGTTTCCGTTACCTAAGCAAAGATTTCGTGCCGCAAGTGTATGGCTAATATATTGCGTCTTCGAAACGCTGCCCAGTTTTATAAATGTAAGTGGTTTAGACCCGATGTTAGTTTTCTGACGAAAGGAGGCGAGTACAGGTGAACAATTGCGAATTTCTGGTTAAGACTGTATTAAACGATGCTTCGCCAGATCAAAAATGACTAACTTCAAAGTAAGTTGACTTGCCTGACGACTTTTCCGTAATGCGTCGACAAAATTAAATCGACACTTGCCATGGGGTGAAACGGCATGTCCCAAGTTAACTGTCACATTACCGAAGTAGCTCCCGATATGGCTTTAGCTAACATCATATATCATAAGATTTCACATTTGTTCCATGACTGATTACGAATTCCCCCCAAGTATAGTGAGAGTTCCATTCTCAATTAACGCTGTCAAATTACACACGGTGGCGCTGTCTTCGAAGTTGGGTCGAAACTCCACCAGCACAACGAAGTATGTCATTAAAATTCCCAGTATCTGAAAAAAGTTTTTAAGTACAAGTCAAAACGCATATAATAATCTTTTCAGTGAAATAAGAAGATAGTCAGTATTACCAAAGGCCCGTTTTATCAACGGCTTCACGTCCAGTCGTTCATGTAGCTACTACTGACCTCTGCACATAAGATTTTAACCAGTATACATTTCGTAAGTGGTTCATGGGCAGAGAAACACTGAAAAAAGTGGGAGGCTATGTCCCCCCCACCTCCTCTGTGGTGCACAGCCAACAGACCATGAGCGGCGCATCGCTGAAAAAATTGGGTAGGCTATAGCCCCACCTCCAGCCCCCTATGGTGCGCCACGCATGTGGTTGCTGAGTGTGAACACGCTCTAAGGTTAGTTGCAATGTTTAGTTCAGTCTTGTAAAAAAACTCGTCTCCTGCGCAAACAAGTGTCCACAAACATGATAGTTATGGCCGAGCAAGCCACAGGAATAGCATTCTTGTTAAAGATCGTGCGACTGGTCGTACCTGGGAAGACCGTAGGCACGTTACATGCGTTTTATATGGCCTCAGGACGTAAACAATAAGATTCCACTTTTTCTACAATATGACATTTAATGGTTTTCATCCTCAAACAGACCTTTCATGGAATCAGCAACGACAAAACACCAGCAGAATCGACGTGCCGTGATTTTTTCGAGAAGGTCAACCCTCCCAAATTTGGTCCGCTTCACATCATTTGTGCGTCATTTTTCAATTCGTTTTGATGACACTATCTAAATGTTCAAATGGCAAAGAAATCTGAGACCTGTTTTTAGAGATATTCAGCTTAGTAGCTCAGCCATGTTTGAGGAGCGAATAACCGGAAGGAAATGCCTTTCAATTGTTTTCGATTCTGAGTTACTGAAAACTGTAAAACTTGTTTTCGTACAGCCCTGTCCCAGCCAAACCTATGTGGGACATGACCCTGGAACTCAAAAAGCGTTACGGAACCCTGGATTAGGCCTACTTGATTTTTGCCCCAGGGAGTGCCTGAATTGTTTCAAGGAACTACAACTTCGAGACTTGTCATTCCGGTCTAGAAATTGCGTTCACAATTTTACGCACCGTACATGTGAACCAAAAAATAGTTTAACATGGTTTATCTCAAGCTGCATATCTAGACTGTAGAGTTCCCTTATTACCGTCAGTATGGTCATTTTATCAATCGTGAAGAGAGATCCAACTGTGAGACCAATTGGGGGACCGTTCAGCTTTTGTAAAAACACGCTCATCTGAAAAAAATGAATGGTATTCACATAAACAACCTCAGGGACTTGCAGTCAGATACAAGTGTAATGTACACGTCGTGTTGTTCTTCAGACATGTGGTTACATTTGAGCGACTGCATTAGCGATTGGTTATTTTTACGGATAACAATAGACTCGACAGACAGACGAGTTTTGACCTCATGACGATATTCTAGACTCTGGTAAAGATCTCTTACTGGAAAAACATTGAGCAGACGGAGTGTTATGGTGTCCGTAAGAACGAAGTTCGTATACATTTAGACCAAGTACTTACACTCATATAACAAAAATTGCACAGCGATCGGTCAGAAAAACTTCATTCCGTTACTGGAATGATTAGTCCAAAGCACATACAGAAACACCGCGACATGCTACACTTTTTCTGAAAGGAACATTTGTCAATAAATGTAAGCCTATCTGAACGAAAACTTGTTTTAAAATTGAAAACTAAAAGACACGTAAAGTAACATATTTGGACAAACACTTCTTAACCTTAAAAACAATCGAAACTCCTTTTGGGATCGGCCCACTGTTCTCCCGGTCCCCCGTTAACCCGACCACATGTTCCCGAACCGATGTTCCCGTGTCCCTACATGTATGTTCCCCCGTCCCGATGTTTCCCGCCTAGATGTGGCCCCTGCCCTATGTTCCCCTGCTCCGGTGATCCCCCGCCTCGATGTTTCCGCGGCCCTATTTTCCCCCTGTTCCGATATTCCCCCGGTCCAATTGTCTCGTTGTTTGCTCTTCTCGCTAATTTTGTGCGTTTAAAGTCAGCCTTGGTATGGTTATCGGCTTTTTAGTTTCGATAAAACCCGAAGTGTGCGTCTTTCAGGTTTTTATACGTTTCACGTCTGTTTGACTTGGTCAACATCAACACTGGTTATTTAGGACAAAGAGAGTCATATATTTAAAGTTTTGCTTTCAGTGCACCAAAAACTCTTTACCGGAACATTTTACTTGTGACTTACCTCAATTTGATCCTCCTTCGTAAGTGATTGTAGGTCGATGTTATAAAGGTGGCACAACGGCTTGTGAGCCTGAAATTTAATTTATCAAATTGATTTGATTTTATGCACAAACCTGAGCACGTTCCGTAACGGTAGTCACTCGTCACTAGACACCTGCGAATACTATATACGTACTCCAAAAATTTATCACTGACCTGAGAGTCCAACCACTTCTGAGTGGCGACCATTTCGCTAGTGATCGCTCGTGCGACCGCAAGCTTACCCAATAAACACCAAATTTTCTTAGCGGGTTTTTGAGTGATATCACTTAATTCGTAAGCAAGTAGTTGAATTTCTCCGATCTCGTCCACCTCGCACACTTTGGCCTGCAAATAATTTAGCATTGACTTCCCGTGGGTGAACACCATACACGGTCAGCGCGCCTGCTGCTTACCCACGAAACCGAATGTGGAATTCCGTTCCATTCAACATCATATTGACTGCAGCTATTGCTGCATTAAAATCCTTCATCAAAACTTTCGTTTTTAACGAAGCCTTCCATAACTTATGAAATATGTGACGATTTTAATTAATTGTCTAAATATTGTTCTTGTGGTAATTGTTAATATCAGTATTGTTTTGGTATTTTACAAATTCCGTAATGCTTGTCGAATAGCATCTTTCATAGTTTTGGACTAATAAAAATAAACTATTTTCATTTTCATTATCATGAAACCGAGCGTCGTCGCTTTTATTTCGATTGCCTTCCTCTTATCTATCTGAGAATTTGGCCCAATGGAGTTCTATATAAAGCATAGTTTGCTATTCAAACCTTACTTACTGACGCCGGTTTCATTAGTGCTGACAAGCCACACGTTACCCTAACAGACCCGGCCAGTATTACACAAGACCGCCTAATCTGTTTTTCATCTAAATATAGACTCATCTCTGCAACTGTTTGGGAAACAGTTAGTCCAGCCTGCATTTAATCATATTTTACGTAAGTATAGTTTTTCCACCATTACAACGGAACTCCGACTCCCATTAATATGAAGACGTCCCAAACAAATTACGCCAGCGCGTGACTCATATCGTTCAGTTAGTGACTTTTTCACGACCAGTTTCTCTACGACAAGACGACTTTTCAAGGTTCGTTTCCAATATTATCTTTATTTTAAAAGCTCCTATGCAAACTAAGTATTCCGAATAGCATCTCGTTAAGTGTTGTTTCATACTTTACCAGTTAAACGACTTCTGTCTGAGAATTCCTCCTAAAAAGCTGTTTATGGGGCTGATCCTTACCAAACATTTATTAAAAGTTTGGCTACACAATTGCTACTTTTCAATATCTTTGTTTAATAACCAAAATGCTATTACGATCAAAGCAGCTACAACCTGGTATTTCGCGACAAATAAGTCAAGTTTTGCTTTAAATCACATAAACACTTGGCCAAAAAATTGTTTATTTGCCAACAAATGGGATTTCTGACTAGACTTCTGGTCTTGGAAAGAACAGGCTTCACAACTTGACTTGTCACGACGTGTCATTTTATTCACTGAGCATGATCTCAAGCAATAAAGAGTTGTCAGTGTTCTACAAGACGGCTTTAAAATGTATAACTTCTTGAATTAGGCAATATATGTTACATCGGCAGCATGCGCGGTATGATTGAATGAACACATCTCTTCGTGTGCGAGATATTGGTAGCTGTCATTAAATGCAAATTATCAATCGACCCGGCTTTAATTTGTTAGGTATAATGAAAAACGTATGAGAAATTTGACAAGTGTCTTTGTTTGCGTGACAGCTCACAATAATCCCATAGTTTAATTTCGATAAAGCAATAAAAATGTGAAGTTTGTTTTGTGAAAGTCTATAGTCGATAAAGACATCCTGACAACATACTTGGCACTAATCTTTTGGGCTAAGCATTGGAGGATTTTTAAAATACCTAGGAAGGTTCCCAATCAATTTTTTAACAACTGTGCCGTGTTGAAGTCGTTGGACCAAAATTTGGCAACTAAGACGGCGAAACTTCAATTAAATGTCATATAGTACCCTAGAAAAAATGTCCAAATTTTACAAACGTTCGAAAAATCAAACTTCAAAAATGATTTATCGACAAGATTCATTTGAAACTCTCAGGTTTATAAAAACAAAAACGAAACGATAATTTAGGAAACTGTAAATTTGGTTTTGAAATTTTATTTTAACCACGTATATCAAGTGAAATTTGGTCATGTGATTGATACTGTAGTTTTGCTGTCAATGTATTTCATTGTTTGCTAAATTTTGATAAAAAGACTCGGTCACGTGATACCAAAACAAGCACATCGGTAAACAGTCACCAATTAATTCCTACAGGATTTCTGATTACAGAAAATACATACTTTTACTGAGTTAAAATTCATAGGTTTGTAGATGACCAAATACAAAAGTTGATAAGGTCCTACATAGTTTTTACATTATGAATCGAAACCAATTACGACAGTTGGTCCGGGTACTCACAAATCCTCAAAGTCGTGTGCCTTGCATTCTCTAAAATTATGAATCATTATCAATGAAATGTCAACGTCCTCAACTTGAACTTTGCTGACTGATCGCATGATGATTGGATCGTGAAAAAAACAACGGACTTGTCAAAATTTCATGAGATCTGTGAGGTGGAATATACTCTGTTGGAAATCTTCGACTTAAAAGCGAACGGCGGACCTGCGCAAGTCCACTAGAAGATTGGGTCCCATAGGATTATCGCGTTTTGTATAATTATCCGGAATAATCATGCCTCCGACTGGCCGACTTTTTGTGACTCAGTAAGATTTCAATCAATCAATTATAAGCTTTTCAAAAATTAAGATTAACCTTTAGTTAAATCAAGCTATTTTCGGAAAACGGGGAGGCATGCAAACTTACACGGCTGTCTACCAAACAAGCTCGGCATTTCTAAAAATTTTCAGCTCGTCTCACGCAGCAATCCAGTGCTCCGTTTCGTTAACAAATGCTTTTTTCTAGAGAAGTTACCCCTCTCCACGATGCTCCGACTCTTTTTCACCCTTAAACCCAGAGGATAAGGCCTTAATTTTTTCTATTTTATAACTCATGATCTCAGCTAATAACTTCAAGAAGTCAAATTTTGTTAACTACACACTGGATCCAACCGCAAGTGAATGTCACAAATTCGCGAGACTGGAACCTTTTCTCAAACCTCTAATCTTATCTGGAATCCCTTGAACCAGTGGTAATGAAATCTCCCAAGTCCTTCGGTCCCTACCTTTGTATTGACAGCAGCGCCACCAAACAGCAAAATTGACATCATCAGTACAGAAAAGGAGATTTTATAAATTACGTCCAACAGAACTAGCGTTGACTCCGTGAACTGTTCAGCATAAAATGCTATTCCATATAATCCGATACAAATAATGATGATGTTTGCAGTGACGGTGATCGCATTCAAGAGATACATACAGTTATCCGAAATTCCCGCAAGTCGGCAGATTTTCTGATGCTTACGACGGAAGTAGTTCATACGTCCATTGAGGATTCCGTTAGGACCAATCGCTTGGTGCAGCTCATCGTTAAATCTCAAAAAGTCTCTATAAATAATTGCACTCGAACTGTAAGTTAGAACGAGGGGGAATATCCATGTCCCGGAAAGGATAATTCCAAGTAGTATACAGAGAAACCTGACGCTGACGTGAACGTCTTTCGGGTGAAGTGGCATCAACCACACATCAAAAACTGTGCTTTTCATTAAACCGAAGGTGAGATACGAAACGTTTATTGTTACACACAGCCATGATATCACCGCAAATGCTATGGATTTTCTACGAACAACAGCTCGTCTCGTTGGCCATTCTGAATCTGTTCGCTTGATCTGCATCCACGCTTCTAAGAATTTTGGCAAATGGTCTTTTTTGTAACTGGTCAAGAAACAAGCGGATTGGTTCAACGCACATTGTAGGAACCACGTCAGGTTGACAAGTTTGGAGAATAGCACTCCGCCGAATTTTTCATTTGCGGAAAATATGAAAAGAAATCTAAACGCATTGAGCCAAACGATCACTAAAACAATGAGAGAATAGATGAAAGTCAGACTTGGCCTTGGAAATTTTCCTTGTCTATGCTTCACACCGTAATGCATGCAACCCACGAGACGAAAACTCGTCGTCATGGGATACAATACATTGTCTCCATCGTACATTTTGTCGTCTGAGCTTGGTGGAAAAGATGAATCGTCTGCAATAGTGACGTCAGTGGCTCCACAGAATGCTCCAGAAAACCGGGTATGGTCACACCCGCGGGGTTCAAGTTGGACCAGTCCGTAAGCCCCTCTTCTATCTTCAGCCAAATCTCCATGGTTCGAAGTCGGTTGTCGATCCATATTGGACATTGGTTAGTCTATTCAGGCTGATACGTATGTGATGTATTAACGACGACCAGCGAGGCGCGACTGCAAGCACTTCAACTGGGATCTGAAATAGTTAAAGGAATTTGAACTAAACGCTGCCTGCCTGGAAAGAATGAATGGATGGGTTTGTTGCAGACTCGATAATACAATGCTTCATGCATTTTTCACATAAAAATACAAAACACTTCCGTAAGCTTGTTAAAACATAATAAGAGTACTGTGCCATAATAGCGAGCATTATTAGACTATTGGCATACCAGAGGTGTGACACAAAGATTGATTGGTCAAATTTTCTAATTACATCAGAGAATGTTCGTAGTAGCGACTAAACATTAAAACACACTGCATCTGCTTACTCAAGTCATATCAGTTGTCTGGGCAAAAGTAACGAAACTTATGACCAGATTTTATTAACCTACTAAATAATATACTCCACACAATTGTTTAATTGACAATTTGTGTTCAGTAATTAATGCCTCACCCATAAGAACATCGTGTATGTAGCTTGCATTCGGTTTTATGTCCGGCCAGAAACAGTAGTAAATAAATGATTACAAAATAAATGATTACATGCAAGCACGGGGGGTCGCGGGTTTCAACAACCCCTCCTCCCGTCATTTGGCGAATTGGTCAAAAAGGTCCGCCTCGGAGAAACAAGAAACCAAAAAAGTAGAAAACGAGACAAAAGTGAACTAAAAAGGCTGGAACTACCAAAATTCGGCGCGAATGCATAATTCATCACTCTAAACGTACCCTGTGAATCTTAGTAAAAGGTCCACATGCTCAAAAATTCGAGCCCCCATTTTTAGGCAGGATGCGCGCATAGATTATAATTGATTTAAATAATCAAGTAGTTCCCGTGATGCTACAACCGATTTAAAAAAATTACGGTGTTTTCTGTATTAATTCGTACACAACATTAGTGCGTACAGGACCCTTGAAACCCGTTTGTCTCCAATAGTTCGTACAGTAGGCGTCCGAGGATAAATAGTTCGTACACATATTTGCGTGGAAAAAAATAATTCGTACAAGATTTTTGGATCGGTAAAATGGAAATTTTCATTCTTATAAAAGAACACAGATCAACAAGTGCCAATTCTATTCAGGCGATCGAAATCCGTTATATGCTTTACTACGCTAGCATAGAGCTCGAAAAGTCGTTTTTCAAATCGCCATTTTTGGCGACAGAAAATGTAGAAATAGCGGTAAGATTTTCCATTGTGTTGCCAAATGGATTTTCCCAACAAGGTTCTGTTACTCTCAGATTAGTATACACGAATAAATTTACAAAAGTGCGGGATTATAAAAGACCCGTTGCTTTGGATATTCCTTGGGCCCAATGTTCCTCAGAACCAAGTGGCTCTAGGCTCGATGAGGCACATTGTCCTTTCCGTCACCACGACATCCTCGGTAACCCGGCAAAATACATTTCCAGAAAGTCGGGGAAATTTCATCAAGATAGGGAGAACTTGACATCTTTCCATGAGGTATGAAAATTGTTCAAAATCCGAGAGCTTCGCTTCTAAATCGAATTGGGAGTGTTGGCAAAACCACCGTCACATTTCTGTGGCCTGATTTTTTTAATGCAAGGTTTATCTAGTGCACTGCAGTGGGAAATTAAGTGCGGCAGACGAAATCAAAGAAAGCGGATGTTCTGAAGGTGGCGTGTTTCCTGAAGTTTGCGAACATGGGACGAAAATAAAGTGACAAAGAGTTCAAGTATTATATTTTGAAGTAAATCCATCACCCGGGAAAATAATTTGTTACTTGTTGTTATAATTCACATTGCCAAACCACCGTCTCGGAGGCTGTCGTGTTGCACTCGTTCTTATTCGAACACTTTTGTCTCTATTAATTCTTACACGAAACTCTCAAGGGAAAAAATAGTTCGTACACAGGTGTACGAACTAATAGAGAAAACACCGAACTTTCAAGTTCACTAAAGGCCGAGTAATTTCATCCTCAAATTTTGTATCGCAATAAAATAATACCAAAAATCAGATGTTGACCCTTAAATTTTAAATTTCAGTTTCATAACAGAAATTGTGCGATTATCATTCAGTATTGAAAGACCGGCAATTCCGTTTTAGAGAGTGTAAATGCAAACCTTGTATTGCTTTTCACTTTTTCCTCGTTAAGGTTAATTAGGACCCTTGAAAAATGTCCATATTTGGTTAATACCATAACACCATGTCTCAGAAATGGCTGAACGGATTCATAAGAAACCTTCAGATACACTGTTCCCTAAAACGTTTGTTGAAATTATTTTTAAATTGATCCACTTTTCTATGAGGAGCTATAGAACAACAAATGAAGTGATACTTCAGTAAAACTGCAACAACTTTTTTGAGATTTCATTCTGAATCTTTCTATCAAACGACACTTGGTCATATTATGGATTCCATTCTTTTGCTATCGATGTACCTTTCCTTTTTGCTAAAAAGACATGGCCAACGAATGACAGGTTGGTAAAAAGTCAAAAATCGACTACTACAGTTTTTCTACTTTCACAAAATATATACTTGCACCGAGTTCAAATCTATAGTATTGTAGATACTGGACGAAATGCACAGACTTGTAGATAGTGTCCTACATGACGTTGAAGTGACGTAATCCGTGAATATGAGACATGAATGCCATTGCCAAGGTTGAACAGAATTTCACTAAATCTACTCAACAGTTGTTCTGAACCTCTTCATCAAAATACTAGAAATGTGTTTTCTTTCGTTTTCGGCAAACTCGGTTTTACTTGAAAAGTTTAACATTTAAAAATCCACGGCAGTCCGTTTTCCAGACTACTCATCGGGCATCTGGGGTTTCAGGAAATTTCCGTGCCCTGAAACCATCCAAAGTATAGCAATACGTTTCTTTTTAGGTGTTAATAGAGTTTCTCCGAATCACGCTGTTAGCGGAGATATGGGTTCGGAACTTTCAATAAATCGCAGAAATTGAAAATACGCTTATGGAATAGACTTGATAGTGGCTTTGCCAGATGACAGACTTACCAATTGGCAAAATTTGTAAAAATGTCCTACTTCAGATGAAATGAAACCTTGTACCCTACTATTTAAATACATGCGATATTGAAGGTGACAAATAAACCCAAAGGGTTCAGGGTACATACACATCAACTGGATAGTATTGTTGTAATTGAAAATTGTACTTGTCACTATAATAAATAACTAACTAACAAACCAACGAAGTGACTGGAAGCCAACGTCGGGAAACGGCGATTTCTAACGAAACCACCAAAACTCAACGGATTTTGTTTTATGGCTTAAGTTGGTCAAAGAAAATAACTTCAAGTAGTCTATCTTACGCAATCTAACAATGTTCACGAAAATGCGTCTTTCTGTCCTAAAACCGGCTGTGTCCCATTACGAACGAGTATCTTACGTGAACGGATTTGGGGGCTTTGGCACCGAACCACCCAAAATAAAAACGGCTCTAACATGCTGCCTTCAGGGTATATCGGGAAATTGTTATTCGAAAATGGTGGTTTGCTCGGCCCCCCGCCTTCCCTTGTAAATCACCAAGAACTGGAAAGACATCTGCCGATTACCACGGCAACAACAATTTATGAAGACAGGGGTAAAATAGGTCATGAAGACAGGGGCCTGAACACCCAGTCTCACGGGTGTGCCTTATGTGTACCAATGAATTTCACAACCCCTTCTTGGTGAGAGTTGTTCGCCGTGGCAAGTGAAACAGGAACTTTAGATTCCATGCAAAAACGGAAAAAATGAGGTCACGTTTTCTACTTCGTCTCCTCCACAGACCCTCTAGATTGGTTAGGGCTGAACCAACAATGAGATTGATTCATAGGTTGGGGTCAGGGCCTAACTAGATATCAGTAACGTCAGAGTGTGAGCCCTGGGAACCAAATTAATTCTCGTCGAGAATTAATTAATAACTTTTCCTTATTTTTGTTAAATGAACTAATCACTCTTCGTCTCCAAGATGACACTGGCAAAACAAATTTCTGAGACGCCGCAGAAGCATCCACACACAACGTACTAGTAGTCCGAGTCAAAACGAACTACATGTTAGTAGACTACATATTTTATGGTGATCCCTTCCAAAATTCCAATCACTTCTTCATGGGGTTAAATTGATTAACTTGACCATTAACCTGGAAGAACCTTGCTGACTTACGCAAACATACATGAGGATTTACGCTATGATAAAATTTTCATAAAATTCTATTTATTTCACTTTCTCGCTGAAAGTGATCAGTGGAACTCCCTATTCTAGAAATGTAAGAACTCTGATATCTATACACATGTATGGATATGCGTACGATACACTAGCTGGCACACATATCTCGGAACAGACATAATCAAAACACAGTAGTGTGACAATAAACTTACTTGATTTATGTATACTTTAACAGGTTTAGAGGATGGAGCGTTTATAAACTTTTTACTGGCATCCATTTTGGAAACTTCATTTACCAAACGAAGTCAGTTACCATGAACAAAACGTGAGCACGTTTGACATGGCGTGAGCCTGGAGTAATTAGACGATGGTTACCAAAGCAATGTGTTTGGAATTGACGAAGAAACACCTTTGAAACGAATAAATAACTTGCAACTTTCTAAGTCTGTGACTGCATGAGCATATATTACGTAACGGACAAACTTATCATTCATTTAGGCATAGTATAAGAACGCCTTAAGAACGTCTTGTGTTTGCATGCTGTAGTGTGGTGACTACATGGTACGTTTTCAGCCAAGTTTTATAAATCAATGGGGTCCGCTTCTGTAGAAGCAGACAGATGTTAATTGCAAAATTACAGTCAATGTCTATGCTCATCTCTCCCTAAACCCCTGTAGGCTATTGTTTTAAAAGCGTCTTTTGATGATTTTAACCAATCCCCGTTCTGTCACCAGCTAATGCTTAATTGGAGTCAATCTTGAAAGATAAAGGCAAGAATCAAGTCAAAACTCATTCTCCCTATCTCACTACTTGGATATTAAGGTCTTTGGCGGGTGGTCTCTTACCCACAGTTGCCGTGAAATTCACTAAAAGTGAAGGTTACGCTTGTCCTTTTAGAAGACTTTGAAAGGAGTTTTCAGTTTTTTCTTCCAACTTTTGAGGGTTGTCGAAGGTTAAAAAGCAATTATTTTGTTTCACAAAACTGGATGGCTAGATCTGTTAATAGATCAAAACCGGATTTGGTATCCTTTTAAGAAAATTTAGGAAACCTCGCATACAAGGTTTTACTTATAATAAATAATGCAGAAATTTAATGAATGCACTACAAGAAGTTGTTCTCAATAACTTAGGCGAAGCGACATCACGTGATAAATGTACCCTTGGTCCAAGAAAGCCAATTAAACATTTACGCATTCCCTCGGAATTTATCATTCGTGAGTAGCAACGAATAGAAAAATTGTTCGACCGGAAGTCACGACATTGGGAGTCATCTTGTAATAAGCCTCATAAGTGACAACTCTAATACACAACTGGACGAATGACAAGGTAAACAAAAGGATTCTTGGAAGTGTTGGCGTTCTTGGAATCTTGGAACTATTAGACAGGGTCAGTTGAAAATGGTCAGCTATGGTGGCTATTTTGCAACATTTTCATTGTCGCTTGTAATGGAGTAATCTAGAACCGGGATAAGGGAAAATAACAATCCTAGACTTTCGTGTGACAGTTGAAGAACTAGGCAAGTTCAAACGCTTGACGTCAGGGCTTGGTTGAATAAAAATAATTCGCTGGATAAGCTTGATTGTCGCTTAGTATTACAGCAAGGTGACGTTTGATTGTGTGACGTCATTGTTGCTATCCAACGTTTAAATTTTATACAAGCGAGCCCAGGATCCTCAAAACTATTTTCGCCAGTGCTTAACGTTTTACGGACCATCGTCGCAGGTTAGAAAATTCATTACTTTTCAATAAAATTTATGAGAATAACAGTTCTTTGGGATAATTGTTCATTACTATTTATATTTCATGGAATATTGTGAAGGTTTTGGCATGCTAAAGAATCACAAGCAAAACTGCATTTTTTACGACTATTTTTACACAAAGGTCACATTCTTTTCTTTAGTTTGATGAATTATTTGCCTTCACATACTTGGTCTGTTTTCACTCCACTTAAATATTATTTACTCTCAGACGCAGGCCACCTACAACCCCATCGAACCATTGCCAACAGTTGGCAACAGATAAATTGCAAGCTAAAACATGAGAACTCTTTCACCTATAAACGCACAAAACGGTATTGGTCTACCGTTCTAATTACATTTTCAAAGGACAGCGACGGATCTCAAATGAGGCCTCCAAGAACCATTGCATGAAATGATGGAGTGCAACCCCGGTTTTAGTGACATACTAAGTGTGACCGATAATGCCTTCTAGCTCAGTGAATGGAGATCTGATGGCGACCAGCCCAAATGCATCACGACCTTATTCCACAATGTTGACGGAAAAGATACGATCATATGTTTGTCACTGAATAAAGTAACAACAATTCGTACTTACATGGTTGATGTTTAATATTCAGTCCACTCTTCCAACGTCCCGCGGTGACAATCACCCTACGTCTATGTATTAAGATCATGTATTAACTCGTTAAATCGCCGCAAACCAAACTAAACACGCCAGCTGACGATCTCGTGACGTGAACAGTTTATGTAAACCTTGGGTAGCTCTTGGCTTGCGCTGTTTGCGTGGGGCGAACACCGTGAGTTCTGAGTACAAACGCTCTGTTGCTGGTTGTTTTATCGAACGAGTCAATATTTGATGCATCGATTTATATGTCAAGATTATGTTTCATTTCTCAGATTTATCATCAAAATAACTTGGTCTTGGGGGATAATCTCAGGTACTGCAGTGCCACCCCCCCCCCCTCCCGATCTGATATAGTCAAGGTCACACTTTTAACTCGGACAGCAACCTCTGTTTATCGAATAAAACTTGGAGTCTTTCATTAATGAAGATTTTTCAACAAAAAAACTGCTTTAGCATGTGTGCAATTCATGCAAGCAAACTCTTGGGGAATGGACTCGTTGGCATTAAAAAATATTTGCAGGCGAACTGGTACATGTTGTAACAGACGTGCGTAGGCCGCGCATGTGATTCCATTGCAGTGATCGCCTGGAACTATTTTTATGCTTTATTGATATATAGTTGGCATATTGACACAATATGAAGATGAAGCACCTTTTTCTATTTTCTATCGCTACTTCGAAACACCAGATTTGAAATGATATATCAATTGGTTGACAAACAGAAAAATTTTATGTTCAATAATGTGGCATCACGAACCTACAATGTAATGGAGCAAAATGGCAGTTTGTATGAATCATCAACTTTTGCGAAAAAGACATCCTTTTCATTAATGAACTTTTTATTGTGAAGGCAAACTTTTTAGTTACACCAGGTTTCTTCATGTGCAGTTTCTCAAGACGTCATTGTGAACATTAATTTTTCCCAATTATGTTCGCTTCTTTTAAGAAACTGCTTTAAGGGATTTTTAGCCAGAAGCCGTACTATTGATTCCATTAACGCGGTTGTAAAATATGTACTTACAAAACCGAGTTCGACTAAGCACACTGTGCCAAAAATGACGACTCTTCAACTGTCCAATGGAGGCTTGGAACGAAAGGCATATCTGTTACCAGGGAAACGGAAGGAGCTTTTGTATGCTCCGCACACGTGCTCCAACGCTTTCCGGTACCAATATGTTCACTTTCAAGTGCTGCGTGGCATTTTTTAGTTCAGAAAAAGGTATCTATATTTTAAGTCGTCTCTGAAACTACAACTTTGGCAAAAATAAATGCAAAAATACAGAATGCTTTTGTAATTTCACTCGATCGTTTTTGATGGTAATTGTAAGCAAATAAATTATCTTCGAGATTATTTGTTTTCCATGTCAACGGGTAGTTCCAAAAAGCAGCCAGACCACACCCACAATATTAATTGTTGATACAATTTTTCAAGTGTACTGCAGCAACATATTTCCTTCGAAGTTTTTTAATTATATTTCACTGAACTGTTCCAACGAAGAGACGCAGGATCAAATGGGGCATGAGAAAGCAAACAAACTGTTGCATGTTACAGTAGTAAAAACACACTCAAGCAAAGCCCTACGCCAGTTTATAGAGCCCAAAGTAGGAATTTTATGTCGTGACCAATAATTGTAGGTCCGCTCCTGCCATCGGCGGCTGATTGTGGATAGCACATGAAGTGTGCCAGCGGCTCCACGGCGACTGTTCCGTTCAACAGCCGAGGATAGCTTTTATGTCTGCGGGCAGGTTTGAGCTTATATGTATAGTTCTTGCAACACTGAGAGTTCTGAACGTGTCGGCTGTTCGTTCATGCATAAAGTGTAAGTTGTTTTCATGTATACGTATATAATGAATAAATAAATAGTCATGATGAAAAATTGGGAAACATCCGTCAGGCACATTTGTTGCCTGATGTTCGTCCGCCTCTGGAGTTTCACGTGGTATTTGTTGTCTGATTCTTTACAAGTTCTTTTCTGTTGCATTACTCTATTCGTCCTCCCAATGCCAAAGAAGTATTACTGACGTGAACAAGTTTGATAAACAGGACAAATACTCGTGGATGCGTGATCTTAAATTCTTTCGCCTTCTCAACATGAATGAGAGACAGGAAACTGTGCCCGATTTCCAAAACTAGGTCACGCAATTTCCTATCTCCGGTACAAAGGAGGTTCTATCGCCGTGTAATCCGGGACGACCCTAATAAGTGGACCCGGCCCTCCCCTTACTGGCAAGACCAACATAAATAATGGTTGCCCCTCCCCCGTCCTATAGATCCGCCGTGCGGGATTACAAATATACAGCATAAGGACATTTCTATCAGGTTCTTTACCCAGAAATGAATTTGAACACCAATGTCACCAAAATGTAGAAAATCATAATTTGTACGTTTAATAGCTCAATAAATATTCACTAGTCAGGGAAATCATACAGCGCACGACATGGAAGACAACTTCGTCAATTCATAAAAAGGTCGGGCGCGACAACGGAAACTGCCGAACAAACGGTTCGGAGAGGCGTTTGGTGCTCGTTTACCACTCGGTTGGCTAATTTCAGGATAGGTGACATTAATTTCCCCCGCACAGACGACACAGTCTCTCCTTGGCTTAGTTTGCTGCACAAGTAGTCGTATCTACGATAAGTGTGCCAATCATTTCAATGTTGCACCAGATGCGTACGCACACCAGATGCGTACGCACACCAGATGCGTACGCACACCAGATGCGTACGCACACCAGATGCGTACGCACACCAGATACGTACGCACACCAGATGCGTACGCACACCAGATGCGTACGCACACCAGATGCGTACGCACACCAGATGCGTACGCACACCAGATGCGTACGCACACCAGATGCATACGCGATAATTGGAATCGGAACACTTATTTGTATGAGGCGAAACCAAGCACCTTAACTGCTGCGTTTGTTTTTCTTATTTGTACATCATGCAGTTCTACAGCTATCCGTTAAAATTAAATGGTTACTTACACGCTCTTGTGTTTTCTTATTAACAATGTACGGGCCGCGGGTGTAATCTTTGTATCCGAAATTGAACTCGATATTATTTTTGAAATTTTCGATTATACTTTTGTGCGAACTTAAACATAAATATAGATTATTACATGGGGAAGTCGTTACATACCGTAATCTAGAGCCGGAGTAGATTTTGGAGAATTATCGCCCGAGGGGCGTTTTATGCTCGAGTTCATAAATGGCTTGCATGAATAATTGCCAAGTCCTAGTATAAACTTGATGACTAGCGGCTAGCAATAAGGCTAAAAGTTCGAATGTGAATTCGAAATTTCAAGTTTTTACTCGATTTTGTACTTCGAATCTCGGGGTCATCAAGTGCAAACTCATGCTTCAACCGTAATGTACTTAGTGACTCGGAGACAGGATAATCAGGCATTCATCTTGACTTAAAACAAAGCAAATTAGAAAATGCAAAAACTAATTTAGAGTTCGATTTCGAGTGCAAAGATTACACAGCGCAAGCCTTAGTCATGTCTTAATACTAGAAATACAACTGATTTCTATACAATTCAAAACATCAAATAAAGCTTACATGGTCACACTTTTAATGTGTGAGTATAATACATCTGTATACAAAGCAAATCCGTTTTTGTATGTTGTCCGCCCCCCATCACCTTTGCCAGCAGGATTGTCTCTCATATCATCGTAATTGATTAGAGCGTGGACGTATTTAGCCGAACAAATACACTTGTTCTTTTTATAATTGGTATTTGTTGTTTACATCTACTACCCGTTTGTTTACATAGCAGAGCATTCCGGCAGGATATGTGTTAGATCAAACAGCTGCCTGCATGTTGTCCCTGAGAGCGCAAAATTATCAGTGAACAGCCTGGTCATAAAATACAGAACACGACACGAAAAACCACTCTATGAATGTATGTTCTGACCAAAGTCTCTCGAGATTTCATTGTATAGCGTTGAATCAGGGCAGCATATTAACAATACACTAGCCTTTCACTGATCGCTTGATTTTGCGTGAGCTTCTTTTCTCGCAATACTCTTGCGGCTACGGAACGCAGTCTACTTTAGGGCGTGGAATGTAATGTCGGTTATCGAAACTTGATTCGAAAATTGTCAGATTTCGAGTAAACTTACTAATTTGTATTCCATTTACGTGGGGCCTTGGTTAAATTTGGTCTGGGTTTGTGTCTAGGTTTTGAAGTCAAAACTGCGGCCAGTTACGTTTTATTCATCCGCATACGTGGATGTATACTGCTGTACTTGTGCGCCTTTGGCCGCTAGCATGATTGAAATTTGGTTTCTCACAGTGTTCCTATGAACATGACGACGATTTTCGGATCAAATCGCCCTTCTGCTGTGGCACCTAGTAACACTTATATTTTAGCAAGTCTCCCGACGGATTTTTACGAGACTTGGCATATTGGTATCAAGAATGTAACAGCCCCATGCCACCGTCATCTTGTACGCTCCTCTTGGGCATTTCAGTGTTTCATTGTCCAATTTACTCGTTTTTTAACGTTAAAACGATAATTAAGTGGCGGCCGCCAGATAATAAAATGTTTTTCTTTACTTCAAAATGGCAATATTGCCGGGCTTTGTCGAACCCAACCCAGATAAAATAAACAAAGTTGTTAGCGATCGAATTGCAAGTTGTTAGTGTATTAACTTGTCGCTCCAAAACATAAATCGATGCATGTGCAGTTGGATCGAAATGAATGTGTCAATTTCGTAATGTTTAAGTTCGAGACGGAATGAAACAAACACTTCTTGTAATAATTCACAGTAAGAATTAAGACTATGTAATGTCTTTAATATCCTAATTAGGGCTGAAGAACTGCCTTTGAATTCGATACTTTACACGATGCGCTGTCAAACTGGTCTCATTTAATACCAGAGGACCCTTTGCCAATTGGCTGAAACTGATGATCTCAAGACAAGGATGAGTTAATTCGAACTAAAGATATTTTATTGCAGAATTTCTAATGTATGATGCCAGCTTTGCTTTACCTACGATTCTTTACTATCACTTGCTAGAGGAAAGTCGTTACGACTGATACGACTTGCTGTTTAGTTCACGATCAGTCAATCGGTGGAAAACAAAGCCTACACTGTACAGCATGACTCCTTCAACGTAGAAGATAGTTGCCCGATAGATTCAGTAAAAAAGAAGGATTGAATTTAATCTATATTCATTTTCACTCTGTAGTGGACAATGCTGTCAATTAATAGTAATGGCAATCGGGTGGACGGAAACGATTCCAATTCCCCGCCTTCAGATTTCAGCCTTGATCCCATAAAACACGAATCCGGATCGCGGTACACATTCCATACCCGTCTGAACTTGACACATGCAGTGAAAATACCACACGCCTCAATGGCGTCCAAACTCCCTGCTGTGGTCCGTGATTGGTCGGCCAGGAGTAAGAAATATTTTCAGCGCGCGTTTGGAGTTTAGGGGCCCGAATTTGTAATTAGTACTGCGGGTTTGGTGTTTGATGATCTGGGATTCGGAGGTTTAGAGGGCGTCAGCATAAAGGCGCGTCTATGGAACCGTTTCTACCCCTTATTTGGCCTAATGGTTAAATAGCAGTATCAGTAATACTATAGTAAGAATAAGAGAGAAATAACAACAGTAATAGTAACAATCGACTGTGATGCTTCCACAGGCTGGTTGGAAGAGCTCGTCACTGTGTTTGGTATAGTTTCGAAATCAAATTGTGTATGTGCTACACAGCCGGTAAGTTTACAGTAAAAAATAAACAAACGCATTGCCACAACTAACATTCTGAAATCAGGCGCCATCTAATGTATAGCATTTTGCTCATCTTATAATCCCTCCTGAGGCCTAGCCGAACGTATATGGTTCAACATCGCCTTCCCCCTGGTTGCAATTATTGGCATTTTAGGTCTGTACAATATCTGGATAATAGAGAACGTAGCTACATATGATCATAGAATATGCTTAAAAGTTTATGTTAGTTCTGCCTACACTGGAAAAGTCAACCAAACTTGAAATTTCCTGTTATTTTGGTAAGTTTTAAAACCAGTTTTCGTTGGCAAAATTCAAACCAAAGGTTTTGTTTTGCCAGTGCAGACGTTAAAACGCCAAACACGTTAGACTGGTTGTCCAAACTCATCAAAATATCAGCAAACACCGAGTTTGGCCGTGTTTGCAAACGGAGGTTTTGTTGAGTTTGCTAGAGTGTAGATCAGGCGTGCGTTCAGTAACGCTAGGACTTACGCTAGGACCTAGCTAAAATCTAGCCAAAATCACGTGCTCTCATTTGAAATACACGGCAATTTCTCGCGTAATCTTACGAAGTCTTGCTTTTTAGCGAGGTCCTAGCCTTACTGAACGGGAGGCAGGTTTGCTTATTTATGTGTCTTAGCTTGACCCGTATGAGCCGGATGATTACCGAAATCCGGCGCCAGAACCTTGATAATGTTGTCGAGTTTGCAGTGAGCATCTTCGTAGAAAGTACTGCGTTTCGACAATTGCTTCTTGTAAGCTGTAAGAAACAAAAAAATAATTATTGGTGAAAAGATTCAAATTACCACTTTTTAAATTTTCAGGGACAAGAAAACGTTTCTTAATTAAAGACTCATGTAAAAAACGAAATTCATACTAATACTCTAGAAATCGCCCACTGCTTTGGAAAGTGAGCTGGTGCGCTTTCGTAGTCGCATCACACGCGAGAAGAAAACACGCAGGTCTCTTGTAATGCAAGGAAATATCTCCTGAAGATTCGCGTGATTTTCCGTTTTTGAAACCCCTTTGCCACCGCTGTCTGGGTGCAACAGTTTGAAAATCTTATTCAAATTTTCTATATTTAATGCTGTAGTTGGACAAAATTTCTTGAACTAGCATTTGATGCCATGTCTTTGTCCATTTTGGTCAGTCGCAGAAACATATGCCCGTATATTCGGTTTGAGAGTAGAAATAATCATCGCTTTTATAGTGATATTGAAAGATTCGAGGTAAATTTTGAGTAACCTTGCTTATAAGTTACGTTTTACTGAGGCAGTGAATTGGAAAGAAGTCCTCCCTTAACGCAATTTCCTAAATGAAGTCAGAGTTTCTAAGATTTATGGTGTAGTGCTCATTGGCGCGAGCTCCGGATTTCCGTTTGATAATACCCGGGTTCAAATCCTCGCTTTATAAGCAGGCAATCCAGCACTGCACAAAAGTGTCTCATCCCACTTCCCTGAGATTGGGTTTCCTAGTGAATGTATTCAAGGAAATGAAAGAAAACCTGGATATAATGTGAAAGTGATTTCTGGGGGTGCTCTAATACTCAAAAAAAAACTTTTCACAGAATTCAAAGCGCCTCGCAGCCCTATTTAGTTTCTCAGGCCGCAGTATTGCATTATATTCAATTTTAACGTTTCAGTTACCCAGTGTATGGATTAGTTAACATGCTTACATTTTATGACTGCTTTCACCACAGGTACAACAGCTTGGTACACGGCAAGTCGTATTGTTTCGGGAATCTGATAAACAAAGAATGTGTTTTGCTCAAAGCGAGATCATGGATATAAATTATCACTCATTGATGAATCCATTCAAACTGAGCGTAATCATACAAAAATTCGAGTTCCCCTTATGAGGAAAAACATTGCATGATGCATAACTTATTTTTCCCTTTTCAAAAAAAGGAATATTATTAAATCCACCAAAATATTTTCTGTATTGAACCTCAACAGGTTTTTTTGCTATAGAGAACTTCCAAGGTGAACCAGTGGTCAATAAAGCCTATTCAAGTCAACAGAAAGTTGGTCAAATTCGCCGTACCTCTTCTTGATGTTCTGCTAAATTTTCTTCTAGCAGCTGTCGATGTCTTTCATCCTAAATCACGTAATAACAACAGCAGCTTAATTACTTTACCAGTACATTGAGTTGAACTCTTATACCATACCGTGACATTTCGCTAAAATGAATACATCCTCAGTGTAAGTTTCGAGTTTTAATGCATATGTACTGAAGTATAAGTGACGTCACCGGACATGGGGCAAAATCAGTGAGCGTGGTCAGTATCGAGTGTTGTGAATTGAGTATTTGATAGTTATTTTTTCTCGGTGCCCCAAACTATAAAAAGTCCGGGAGTTCTTGACAATTTTCGAACTGTCTCGCACCCACACCCTCCTTGCCACAATTTTCGTGGGACTTAGTTGAAACAAGGGTCTAAAACCAAGAGTCTTACAACTGTTCTAATTACGTTAGAGGTCAACCACAGTTAAAGTAATTTATTTTTTGAAAAGCTTTTAGATTGTCAACTCAAAAAGACTTTAAAGGTACATGCACTGAATCACAAGTGTTCAGCTCCTTTCACATCGCAGTAAGTCCCGATCATCTGGTTTGGCGCCCGTTGGAACGTATTCAAGATCACCTTATAACCGTCCGTAGCGTACAAATCATCATCTTTTCCACATGACCGGACTAATTAAGATTCCACTGCTTCACCGTTTTCAATAAGCTGCATCGACAACTCGCTGCAATTACTTCAATCTAGACTAATCAGAGTAAGGGGTCAGACATAGTGGTCTTGATATAGAAAGAACTAAGTAATCACTGAATAACATGCCCGTTATTTAATTAGTGGAGTAGCCTAATCTGGTTCAGTAAATCACGGACCACTGTATTCTACCAGGAACCTTACCAGAATCTCAGCTCGGTAACATAACCAGTTATAGTGCCATTTCTATAGTTTCTTGTTAGTTTTGCTTTGAGAAATATTTAAAGTTGGACAATTGAGAATACAATGAGCAACAACGTGAAGAGTGCGCGAAATGGCGGGAAATACTGCGTAATTACGTGAACTTTAGTCCGCTCACTAGTTCAGTCTTTTCGAACGTACTAACTCAATGTACCGTCCTAAATTTAGACTGGTCCAGATCACCGTTTACATTTTCTCTAAAATTATTTGTGGTCGAGAAAGAATGTTAGTCCACCGTTCTAAACGTGTAATGCGAAAGGTCCTTTAGCCTACGATCTTTCTCATTTTTTAGCCATTTGTCAAAGTGGTCGTCGCACCTGCCCGGGTCTTTTGTCGTGAGAAAATCGACCCACAGATAGTACAATCAAAAAGTTTTAGGTACTTAAATCCATAAAATTATTGTGAAATATGTCTTAAGCTTGCACTAGCAGCATCAAATCAACGCATGAGTACTTTTCTGTGTTCGTAGCGCAATTCACCGTGACTCATGAGACTATTAAACTGGTTTTATGTGGTACAAAAGAACACTCGGCGAAACACCAAGATTTTTCAAATGTCTTCATATTATTGCGTAGTTTCCGTGCTATTAAAGCAGCTCCTTATCTGCCAATGAACACATTATGCGAACACAGGGGCCTTGACAGGGGATCGAATCCTTGGAAAAACAAATCCAGCGGTTGTTAAATGAATTCCTGTTGGAATCAACAAACGTATGTTTTCTCTTAGTAACATTTAACGATAGACAATAAACATGATCAAGGTAGTAGCATTATACAAGACACCGAACACAGCTTGATAGGGCAGCGCAGATAAATATCACAGCAGAGATAACAGTGGCAGATCTACGATTTCAGTAAGGGGGGGGTTTAGGATTCGAGAGAATCCGAGGTGCGTAGCGCCGAGGAGAAGGAAGGTCGCGAGAGGGTTTCCCCTCCTCCCGTGTAAGATTTTTTGGGATTTTTGGTAGCTAATTTCGTTTTTCTGGCGATTTTTTTTCCAGTTTTTATTTTTGATCCTGTCCCGAGGGGGTGTTTAAACCCCCTGAACCCCCCCTGTAGATCCGCCTCTGGATAATACATCTTTACATGTATAAAACCGATTGTCGACCGTGTTAGTATTGACATAGGCATACATTGCCTCAATCATATCTTAGACGATCACAATTCGTTTACGCTGACACCTATTGGTTAACTGTTTGAACAATTTAGAAAAGTGTACTTGCCAAAACAAATCAGGCTGTTTCCATTTTTATTGACGGAAATGCAGTATTATTATAATTCTTTTTGCCTAAACCTTACCTTGGCAAATTTACTGATATGTTCTTCCAATGTACTTGTCACTTTGGACAAAGTGATATGCTTTCGTTCTTCGTGAATACTGGAATCACTCCCTAAAGTATTGACATAATAGCGTTGGACTATGTGCTTTTCATTTTGAGCAGCGACAAAGGGTGAAACACGGAAAATAACAAGAGCAATGTGTAGCTTAATCAATCAAAAGAGTAAATTGAGTTGGATAATAACGCATTGTCGACTAATGTAAATAGGCTCAATACGTTATCAAACTGTCAAAAATAATTAAGACACAATATTAAAGTTTATGTTTTGTAATAGATGAAGTAGCATACACTTGTGTTTTATAATATCAACACGAATCAGCATCCCTTTATTTTTGATAAATAATAAGCTTTGAATTGTTGTCCCTTGGGAAAAAGTGTCGACCAAAATTTACTCTTGTTTACTACAGTCGTAAATCCTGGTTGGCCCGTGGGAAGACAGTAAGTCACAGGCGACACTTTCCTCCCATTGTCCATACATAGTTAAAGGAGCATGCCACCCAAAAAACAACCTAATTTGTATCAATTTAGATCGAGTAGTTCTACTCCATAAGGGCACGTACGGTTGCGTTACCCAACACCTGACGGCAGACGAAGGTGTTGAAATTATCCAGTGACGTAATTGGTTTCACACGCAGTCTGTTCAGGAGTTCACAACACGGCCGGGTTACTGGTGTCAGCTTATTGCTTGAATTCATCGTTTAACACCAATAAATCATCAAACGTCGATGTTAACCCTTAAAAGTACACCGAAATCTTATAAAAACGTGTTCTTTTATTTCGCTCTTACGGATTTATTGGTGTTTACACACACTGAAGGTCTGTAGCACTCGAGGAGTTTGGGGTCTGTTCGGAGATAAATTCTGAATATTTTTCAGTGAGATACAGACAGGAAAACCTAAATCTGTGTTGTTTAAACTTGTTATTTTTTGAATTCTAAACACACAAAACGATTGTTATCCTGGCCAGTGGCTCGGAGCCCGATCAGGCCCGTCGCCGGCCGGGCGGGACCACTCCGGCTCGTTATCCCGGCCAGTGGCTCGGAAGCCGATCAGACATCACAAACATAAACCATCTAAAGTTGGAAACTAATCTTCCAGTCAAGAAATACTAGTGAGCCAAAGAAGTAAAGTGCACGTGATTATTTTGGTGAATTAGCCACGAAACTGCAAATCAACTTACTCGTCCGACCGGGGGCCCGCGAACTCAGGTTCCGCTTTGGCCACAGAACCGTCACGGCAGAAGTTTTACATTGACAATCATAATTTGAATAATGTAAATGTAAATAAAGATTCCCTAACACCTGGCCGTGGTATAGAAATCGAATTGTTTCACAACAGTTCTGTTAGCAAACACTGAATTAGCGTGAGCTCACACGGCCTCGGTGTCTCGTCAATTAGTTTTATTACAAATAAAGCCGTTAACGCATTGATTTATTCATTGCTGGCTTCTCACATCATTTCCACTCACGAACATTCCAAAGGCATTCCAAATTGCATCTAATGAGACACACTTTGTTTCAGTTCTATATAAGTATTGGTAAAAGGATGAGAATAATTCATTTTGAAACAGAACGCTCAGTAATAAACGTCAACACGACAACTCGCAATCCCGACTTAGACGAGAGCTCATTCCAACGAAGACTTCGCAGGTGGATCGTTAAGTTTCACAGGCTATCACTTCGAACAGGAGTACAGTGATGAAGAAACACTACCAGAGAGGCGCATGGATAGTTATTTGAAGCCGGCATTCGTCAGGCACTGTTCCGCGGCTACTACAGGCCACAGACACGGAGATGTTTCACGGCCTCATACTTGCTATTTATAGCGTACTTTTAATTCTTCGCTACCACGAGCCCCTTCCTAAGCATTTCGGACTCTTAAGTAAGTCGAAAAAACGATATACCCGCTTTCCTCGCAGTTGCATCGTTCGGACAAGCGGGAACGATGCACCGCAACATAGCGGCATTAACTCTGCAAATGAACCACTGACGTCGCTGCGTCGTTTCTCACCTTCCTCACAGGTTAACGCGATACCTCTCGGCAAGGTAAGGTCGACCGCCTGCAAGGCGATGTGGATATAGACCGATTAAGACGGCAAAAAAGACTAATTAAATCGGGTGGCATTCTCCTTTAAGACACTTTTGCAGGAGCGTTAATTTACGACAGTACATAACGCCTGTAAAGTGAGCTCGTGAATTACGAGCGTACCTAAAATACTAGCCTGTAGCCGTAGAATCTGCTTACAGTTATCGATTACACGCTGAATCAATGTCCTCGTTTTACTCTCGTCGTTTTACAGTTGTAGTGTACGAGGGTAACAACGAACATGACATTACGAGCGTATAACTTTAAGAGCTCATTGATGTACAACCCGATCTCTCAGTGGATGAACGATTAAGATGGTAAATACTGGCGCTAAAAGTGTCCTTACGCCTGTAGGGGCGGATCCAGGATTTTGAGTTAGGGGGAGGGGGGCAGGACAGAGTATTAGTCAGGATTTTGGCCATGAGATACTCGCACTCCCGAACTGCCAATTGAAATCTGGGAGAATTTTAGGGGGGGGGCATGGCCCCCTTGGCCCCCCTCAAAATCGGCCAGATTTCGCTCCAGCGATCAACGATAGAAAACGGCAAGTTCACAACCATTCCCACTTTGGAAAATCCTTTTTGTGTAGGCCATGGTATTTTGAGATTTCGAAACAGTTCGTTATTCGCTAGCTATCAAGCTACTTTGATTAAAAAGTTCAATTCGCGGCGCAAAACACTACATGAATTCAGGAACTAATACTTTGAGTTGTTGCGGGGCCGCCTGACTCCTACTGGGTTTGATGATTGCTGCGAAAATTTCGACGCCCTCTGCCGGTGCTGATAGACAACAACAGCAAGGTCTTGGATCAAGAGTCAGACAACTTATGTCTGACCCCTTCATCCAAAGAGGGATTCTTCACTGAAACCCAGATAGCCCCTCTGACAAGTCGTTCAAACCAAGGACTCTCTCTGCCCAGTATACCCTCAGGTCCGGTGTCTCAAACAGGTGCCCCGTGCCACAAATCAAAAACTTCTCTTTTCACACACAGGGGTCAGAATTAATTTGTCTGACACATGTTCCAGGGCCATGCGGTTGATGTTTATACAGTAGCTAGCAGAAGCAGTAGCAGTAACATTAGCAGTAGGAGTAGCAATAGCAGCAGCAGAAGCAGTAGCAGCAGCAGCAGCAGCAGCAGTAGCAGTATCAGCAGTAGCAGCAGTAGCAGTATCAGCAGTAGCACCAGCAGCACTAGCAGAAGCAGTAGTAGTAGTATCAGTAGCAGTAGCAGTAGCATCAGCAGCAGCAGCAGTATCAGTAGCAGTAGCAGCAGCAGCAGCAGCAGCAGTANGCAGCAGCAGCAGCATCAGTAGCAGCAGCAGCAGCAGCAGTAGAAGTAGCAGCAGCAGTGTCAGTAGCAGTATCAGTAGCAGTATCAGTAGCAGTATCAGTTGCAGTAGCAGTATCAGTAGCAGTATCAGTATCAGTTGCAGTAGCAGTAGCAGTATCAGTAGCAGTATCAGTAGCAGTATCAGTTGCAGTAGCAGTAGCAGTAGCAGTAGCAGAATCAGTAGCAGTAGCAGCAGCAGCAGCAGCAGCAGCAGCAGCAGCAGCAGTAGCAGTAGTACCACTGACACTACTATTTCTACGGCTACTACTAATAGTTAAATCGTTGTGGCTCAGGTTAATTAGTCATCTTATTTTTATTTTCATTATTGCGCTTAAACGTAGTATTTTCTGCCAATCAGCAGTGAAATTGTTTAAAGACTGATTAGATTTCGATTACGGATTAATTGGTTTTGCCTAGAAGAGTCACCGGACCCCATTGTAAGCTAACCTGTCAGAAGTCCTTGACTCACGCTTGCGGGGCGACGTGTCTGAAAATAAAGAAAACCAAGGAAGCTCGTGTTGGTCGATACCTACATCATGTTTATAAATCATATAACGCCAATTTAAAAATTCGAAAAGGACACTTGCTGTTTCGGTTGGAACCTAATGAAGATTTCAAAAACAAAAGTAAAATAACATTTCGTAAGTTGTCTGTTGGTCATTAAAAATGCCAAATACAGTGGAAATGTTTTCGTTGTACTAGATATAAGAAAGTGTTGTCCGTCAGTTCTGTCAGAGACCGATCACTGAGAAGGCCACATAAAAGGCCAGTTCTATTCTGGTATAGTAGCAATACTAAGTCAAAGTTGGAAGCAAATTTAAATAAAGCTGTGATAAACTGGGTTCTTACCTGTTTTGATAAATCAAGACTTGCAACTGAAAATATAAAATGCCTTTATTTAAGGGTTTCCCTGTTTTTTGTTAAGTGCATGAGCAGAAAGTGACAATTTCTCTTAAATGGACATTTCATTTTATTCTCGATACAAAGTGAGAAATAAACCAAGTCACTGAACCACTCAAAATTTGTGTTACCATACCAAGAAACAAACATGTGATGGTAGAAGGTAATTCAGTGAGCCCCATCAATGTTGTAGTTGGTGGGAGTAAGAGACAGTGTAGTTCATTATTATATGAGACCATGCTGAAGAAATCTGATGTCACCACGGTTGTTCGCGTCGATCGATCATAGTCTCATGCAAAAAATTAGTTGCATAACATACCCGGATGAAGGCGTGCTGGTTTAGACTTAGAAACAGTTAGATTTGACTCCGCCTGAGGTTCGAAAGATGACGCTGGAATTTCACTGAAACAATGAACACAGTCAAACGGTTGACAATGGGAGACTTTCGGGAATCGGTGTAGAATGGCTTTTATTGCATTAATGACCCATCGTTCGTGTGCCGCATGTCTGTTTTATTCGTAAACTCATGTGAAGGTCCTGATACTGAAAACGTGACTGTAATTAAACTTTTGTAACTGTCTTTTGCAGTGTATTTATGCCAGTTAAATTAAACAATGACTGTGGTTTAATTTCTAAGGAATGAATTAATCTACAATTAAAATTAGATACTTACTGGACAAATGCATCGCTGCACTACCATCGTATAACACATATTAGCCGACACAAACTGTCACGATTAATGGTAACAGAAAGAATGTTTAATAAACTTAGTTTTTAAAACATTTTAACCAACTTGTTTCTATGTCCAAACCAATTGTAAATTAAACGTTATTTTTGACACTTCAAGTGACAAGGAGATGAACTTTCGAATTTAGAGTTCGGTCTGCACAATTACAAAATAAAGGCACGCCTCTTGGCTAGTCAATGTAAGACAGTTCTATTCTTTGGCATTAATTACGTAAAATGCAAGTAACTTCTGAAGAAATAAAATGCATTTTGAGGAAAGTGAAGCATTGTACACAAAAAGTGCATTTTTTTAACGACCCCTTTTGGTTTCGGGAAGCTGTTGGATAACTCCAGTACCTTTTCTGTTTTACCGTCTGAAGCGCTTCACAGTTCTTGTCTAGCTGTTGATACCGGTTCCCTCTGTTCATACCGACAGCTTCTCTGACATTATCGTTTGAGTCCTGTACGAGCAAGTCCCGAACTCTTGCAGTGCTTTCTAGAACAAAATTATACAAATTACGAAGTAGATATCTTAAACTTGGAAGCCGGCCGCCGTGGTGGCCCTAAGCTGAAGAGTTCCTTTCCACGAAATAAAGCTTTAAACAGATTCTCTAGAGTATATATGCTGAGTATCCTATCCCGAACACTTTTGGAGCTTTTGTGAATGAGATATATTAAAAGAAACGAAAATGCGTTCATTGTTTATATCTCCAACGAAAAATGCATGAATTATTTTATCACCCAATGCTTTTTAAAAGTTGAATGAGGGCAATTTGGTTCATCACAAAGATATTTAAAGGGAAAAAACGTGTGTAGAAGTTTTATTTCTATTGAATAACACATCTTATTTACACACTGCACTTGAAAAATTGAACGTGAATCGTCTGGATTCATCGCAAAACAAGGCTGTTTCTCGGTCCGTGAAACCGGTGTCTGGTCTCAACAATACATGTCGCAAACACTGTCACTTGTTGAGCGTGGTAAACAACCTCGGATTATGCCGAAAAATAACAACCATTGTTGAAAATGAAAAGCTCTTAAGAAATTTTACTGATCATTGCTGTAGGCGGAACTATTAGTGTGACCTCATTATGAAATGTCGTGGGCTATTATTAAACGTCAAAATAACAAAAACCCAACGTAAAATCAAGTTTTTAAATTTTGATAATTTGTTATTGGAAATGAGAATCATATTCAGTTACCCAATGTCGTAAAAACGACGGATTTACGGCTTTTGGCAAACCTCACTTAACTAGAAACGTGACAATTAACAATTGAAAAACTAAAACTAAATAGAAGAAGACCAAATCAAATTAGATTTAAGCATTCCCTTCTTGATGATGGTTCTGCAATTTGTTAATTATATACTTACGAGTAATGTGGAGCTCATGTTTTAGAACCTCTTTATCTTTATCCTTCTTCGGTATGTTTATCCTACAATTGATATTGATATCCATGTGACGCTGTTTTTTTTTTTAGCTTGTTTTTATTCATGGGCATTTGCGTCGAATTGTTTCTAAGTCAAATTAGAGATAATTTCAGGGCTTTGAAGGAACGGGCAGTTGATTGGTTGAGACCAACACGTGACCTGAAGTTTCATTTGATGAGAAGAAATAACAGACTGTAAATTCATTCCAAGTTTACAGGAGATCACTTCTATATTGAGTAACCAACAAGATAAGACCATTTTTATTACGGCAAATGGTCAAATCAAAACTTGTTCTTTACAAGATAAAAATATATTTATTCTAGAGATGTTACTTTTCCGATGTGCGTCAGTTGTTCGACTCGTCTTCAAATGCACACTCAGGATAATACCTTTTTTGGCTTTTTTACCTGGGCTTCGATCTGCACTACTGTCCGTGTCATCGGCCATTTTGCAATCCCCAACAAACTGCTTATAACGTCAGCGTCTCGATTTCTATGAATTCTACTGCAAGTACCACCGAGTTGATCGGAAGTCAATTTCTAATAAAATCACAATAATGCAGCGTATTTTTTATGTTCAAAGCTGACAACTTCAAGAAGTCTGTCGTAACCAAGGATAATCACAAAATGCGTTTTCGCCCTTAAAACCGATTGTGTTCTTTTAAAGAGTGCTGGTAGCGTTCGCTAGTTATTCTTTCTCATGAGATTTACATTACTACAAGTACATTTTGCTTTCAGGGAACACTTTTTACTCTTCAGGAAGATTTAAAGTGGCATAGCACGCGAAAAACAGACTAAATTGCATTATTCAAAGTGCCACTGAAACAGAAGTCGAATTGTTCACTAGGTATTTTTACGGTTGGTTAGTAAAGATTTTGAATTTCTGTTGATGTCAGAACATTTTTCCCTTAGTTTCAAATTTCCACTTCTTCGATTTTTCATTCACACGGCAAAGCACGTCTTTTTATTTGGACGTCGTACATTCCTCTCATATGGAAATGTGTGTTATTGACCGTTCGTGTAAATAAAGCAGTGGCTATTTCAAGCCGCAACCAGTCCTACTTCTTTGAGCGCATGCGCGAATATATAACATTGGCGGTGGAGAATTTGAAAAATGAATTGGGATGAAAAGTTTTTAGTTCGTCTGTTTTTCAATAACTTAAATCTGACGATTTTTTCTAGACATTCTTGTAATATTCAAAGTGAATAAGTCTCACGTTAGCATCCCCAAGTTCGCCACGATCTGTTTAAAAGGTATTTTACTATTTTTCGCGATCCATGCCTCTTTAAGAAGAAAGCGGGAATTTGTCGCATTACACGAGTCGTGAAGGTCAAAAGAAAGTAACGCAATATCATGCATGAGAGAATTAAACATCACGAAATAAACCTAAAACGTGGCAAATATTTGGTTAGTTGCAAAACCCGTGGTTAACACGACGTAATGATTACAACACTGTATCTGTAACTTACCAGAAACATTGAAATTCTTATGAATAATATGTTTTCAAAAAATTGCGAGATGAGCTATCTGAGATATCCGCTTTTTCATTTTCAAAATGTTAGCAACAATAGTTTATCTTGAATAGAGCTAGAAGTGGATGTTTTAACAGGATTCATATTCAGCTACCGGGCTGACGAACTTGATCCAAGACAAATATTGACATGTGCCCATCTAAACAGGCAAATAGCTAGTAATACTTGTTTAAAAATGTGTGTGTGTCTTACCATTATGGTTAACAGTCGTTGGGTCCACAAGGTAGAAGTTCTAAGTCTGAATACTTACCCTCCGTGAAACGACTTCTTTTCTGCAAGGATGTTGACGTGGTCGGCCGTTAGATGCAAAGAGTAAGGCATTTCTGCCAGGTAAAGGCTTTACGAAAACCACAAAACACAATAAACTACCGCGCCCAACTTTCTCGCTACGAGATGAATGCAGAGACGCCCACGTGCAAGCTTACAACTACCAACAGTTGCGCGTGATTGTTAAAGTGCTTATAACATGTTTTGTTTTTTCAGGCCCCGGTGTTTGATCTCTGTACTCGGAAGTGGACTCGATTTTGAGTTTGGAGTGTAGGTCCTGGGACCCTGGTGTGTTCTGGAGTCCGTTTCATGGAATCGACTTTAGACAATCCGGAATTAGAGATTGTTCATATGACGTAGAAAATTCCTCGAAAAAACATGAGCTTCTATAAACCACGTTGAAAACTATTGCAAATGCACAGTAGATCTCCGATACATTACTGCTCATCTAGGGCTGAGACGCCTGTGCTCTAAAGGTGAACAATTGTTTTAATCAAAATAATATCAAATTACAATTGTTTTAAAGCCTAATATGATGGAAGGCGGAGCCTCTGTGGGGGCAAAAGCAAAAACATAAGCAGTGGAAACGATCCGTTGCAGGCTTAGATTTTATTCGTCTGTGTAGAGACACCCTTCAGTCACTCGGACAGGGAAAGTGAAAGGACACAACAGGACCACAGTAGGCCTACGGTACTCTGCGTGGCGTCTATTAAAAGTCATCCTTGTTCTAACCACAGGCGCTTGAGTTTATCGCAAATGACGTCACTCAATAATATATAAGAAAACATAAACATAAAGGTTGGACACTTAAACTTTGCCAAGCCGAGGCTCCCAACTTCAACCGTCCAAAATCCAAATAAAATCTGCGTGCACCTCATTCAGTCTGGTGTTGCATAAACCTTCGAAGCCTTGTCTTTCCTAGATCCCATTAACTGTATTCGTGAGAGGTGAATTGGCGATGGAATTTCTAAAACAATCTCGAAACTCTGAATTCAAGGACCTAAAATAGTAAACATGGCGGATTTCAGTTGTGCTTCAACTTGTACGCCTGTCGTAGGTGAAACTTCGAGTTTGAGCAGGCAACCTATATTTCAAATTCAATAATTCTAGTCCAAAACTCAACTAATTGAGAATGTTAAAGTTAGTATTTTAATGATTATTTGTAACTTTATTCCACTGACGGCTCATTTTAGCCCTTAACTTAGAATTTCATTACATAAACTGGCGTATCTTGTTTCTCATCTTGACATCACGCACTTTTTTGATTGAAGCACAGCACACACTCGGCCAGGAAACGCAGTCCGTGCAAGTATTACAATGCGCGTGGCCGACGAGTTAACTCAATGGTTTTGGCCAAAAGTAAAACCTTCATAAGAAATCACAGTACACAAAAAACTTCGCATATCAATACAGTATCAGGATAATTTATATTTGACACAAATATGTGACTAATTACATTTCAGTTTGGCAATAAAGTACTCTCTGCTTCTCATGATCAAGTAGTCGATGGATTGACGGCGAAAGCCTCGCGAAATTAGACTTTCGTATTTAGCTCGGGAGCGTCTGTCAAAACCCGGATGTGCGAAGACCGTCTGCCATGACATCACGGAATTAGGTCCTTGAGTTTGTGATTTTGGCATTCTTTTGGCATTTTTGTCGCCAAATTACCACTTGAAGGCAATTTGAAGAGATCGAATGAAAGAAAGTATTCTAAGAGTTGTTCGATGCTAGTTTCGTGGAGTTCCATGCACATTTGAGTAGAAAATTCTAAGCAAACAGATTTCGAGTGTCCAACCTTTATGTTTTCTTATATATTATGAGTGACGTCATTTGCGATAAACCCAAGCGCCTGTGGTTTTAACACTCAATGACTTAGTGCTAATCTTACAACACTTTCTGAAAAGCTTACTTGCGTCTATAAATGAATCGCACGAGAAACACTTGAGCAAACAAATCCTTCGGCAAATCGCGCATAGGCCTAATATGTCCACGTAGACTTACGGTAATAAAGAATTTCTCGAATCATTCGCACTGCAAGGTTACGTGCTGAACGTGATCATAGCTAAAACGGTCTGTGATTGTTTCCGGATAATCACCATTTTATTCCATTTTGAGTTAGACGAAAATTTGTGGGATTGGACAGTTGAAGCATACTGAAAAGGCTTCACATGGAGATTGAAGCCGATTAAAAATGTGGCCGGGATATCCAACTTCACAAAACTCAACTCGCTTGTCCGGGAATCAATAATAAAAAATGCCGGAGTGTGCAAACTGGCCCTGGGGGAGGGTACTCGACGTGTAGCCCTGGGTTAGGGTACTCGACGCGTAGCGCTGGGGGAGGGTACTCGACGTGTACCGATGGGGGAGAGTACTCGACGTGTAGCGCTGGGGGAGAGTACTCGACGTGTGTGAGAAATTAGGATACCCAGAAAGTAGATTAAATACAAATGAAGAGGACTCATTAGTCGGAAGTTTTTATGAAAAAGTCAACTTTCGTTGCCAGTTTATTTCCAATACATTATCCAGTTTAACCGGGCCATATGCTTAGTAGTTTAATTCAAACCGCGAAAAACCTTGTTCTGGGCACGGGTATAAACTTATTATTCGATATCCAATTCGAAATTATATTTCTTGTCATTTTCTATTGTACGTTTTGCGAACTCAAGATAAGTGTCAATTGCTGTTCTATGCTGGAATACATACCGTCTTACGTGCATGGCTGCCTAATACTAATTTGCGGCACTTAATGGCCTCAGCGTTAAAGTAAGAAGTTTGATCCAAAATTCGAGTTTTTACTCGAAATCTCGATTTTTATTCGAGATTTTAGCTCGAATTCTATGGATCGTCAAGTACGAACTGGGACTAGAATCTCATTTGCATAAACCATAATGTATATGAGCACACGACAACTGACGCTTATCTTGCCATCGCCAAAAGTAGAACGGAAAACGACAATGAAATAATTTCGAGTTCGATTTTGATTAAAAAAGATTAGACCCCGCTCCTGATGTGAGAAACATTCACAGATGTATTTGTTCTTCCAAAACAAAGTCTTCATTTTCTTATAATTTGCTTGAGTTGAACATGGTTACAACTTATCGTCTGAAAACTTCCTTATGGGCACGCTGCCTTGACAACTTGAAACTAACCCGTCGCGAAAATAACTTTAATGAGTTTCGTCTGAAGCAATAATGATTTGTCAATTCTTCTCAGGCGTAAGAATCGTCTATAATCTTAGCAAGGACCAGGATGAGAGCGATTTTATAACAGTATAAGTAACCTAGATCAAAAGTTGTTTTGTCAGAAGGCGCGGGTTTATTGCCCCTTTAGTTAAACAGCGCTTTGGATTAATTGTGTTATTGTTACGCAACGAACCTCAATAAAATATAGTACAGTATAGATTTTGTGTAAAAATTGACCGGAGGGAGCTCCCGAATTCAAAAAGATAAGCCTTTTTAGAACACTGAACTGTAATATTAAAATACACTCTACTTTGTACAAATCTGTCGTGAAAACCGACCAAGTCCACGACAAAACGTTACTGAGATCTTTCATGCGCCGATGTTGCCGAATGCGCTTTACTACATGTATAGAAATGATCGGAGTTTAACCTTTCTTTATCCTGATTCAACTCTAGCCACCAATTTTTGCGGCTTTCCGCCTGAAATATCCCATTACCCCCAGTCTTTACAAAGTGAATGGCTGGCTCATGAGAGTGCAGGGAGAACTCTCATAACTGGTATAAAAATGCAGGATGAAAGGCTGGAGAGTGTGGCCGTCAAGTTGCTTGCAGGGGCAAAATACAGAGAAGTGTTTAGCTGCGCTGTACAAGTACGACCTCTGTCTGAAAATGTGTGTGGAAATGATTCCGAGAATGAAAAACGTAAATTTCATTGCATCGCGAATCCAGAACGATCTCATAGACATTCTTGAAACTATAACAGAAGATCTGGTAAAAAATCAAATAAAGGAAATTCTTTGCATTTCTAGCAGGCGAAATTACACCCCACTATACCGAACAATTTTTAGTAAAACTTAGTACAAAGAAAGGTACGTTCATAGCTAAACAACGGTATAAATAAAATGGTCAAATTTTGTTTTTTTTCCTAGAGAAAGATAGCTCACTTGCGAGTTTCTCGTTAGTCAATGTGACGTCACCGGAAGAGGGGCAAATCCTGCCATATTGCTCTTAATTTGGCCCGAATCTTTGCTACACACGCTAAATCTTACTGGGGTTCTTATGGTGAATTTTACGTTTAAAACGTTAACACAACTTAAGAGATGGTAGATGGATCGTGGAATAATTGTGGATGGACGAAGAAAATGTGAACTTGTTATACTGTGCGAAGCTGTGAACGGATTGAAATTGGAACTCAACTTGGTCTAGGCCTGCCTGCCGCAGGCACACAGGGGCGATAGTATATCCCCATAAAAAGTTACTCACTTCAAAATACAGCTAATAAAATCAAATGAAACACGCATATTATTTTGCACATAGAGTTGTAATTAACATTTACCCTAATTCTGGATACAATTAAGTCTACAAATAACTTGAACATATCCATGAAGACCTCGCGGTTTGATCGCTCGAGTTTCTCTCACCGAGCGCCATTTTGAGGAAGTTACGTGAAATCATCCTTGTTGACGAACAAAAAGTCCAAGGGACACAAATCTTACAAATTTCACGTGATATTTCTCATGCTATTTTGCAAGTGTCACGCGATAGCTGTTGCCTCATACTCACCTGACTCAGTTGAAATACTTTGTGGTTATCGCGCGCGCGGTCATAGTTAACAGCAATTACAAAGTGGAGTTGGAATTCCTCGCCAAAGTCACATGAATTTCCGTAGCTATGCTTCATCAAAGATATGTTTAGAAGCAGAAAGAGTCACTGAAGAAAGTAAGCGCCTTTTAGGTGATAATTTTAGGTGTAGAAAGTATTTTTGACGAGGTGAAAACTTAACCAGTGAGCGGATTTCGCCTACCGCCCGTTTAAATACACGGGACGAAATTAGTGCACAACGCGATAGAACATATTGTTGTGCGAATCTGAATTTCATTTGCCATAACAGCAGTGTTTGTTTGGCGTTTTTCGAACTAAACGGCTAAAAACTCGAAGAAAGTAACAGAATACACTCTGCTACCGTATTGGGCAAATGGCCAAACGACAAGCTTTTGTCCCACTTCCCGTGACGTCACAGTTAAGTCTCACATAATCTCGCGCAAAAAGACTTTCACGCATATTTAGCTTGCAGCGTAGTCTCCCAGTTGTACTCCCTTCACATACGCGGGTTTTTTTTTTCGCTAGTAACACTCCACCCAGTCCAAGCCCTTCTTGGAAGAAACATGAGGGACTGAAGCTAAAGAAGAACTAGTCACACTCTGGTCTAGTTCAGAGTCTGATTTTGGGCTCAACACAATTCAAGTGATATGCTGCTGAGTTTACCTTCAAGGGTCTAATTGTGGATGTTACTGAGGCTGAATGAGTTTAGATGAAAGAAAGCCACGTGTTGAAACTGGACATTTTTTACAAGCGCTTCTATGGGCCATTGAAACTAGAACCCAGTGAAATGAAAGCCAAAAGCTGAGTGACATTAAATTTTCCTTTCAGAAGAAAGGCTTTATACTATTGGTAAAAACTTTTCAATTTGGTACAGATTATGGGGAAATGACATTCAGTGACTGCATCGATTGTCTTATTGTATGTTTTCAATTGTAGCTAGCTGGATAAGAATCTGCTATGCACAAGATTCGAGAATAAACAATTATCAGTGTATTTAAAAACAAATGGCAAACTGAAAAAAGCTCAGAAAGAAACAACATTGCGAGGGAGTCCATAATCAGGCATATCAGGTGTTGAATTTCTGAATTACATTCAATTCTCTCAGGTTATTGCTGAAGGATTGCTTTTCACTTTGTCCAACGGTGAAATAGATGGTCAGGTGGTTGGTTTCAGTTGTTTTTTCTTGCCTGTAACAGAATAGAAATATTAGCAAATTGTAAAAGAAAAGACAAGACAAAACTACTTTTGCAAGGCAGAACATACTTGACATTTCATCTTTATGTTTATGTGTAGAAACTAATAACCTTTGTACCCAAGTCTTATTTAATATCTGAATTAAAATATGTGAAACAGGCTAAAAGTGATTTAACAATGTGTATTTTTCATGACACTTAAAATGTGCTTCTGATCTAAACAAGTAAAATTCATTCTAGGTGTCAATTTTTTTTCCAATGCAATGTTACGACATTTACTGAATTAAGGCTTATTCATGTTAATTCGATAACTGAGCTGGTGGTCCTGGTGGTGGGGTCCACGATAAAATAAGGAAACTCACTCACCTAGAGAATTTTATTGGAAACAGCATAGTTTTGAAGAGAAACTGCAGTGGAAAAGTCACTCATGACTTCTGTGCATCACGTACCATACACCTCTTATTTTGGGAGCACTCCCACCCAGTCCCAGCATAGTCTATGGTCCCAGGACAATATGAATATGTGCTGCTAGCCTACCCGGCATCGGGTAAGTTTCCAAAAAGAAACACTTAGTTCGACTCAATAAACTGTTATTCAGTGGGGTAACTGGTGGGGATAACATCACCGAACGATGTTGATAGAAACTGATTGCTAAAACCTTACCAAGTAATGTTGTGTAGTCTCCGAATGGAACTGCGTTATGCATAGTCATAGAGCACACACGGGGCTTCAGCATCCACACATTTTTGTCAGTTAGTTGACCCTGTTGACCGCAATTGTCCACGAATATAGTAACCTTAGGTCTTTTGGGAATTTGTGGCCACCTGTCGAAAACTTGCACCAGGGAAATTAGCAGTAATAAGGCTTAGCGCGACGACGTATTTTGATAAAAATTCCATCTTTTACCAGTTGTTTACATGCAGACAGCCACGCACGCGCAATTCAGTCACCACTAGTACAGCAGCGACACCGCGAGGAGAATTCTCCGAATAGCCCCATTGAATTAGTCTTTTTTACCGTCTTAATCGCTCAATATCCACATCGCCTCTTGTACGATCGACCTCACCTTGCCGAGAGGTGTCGCGTTAGTGACCTGTGAGGAAGGTTAACCTGGTTCCCGGGTCTCAAAACATGACGTCACGAATAACTTGTGGACAACCAATCTCGCGGGTTTGTGTAGGAGACTATGAGGAAGGTGAGAAACGACGCAGCGACGTCAGTGGTTCGTCTGCAGAGTGAATGCCGCTATATTGCGGTGCATCGCTTTCGCTTGTCCGAACTATGAAGCTGCAAAGAAAGCGAGTATGTCGTTTTTTCGACTTCCTCGAGATCCCGAAATCTTAGGAAGTGGCTCGCGGTAGTGAAGAATGAAAGGTATGCTGTTAGCAAATATGAGGCCGTGAAACATCTCCGTGTCTGTGGCCGGCATTTCGTCGACAGGGATTTCTCTGACGAATTCCTTATTACCAAAGAACTATCCATACGTTCCGTTGCCTATGCATGTTCACGGCGCCTCTCTAGTATTTCCCGGTTCGAACTGATAGCCTGTGAAACCTAACGATCCGACCCGTGAAGTCTTCGTCGGATGAGCTCTTGACTAAAAGTCGGGATTGGCGCCGGGCGAGGTGCCATGTAGAAGTTTATTATTCTGCGTTCTGTTTCAAAATGAATTATTCTCATCCTAAAATGATCCCAAATATATGAAACTGAAACAAAGTCTGTCTCATTAGATACAATTTGTAATGCCTTGGAGTGCTCGTAAGTGCAAATGTTTTGAGAAGCCAGCAATGAATAAACCACTGCGTTACCGGCTTTTGATGCCAGTAACAAATGTAATTAACCGAGCACCGAGGCCGTGTGAGCGCATGCTAATTTAGTGTTTGCTGACAGAAAGCTGTTGTGAAACAATTACTCGATTTTACATGCTATGGTCACATGTTAGGGGAATCTTTACTTAGAAATACAAATGCATTATTCAAATCATTGTTATTGTACAACCTTTGCCCTGACGGTCAGTAGAATTAAGAGGAACCCGACTTCGCGGCCCCCGACAAGTAAGTAGATTTTCAGTTTCGTGGCTAATTCACATAAATAATTAAATGCACATTATTTCTTTGGCTCACTATTATAGTCTTGTCGTGACTGGAGGTTTAATTTCCAACTCAAGCTGGTTTATGTTCGTGCCAGTCCCGGCGACGGGCCTGATCGGGTTCCGAGCCACTGGCCGGGATAACAAGCGTTTTGTGTGTTTAGAACTCAGAAAATCACAAGTATAAACAGCAAAGATCTAGGTTCTCCTGTCTGTATTTCACGGAAGAATACTTCGAATTTATCTCCGAACAGACCCCAAATTCCTGCTACGGACTTTGAACTGGCCTGCCGAACGTTGTAGACCACGGTGTGTCCAAATACCAGTAAATCCCTATTTGCGAAATAAAACAAGACGTTTTTATAAGAACTCGGTATATTTTCAAGTGTTTTATATTGAAATTTGATGATTTATTGGTGTTAAACGATGAATTCAAGCGAGAAGCTGACACCACTAACCTGTGTTACTGCTGAACAGACTGCGTGTGAAACCAATTACGTTATTGGATAATTTCAACACCTCCGTTAGCCCAAAGATACTATAAAATCTTTGGTTTGCTGTCAGGTGTCAGGTAATGCAACCGAACCTGGCGTTATCGAGTAGAACTACTCGATCCGTTACAAAATAGGTTGTTTTTGGGTGGCATTCTCCTTTAAAACATATAGTAAGTATACGACATATTAGGTGTCCCAAAAAGCGACCCACTTTTAGACAAGTGATTTCTCAGCAACGGATAAATCGACTGTTTTTTCAAATTCTTACAGATGAACCTTAGGATATCATCAACAAATGTGCAAAATATCAAAGAGATCTGTGTTCAATTGTGCGAATACTGTCAAATTAAAATCATCAAGTCAAAAAATAAAATGTCAAAGGGAAGCTCGCTTATTTAGTCTATGCTCAGTGTGGACTCCATCTTCCTGCACGAACAAATGGAGCCGTTTCTTCCTACCAGAAATTCTTTTCCGTATTTCTTCCATCGAGATTTCCTCTGTGACATAATTATTCTGTCTTTTATTTCCTGCTCAGTAAATCTGTCTCTCATTTCCTGGTAAACTTTCTCCTTCAGACAGTCTCATATGGCGTAGTACACTGGATGACGTAGTACACTGGATGACGTAGTACACTGGATGACGTAGTACACTGGATTGCAGCCAGGACTGGGCTGAGGCCACTCATCCTATTTGATGAATTTTGGTTTGGCCTCCATCAGATGAGCCTGAGTTATAATTTTTGTTCGCGTTTGAAGGAGCTCCATCTTGTTAAGACACGCAATTGTTTCAAGGTTAAAAGAGAGGTTTCGCAAAGCCACGTGACCGTGAATTATCACGCATACTTAATTGCACGTGCCGATTCACGTTACAGTAACAATAATTAAATGGGTTTCGCAACAGCCAAATGTTTGCGTGAACGTAGAAGTAAACGTGAACTGAATAACTGAGCTCAGGGTGTCCAGTTATTGTAAGCCTAGTGTATGTCGGCTAGTTTACAAAAAAATTAAAAGTCACTCTGCCAGTGTAACTTCTTTTGCGTGAAAAAAGTCGTCATTTCTATGAACTCCTGCGAGAAATTGTCAACTCTTAGAATGCGAAATCTATTTGCAGTTTAAAATAAATAGATGCATGCAAATTAAGCATATGAAAATTTAACAACACAAAATTATATCTGTTCAAAATCCATTCTACATGTAATTCGATGATATCCAGCGAACCCCCGGTAGAATATGTAGGTTTATTTCAAACACGTAACAGGCCTCCGGCCCACATTGCAAATATATAATATATACAGAGTACCAGATTGTTCAAGTCTAAACTAATTCATATCAAGGAACTCATTTCGAAATTTCTCCGCATTAATTAAATATCTAGCAACTTTTCTCAGGACAGTTGAATCATGAGTCTGTAGAAAATTGCTGAACACTATCTCGTCCACTTTATCGTATCTTGGTAAGAACAGAACATGTAGATCAGAATATAAATTACATTCGAGAAAAATCAAGTCCACTAAACCTTCCCTAAACAATCATTAAAGAATGCGCCGAGCTTCTGAATCTTTCGAGGGTTACTCTGTGAAAACTATTTTCTAGCAATGTTATGTAGTTTTCTACTACAAAATTACATTTAACTATTTTATAAACATCTAATGATTGAGAAAATATATTGTCTTTTCAATCCTGGATGTCAATATCAAAGCATCGTTGTTGAAATTCCCTTATAAATGAGGCAGCATCGCCTACACCTTGTTGTATCCAAACAACTCCAAAACCATAAGCAAATAACAATCGTTTAACATTTAGAGCCCAGCAACACTTATTTTGCTCAGTCATGTCATATTGCACATTATAGTGCACACTAACATATTGATGGCTTGGCAATTTGATAATCTTTAACCAGTATTTAACAATTCTCAATAACAGATGTACCTTCATTGTTACTCTACCAAGCTCTCCCCTCACTGCAGCGTTTGAGACATGCTGTCCAGAACAAGGATTTTGGAAAAGGTGCTTTCTTGCAAATAAACATTTATTGACAAATGAATCGTGTTCATTTCATACTGAAGCAAAGAAGAAAGATTGAGAACCCTATCAAAATAAAAATCTTTCGGTGTTGTACCAAATAAGAATTAAAAACGGGCCACATGTTTCGCGTTTAAAGCGATGCGAATATCACTTTACCCCATACGCGTTGAATCTGTCGAGGGAAATACGGCCATGTAATAAAGTTTTCCGTATTCACCTCACTTCAACAGTGACCTCTGACATGGAAAGTTCAAAAGGTATGTCAATGTCGACTCGACGTCTTCAGCTGGTTCGATCATCAAACTTTCCGAATATAGTTTAAAGGCGAAGGCAACCTTTTTCCAGGTCATTTTTTACCAAAAATGAGGTTCGTTGATTATCCAAGACATGTTTTTCACTTATTTACTGCTTTTCGTAATTTTATTAATTATTCGTCGTCTACTCCGGAAGTGACGTTTTGGGAGGCAAGAATTTCGCGCCAATTTCTTTTCATATAGTCTGACTGTGAGAGCAGTCGAGTCAGACATTGTACTACCTCGGTTGTGATAAGTTCGGTCGTCGTTTGCTTTTGCTTACGAGTCAGTCAACATGCCACGCTGTTGATGCGTACTGGGGAGTACTCATTATCGTCTCACGTACAGAGGAAGAACTGTCCCACTTGCCCGAGTGTCCCGCGACACACTCCCACACCTGGCACCTTCTAAATAGCTCCAATACAACACCACAATAAACTTATCAAACTTAGGCTCACCGATCTGTTCATTGGGTGTCGAACTGGGCCTGTATTCACTCCCACTGCTCAACATCGCTGCAGGGCTGCTTACATGCTCTGGGCTAGAGACAACAGCACAGGGCGAATCACTGCTAGTTTCCGGAATTACACGCAACGGGGTACGTTCGGAGGCACGGGTGACTGTAGATGAAGTGCCTCCAGTCACTGTATATAGTGGCCACAGCTCGCGAGGCTTCTTGCTTCAGAAACGCACTTCTCAGGGTTGGCGACGGGGCACTGCCGGGAATCAACAGCGACGGTATGGTATCCTTCTTCAGGCGATGTTTTGCAGGGACCGTCATCAATTCAGCGTACATATCTTTGTCGTAATCTAACGGCAGAAAATGCTTGCCACACACTCGGTAACCCTCCACTGCTTAATTTGCACGTTGCGTGGACGGGTAACTCTGCGTTCTTCACATGAACGAGCTAGCCAAGTACGGCGAAGTGTGTGTCATCCTTCGGAAAGCGTCGCAAGGTACCCAAAGCGCGTGTGAGACGATAATGAGTACATCCCGGTACGAAGCAACAGCGTGGCATGTTGACTGACTTGTAAACAAAAGCAAACGACGACCGAACTTATCACAACCGAGGTAGAACAATGAGTGACTCGACAGCCCTCACAGTCAGACTATAATGAAAAGAAATTGGCGCGAAACTCTTGCCTCCCAAAACGTCACTTCCGTAGTAGAGGACGAGAAATTAATCAAATTACGAAAAGCTGTGATTAAGTGAAAAATGTGTCTGGTATAATCAACGAACCTTATTTTGCTAAAAATGACATGAAAAAAGGTTGCCTTCGTCTTTAAAGTAATACAGTTGCAGCAGTGTAACTAACACTTGGCATACAACCAGGCCCTAAACGTAAAATCTGGAACGAAACATTACTGTTAATTAAATGGCACTTGTGTTTCAGTTTTCAGTTGCTGAATACTATATTGTCTGCAACTCAGGCGCTGATTCCTAGGAAACTACAATATCAAATACTGTTGTTTTTTAACTATTTCCTGGAGATGTTACAAGTTCACGCACAGTTGCCGCTGTTTTCATCTTTGTTACCTCTTTTCAAGAAATAAATCGTTACTCTTAAAAGTGTTTCCTTTACACGAGAAAATTTGCAACCTAGAACGTGCAACATGAGTACATACATATAGGATATGATCCGCCATGTGAACAGTCTGGTTGAATTATTTAAAAAATATGCCGAAAAATGTAAGAAACTTAGGAATTCGAAGCTCATCACCCCGGCCAACCCGCGATCGCGAACGACCGGAAGGCGATCGAGAAAAAGGGCGCGAGAAGCGAAGCCAGGCAAGGTGAGTAAATTTGACGAATTTTCGTTGTTTTTACTTCCAATGTGAAAACAGAGACATGACTTCAAGGCGTAACACATTTAGGAAGGGCAGGTAGAGGTTTAGGCTAGTGTCTCTCCCTATTATAGGAGAAAAGTTACGTTGACCGACGCATCGCTTAAGCCGAAGATGATTTGAATGTCATTTTGGCAAATTGCCGTTATTTTTAGCACTAAATCAATAAATTGACCATGATGTTATGAAGAAATGACGTATGAAAATTTAACGCAGTGCTTGTTTTTTTTTGTTGTTTTGTCAGGATCTCTGACTTTTTCGACCCTTTTTTGTTGAAAGATGCGATCGAGAACGCAACGATAAGCGATCGGGAACGCAAGTATCGACATCGAGTTTTTCTTTTCCTTGTAACATTTTGATCTCTCCGTGACACCCATATTCTTTTGAAGGGCTTTTCGCCATTCTTTGGACAGAAGACTTGCCCACTTGTAAATCGCTTACGACCTCTCTCATACATTTGTGATTCCCGGGTTGTTCTCTTGGGATCAAATTAGTTTTTCCACACGATCCTCGTTTTCTTTCGAACATGCACTGTCTTGTGTATCCCACTGCCACTTTTACGCGCACAGACTGTCAGGAGTGGACTGACACTGTGAGTAGTTTCATTATTTTGTTCTATTGTTCTGTTTGTGTTATTGATTGGCATAACTCCTGAGGTCAGCACAGTGATGATGTAATTTGTTTACTACAGAATAGTGTGGAATATTCTTGAAGAATCTAGCACAGGCCCGTAGCCAGGGGTGAGGGGTTCGGAGGGTTCGATCGAGCCCCCCCCCCCCCCNNCCCCCCCCCCCCCGCTGAAAAGGTCCAGCCCCAGCCTCTCCGTTAAAGATACTATATATACACACACAACAACAACAAAATTGTTGCATTGCAGCTACTCGTACTACTAACTACAATGAGAACCAATTTAGTAATAATTTTGAATGTTTGATTCAAGGTGCTTCACATAATCATCGGGCCGTGCCTTTTCAACTACACCCGAGTGGTGTTTGGCAATACGTAAGTGACAGTATCTTGGTTGATACTTCAATTTTCCAACTTCATTCTCTTTTAGAAATGCAAGTTCGTACTCATGTTTTCGTATGTCGGCAATTTCGCATGCGCATGAAATCCAAATTAAGTGTTTTATTACCCGGGCGTTGTTTTCGGTAAAGCTGCAACATTGAGCGCATCTAATAACGTTTGTAAACACGACCAAGATTTCGCCCGTGTTTTACGACCGAAATTGTTCGCCCATAATTATGCTCGCGATTCCGACCGAGGCGTCGCTCCGAAATCGTTCGTCCGTAATTACGCTCGTGATTCCGACCAAAACTTCGCGGCTGGTGTTTTACGACCGGAATCGCTATGTCCAATAAGAAATTGGTTTATTGGTCATGTGATCTCTAAAGAAGTTTTCGTATTTTTCGCTCGTAATTTTAGCAAGTATAGTCATTATATTTAAGTACGAGTCCACGACACAACCACCCATTAAATCAATACGCAGTTGATATTGTTTTTGTTATGTAAATGGTTCGTTTGCGCATGTCTTGGATGTAGAGTGAGTGATTTACCACCAACATTTGGAAATTCTACTACACAACCCCATAAAAGCCGTTTTGAACCAGTGTTTTTTGCAATGTCATATGTCTTCTGCACGCATTGTTCAGAGCAAGAGAAAGAAACTTTGTCTAAATAAATGAAAAAGCATGATTATTTAAAAAAATGATGTAAAAGCTTGTCAGACAACCTGCTAGATATACATTTTGGCACTTCAATATATACTAAAACGGATCTATTTCAAGTGCCTGGGATGGATAGGGCAGCAAGCAAAAATGTTTCTGTCAATCTTTGATATTGTAAACCTTTTGCATGTATACTTTGCACCTGAGATTTTACCTTCTGAATACTTCATAACATATGTAATTACGAATGTAAAACTACGAGCGAAAATGTGAGCGTAAAATTATGAGCGCAACCTCGTCAGAGCCCACGTAACCAATAAACCACGAGCGAAGTTTCGGTCGTAATTACGCGCGACATTTTCACCAGTACTGCCCGCGATATATTCTGGGCCAAATTACATGCGAATTTGAGCTGCGTTCTTTGCGAGCAGCCGTTACGGGATCCTGATTTCTAGTATCACAATTTTCATCTTATCTCATGACGGCGACATCCCGTTGCTCCCAACTTGTTCGATTGTATAGCCCAACAACAAGTTGGGAAGTTCACCCCCCATAGCCAATTAACTCCATTCTGATGTTGATGGTTGGAGGGCCTGTGCTCTTTTGTTTACTCTGCGCGTGTAAGCGCAGAGTACTGTTGTTCCTGGGTTTTCTTCAATTTTATTCTTATTCTTCTTATTACTCTGCGCATCAAAGCGCAGAGTACTGTTCTTCCTGGGTTTTCTTCAATTTTATTCTTCTTATTCTTATTCTTATTCTTATTCTTCTTCCGACCTACTTTGACGCTTAATAACTCCAAAATGGTTGCAGGTATGTTCTTCAAATTTAAAATATGATGTTAGGCAGTAAATAAATTTAGATTCATTATATATTCATATTCCGTAATGCACCGGAAGAGGTAGTTTGGTGCAAAGGTCATATAATTTTCAAAATACTACTCCTTCAGTTATTAAGCTATCTTTTTCAAATTCGGTGCACAGGTATAAGTCAACATGACAATTTAAAAAATTACTTTTCTAAGTAATCGGGTCATCAAATCAGGTGAAATAGGTCAAAGGTCATTAGGTGCAAACTAAAATTTTGAGCTAGACACTTCAAATTGACAGGTCTGATTGCCACAGGTAAATCAAATCGGAATCTAAAGTTTCAGGTCATTTGGTGCAAACATGGGGTCATTAGGTGCATTTTTCTTCTGAAAATTTAACCTTTTCAATCAGCAAGTATTCTGATAAGTCAACCGTTAGCCAATTGTGATTCTCAGCGTAAACCACATTTTTCATGGGCTTTTTAATAGGTAATTTCTCCGACAATTTTAAAGAATTCGTTTTCATATTGGTAAACGGGATGCTGTCAGTAACTTCCCATAATAATTCTAGTAATACGCTTTCGCAGAGTCCGTTATTGTCACGCCGTGACAATAATCTATCTAGTTCTTCTTTTTCTTCTTCTTATTCTTCTTCCGACCAACTTTGAGGCTTAATAACTCCAAATTGGGTGCAGGTACGGTCTTTAAATTCAGCATATGACTTTTCACAGTATATAGATTTTGATTGGTTATATAATCATATTCCATATTGCACCGGAAGAGGTCGTTTGGTGCAAAGGTCATATAATTTTCAAAATGCTACTCCTCTTTTAGTTTTGAAGCTATCTTTTTCAAATTCGGTGCACAGGTATAAGTCAACATAACAATTTAAAAAAAATTACTTTTCTAAGAAATCGGGTCATCCAATCAGGTGAAATAGGTCAAAGAAGATTATGTGCAAACTAAAATTTTGAGCTAGACTCTTCAAACTCACAGGTCTGATTGGCACAGGTAATTCAATTCGGAATCCAAAGTTTCAGGTCATTTAGTGCAAACATGGGGTCATTGGGTGCATTTTTCTTCTGAAAATTTGACCTTTTCAATCAGCAATATTTTGATGTGTCAACGGTTAGACAACTGTGAAACTCAGTAGTAAACACATTTTTCATGGGCTTTGCAATAATTCTCCTAAAGACGCTTATAATGCACCGGATAGGGCCAATTAGTGCAAAGGTCATGTAACGTTCAAAATGTTATATCTCTTAGATTTTTCAAGGAATTCTTTTCAATTTCAGCACATTGGTGTAAGTCAACATGCCAATTAAATACCCTACTTTACTTCGCAATAGGCCTAACAAATCAGAAAAAATAGGTCAAAGGTCATTAGTGCAAACTAAAATTTTGAGCGAGAGACTTCAAAATTACATACCTGTTTATTAAGTGCGATTGAGTTTGAATTCTAAATTTTCATGTCATCTGGTGTACCCATGGGGTCATTAGGTGCATTTTTCTTCTGAAAGTTTAACCAATTCATTCATCTTGTATTCTGAAGTGCTTAAGGTAAAACATCTGTGATTCTTATCATTAACCACACTTTAAATCGAGTTTACAATTATTCCCTCGTCGGGGTTCATAATGCACCGGAAGAGGTCAATTAGTGGAAAGGTCATCAAAATATTAACATGTAATTTCTCTTACATTTTTTAAGAATTCCTTTTCATATTGGTAAACGGGTTGCTGTCAGTAACTTCCCAAAACAATTCCAGTAATACACACGCGCAGAGTCCATTATTCTCACGCCGTGACAATAATCTTTCTAGTTGATAATTGCTCTAATCTCCGATCAGATCGTATCTAGCCTGACTGGAGTGGGCTGATAAAAATGAAAGTTAAGTTAAGCCAGATATTATCGCACGTTCAGCACCCCTCACGTCTGGAAAAGTTACTGAACGACAGGACGCTGTAATGTCAGGATTGTAGAGCTGATAGCCCCCTAATTCAGCTGCGTCAAGGGCCTTACCGATAATTCTGCAGTGTCGACGTGTGCAAAATATCAAAGGTCCACCTTTCTGGAAATTCGAACCACCACCGCGCAATGCTGGCTACGGGACTGTAGCATACGAGTGATTAATGTAATCTGGAATATTCTAGAGCCTAGTATATGTCTGTAGAATGATTGGGTAGAGTCCGGTAAGCTCTAGAACAATGCATTAGTCTATAAATATACAAGCACGGGTTTGTATTAGTCAGTTAAGCAGTTAAAGAGTTAAAAGTTGAAAGTCAGTTACAAGAGCGTTCAGTACAGTTGAGTTGCTGAAAGTGTCTCAGAAGTTCATCACAAGTCAAGGCTTCGCATCACTGGCTGCAGTGTAGAACAGATATTACGTCGGACGTTTTGTTTGAGTAGGCTTGTGAACGTAGGATCGAAATTAATAAAGCGATTAATTCAAACCAGTCTTCAGTCTATTGTCGCACCGAAAGCTATTAGCACAGGTATGTAACAACCTGTACCCACCCACACACGGGGAAAAACGTGACACAGACCCTTTGTTGCTTATTTAAGCAAAAAGTATATTTACAGTGGCACAAGTCCACCCTTTTCCTGGGAACTCCCTTGCGATTCTTCTTTCGCCCCACCCGTTCTCCTTGAAACAGATTTCAATAGTATTAATTATCCTTTTCCCTCAAAGGCATCCTTAAAAACCGGAATATTGGACAGAACTGATACTGATGGAGAAATGATAATAAAAAATAATAGACTTGAGATTCAGACAGACATTTTTGACGGACAGATGTCAGCACAACATGAAAACGATGAAAGTCGCCGTGATATTACATTTTTCACCCTGCTGTATTGAATTTCACAGTACTTCCATAACTATTTATATTTCTCTGAAATACTTTGTAGACTTGTTGATGACACCCTGAAGATACATTGTGAAAAATTTGAACGAGTTCGGTTGGTCAATTGCTGAGAAATTACTTGTCAAAAAGTGGCTACTTTTTGTGTCACCTGATATATCTACAACACTCGCCCCTAGCCAAGACACTTGGCATTTTTTGTTTAGTCACAGGGCATACTTGGAGAAACCGTTATGAACAATTTCTATAAAATTGACAATTGATTCACCCCAAATCTCTGCATCGTAGCTTAAAATTGATAGAATCGTGCCTGCTAAACACGTATTTTGTACGTATACGCCGGTAGCAGTTCTCGCAAGCAAATGACCCCAGAAACAATGTCCAATTTTGGGACATCATATCTCAGAAATGGCCGCTTGGATTCACTTGAGACTTTCAGGTACTATGCTTAATGCCCTGTTCTCTAAAAAGGTCCACTTTGCATGAAAGGTTATCAAAATTGGGACTTATATGATTTTTATGAAAAAAAAATTAAGTTGTATGGAAGGAAATGATCACGCTACTTTAGAAAATTGTAACACCGTTTTTGAAATTTTATCTTAAACATTAACTTCATATCATCCAAATTTGCTTATGTTATTGATCCACTTGTTTTGCTATGAAAGTATCTTTCTTTTGTATTAAATTTTACTAAATAGTGTGGTCACGTGACCTAATTAATGACAGAGCGGCACAAAGTCAAAAACTAAATATTACGGAGTTTCTGCTTTCGGCCGGTACTTTTGCTGAGTTAAATTCTGTGATTTTGTAGATATTTGTCGACAACTTTAAAAATTGACTATTTTTGCTGAGAACACTGTTGAGTTTGCTTCTTGACAATGAATGGTTGTGCTCAGGTTGCTTCATTAGCGTAGACTAGACGCGGTGAACTGTTACCTTAGTCTGCTTCCTGATCATTGACTTTATTGCGAAACAACTAGAACTCAGAGCCCGCATAAAAATTGTCAAGTCCTCAACACAATTTGCATCGTATGATTTTGCATGTTTTGCAAGCGAGTATGCTCGAAGTTTTACCTCATGAACTTATATACTTGCCATCACTGTGACCAGGTAGCTGAATTATGCCGCACAGTGCTGCCCGTGATTTTGCCTTCTTTAGTAGTTTTCATAAATAACTGTTGTCGTTAAGTTGACTCTCTAATCATACCCAACGGAGTTGTCAGTAGTAGTAGTAAAATGTTTATTTTACATCGGTATGGAACAGGTGAACAGCAAAAGAGTACCACAAGTGCTAGTAACCGATATAAAATGAGAAATAAATATGTAGTTGACAGCGTAGGCACATTTGGCATTCACAAGCTTGGCGTAGGCCTATATGACGACTTAACTCATTAATAAAGGTATTGAGATCTTGGCAACATCATACATTCAGGTAACTTGTTTCATAAATATGCCCCCTGGTGTTTAATAGAATTAAGCCCATGCATGGGAGAGTAGGGTGGTGAACCTTATCAAACGCATGCAGTGTTTTTTCCCCAGTACCTCATACGTCAGACGTCTGAGAGCAAAACAGCCACCCCAAGACATTGTAGCCTTTGAACAAAAAGCGGAGTGGATTTTGATTTAGACTATAATGAGACTATGCCCCGGGAATACCGTGGTCATTGAAAACAAATTTTAAGACCCGATATTGAATCAGTCTTTTCTTGGAGTAACATGGTCCTTTTCAGTAAACGAATAATTTGTCTACGATCAAAGAGATGATTACAGGAGAGCCTTGCAAATCGGTCGATCTCGCCTCAAGTTTTGCCCTTGCTTGTCCACGGTCTTCGGGTCATTCAACTCATCATGTATGCTTTTAGGATGACGTCATTATGAGCGTTTTCTATTTTTAGAAGAATTACATCCGGGCTAGCGGTTCAAAATACATGCGCAGTAGCTTGTAAGCCGCCATTTTTGTCATCGTTACGAGGTTTGGTCGAGATTGGAGTGTTGCAAGTTAAGAGCAATCAGAGGTTCTGGTTCTGGGTTTTCCCAAGTTTATAATGAAAAAACTTGGGAGTAGTGTTCGGGATACGAGAAGGAACAATTGTCAACAATAGTGTTTGTGCCATAGGGTGCGCTGAATTATGTTTCGGTGACGGGTCAAGTTTGTAATTACCGTTCCTGCAGTGTTTGTTTAGCAAAACCGCAATTCATCGAACTGTTTTTAAACTGTATATTTAGTCGTTCATCAATCTTCGTGAAACCGTTGAAACTATTGTGTCATTTTCATGATATTGTTACTTTCAAAAGTGCTCAGTAAGTCCAATATCTAATTTGAAAATGGGAGCCTTTCTCGATAAGCCAAAGACTGATAAAGTGAACGATAGAGGAAGTGGAAATGGCATTCACTTCGGACTCAGCAGTATGCAAGGTTGGAGAGTGGAAATGGAAGATGCACACTGTGCTAATTTGAATGTACCTGGCCTGAAGGACTGGTCATTTTTTGCGGTTTTTGATGGCCATGCAGGCTCAAAAGTTTCAGCACATTGTGCTGAACATTTACTAGGGTCAATTCTTGCTAATGATAAATTCAAAGGAACTAATGCATCAACTAGCCCTACTATGAATAATGTGATACAAGGGATTAGACAGGGATTTCTCGACTTAGATGAAAAAATGCGCAAAATACCAGACATGGACAGTGGAGAGGATAAAAGTGGGTCAACTGCTGTTTGCTGTATGATTAGTCCTTCATCTGTAATATTTGGAAATTGCGGTGACTCCAGAGGAGTACTAGTACGGGATGGCAAGGTGTTTTTTTCGACTCAGGATCACAAACCAATCAATCCTGTTGAAAAAGAACGTATTCAAAATGCTGGCGGTAGCGTGATGATACAAAGAGTTAATGGTTCTCTGGCTGTGTCCCGAGCTCTGGGCGACTTTGAATATAAAAATGTTCTAGATAAGTCACCCATTGAGCAGTTAGTGTCGCCAGAGCCAGAAATGGAAGCCATAGAGAGAACTGCACAAGATGAATTCATAGTTCTGGCATGTGATGGTATCTGGGATGTGATGACCAATGATGATCTAGCCGGCTTTATCCATAACCGTATGCTGCTAACAGATAATTTGGCTATGATATGTAATGATGTGGTTGACACCTGTCTTTATAAGGTTTGTAAATCTTTGGTGATATTATCATATGTTGTTCGAAGTTCTACATAAAGTCATTTCTTTTGTACAATGTATTAGTAGCATGTACTGTATTCAATACATATCACATTCCAGTTTACTTCATTTCAGAATTTCTGGAAAAATCATGTGCTGCCATATACTAATTAGTGGTTGTTTTGCATGTCAGTCTTCATGTTTTGCATGTCAGTCTTCATGTTTTTTCAAGCAAAATCTTTTGATTTATTTCCTACTTCTGAGACATTCACCTAATAATCATGAGACATACATTACGTAATGAATATCTGAATTTAATTAAGATGCGAGCACTGACTTATAGTTGGGGCAAGGGAAACATCTCCCAGTGGTTGGTTTTGCGGTAAAGTGGGCCCTCAATCTTAGTTACTGTACTGGCATTTCAATAGTATGTTTGCTCCGAAGCATCTGAAAGTAATTGGGGGCATCCAAAGTTAGTCATTTCTTAGCCACATAGCAAGTTGAGCCTTTAGATGATTTCACTTGGCAGCTATGACATGTTGGATTTTAATCTAGCTGATAGGTATAAACTAAGATAAAAACTAGATCCCTAGCTAGATTTGGTTGCATAATTTAGCAGCTGCTTAGTTGGCTATTTTTAGACACACCCCCACGATTAAAACTGCACTCCAAGCCAAATTCCAGTTGGCCAAAGGTCCTTTGAAATTGAAGGTTTATTTTGATGTGTTTTGCGTACTTTAAGTGCACTAAGAAATTTTGGTAGTAATGTATGTTGTCATGATTGAAACTGTTCCTTTAGCATCTCTCAATAGTAACCAACTTAGTTGGCAAATTGGCCCACTACATTTATTTAATGAATTCAGCTTTGGGCGTTATGCATGTCCCTGTTTTCCTATTGTTGAGAGCCAATCTCTCCAGGTGTTTGTGGAATTTCCACTCTCATTTTGAGGTCATGCAGTGATGTGTGTAACACCTGTCACAGTTGGCTCTGAACTTCAACCTGTCTTTGATACAGAAGTCGGAGGTTTTGTTGGTTCAGATTTCACACAAGTAACTATGTGTGTTGTTACTTTCACTGCAATGCAACTATCAGGTTGTGTGCTGACTGCACTTTCTACTTAGGAGGGGTATAGAAATGTACTGGTCCAAGGACATGGGCCAGTGAAATTTGGCTGTATCTAGTTTGAGCTGGCTAGACCGATGTCTAGCGAATATTGAAGCGGGATAGTGAAATACATTGTCTCAGTAGCCTGATACCTCAGACTGACATCTTTCCGTAGTCTTAGCACAGCCTCCGTACTGCCTGTCAGTGACCGTCTCGAGGAGTCGACATACCATGATGAACTTGGGGAAAACACACGATGCATGCCCAGCTCAAATGGGGATGTCATTTGTTTCCCAGCCCCAAACACATGAATCCCTTGACGACATGCAGCCTTTGCCACAACATTACAATCACGTGTGACCATTCCAAAACTGAATCGTGATTGGTCGACAGGCAAATTGGACGAGATCGTCTTCCGAACATCAGAGGCTCAGAAGCAGGATGAAGGGGGTAAAAACAATTAAACGATTCCCTCACAAAATGATTTTTAGTTGATTTGAGTTATATTCAGACAGCAATAATAGAAAATTCTAATGTTCTGTGTCGCACCTTTCAAGACCGCGAAGATGGCACTAGCTGCACATTGACCGTAACCGCTAAATCCATCTACCGTATTACTGCGGTCCCACTTATACTGTCATAACTGGGTCATTACTGTGCTATCCACCTGCTCAGGAAACGTGTAGATTTTTTCACAATATCAGTTTTACATCAATATTACTCCTTTTTTAATTAACAAACTTCGAAGTTCACGCTTTTTGCTGACTTAGCACAAAATCTGGATACATGTCGCTGACATCTAGTAATGGTAACAATCAATTACTTATCATGACAGAGGAGCCAACACTTGAAATATTTAATGCACAGTGTGCTGTTGTCTTTTGTTATTACAAAAGCACAGGAGGGTGCCATGTGGATGGCCACCGATACTGAGTGGAAACAGAAGTAGGAGGGTGCCATGTGGATGGCCACCGATACTGAGTGGAAACAGAAGCAGGAGGGTGCCATGTGTATGGCCACTGATACCAAGTGGGATCAGAAGTGGATGAATCTCCATCACCCTCTTTTAAATGAAAGTTTTAACTGAAGGTCATAGTTTTCATTCAAGCAAATCAAAGACAAAGTACAAAACAGCGCAAACACTAAAGCTGCATTTTTTGCCGTGCATACATCCTAGATCGAAATATATCATAGCTAAGGAATATATGGGCAGATTAGCTTCTTCCATGGATCATCAATGGTGACGAGTGACATGACAAGGCAGGACCAGTAAATTGTTTTACTGGTGGTGACCAGTGAGGTACAAACATTTCTATACCCCTGTTTAGTTCCAAGACAACAATTCAGGATTGTCATTGATTTGTCTTTGTATCATAATGGTACATTTCATGATTTTACAGCACTTTGCCTCAAATGTAGCCCTGCATTATCTGTTGAAAACATTGCTGCTTTCAAGTGCTTTGTGTGTGTGTGTGAAAGTTAGCCTTCATTGCCTTAAACCTGCATTTTTGTCTATTTATAGGGAAGTCGGGATAATATGAGTATCATAATAGTAAGTCTCGATGGTGCGCCTAAAGTTTCAGCAGAAGCAATCAAAAAGGAAGATGAGCTTAATGCACGCCTTGAAAACCGAGTCAAAGGTAAGTAGTGTCAGGCTTCTACTGCCTGGCAAACATCTGCTTTGCTTCTAAAAAGGTCTTGATTTGCCAATTGGGGCTTTTACTATTTCTTACGGTCTGTTGCTTTCTTGTCTGAATAGCAATTCATATCATTTGAACAGCTGCCATTTGATTTTCTAGCAACATGTTATAGGCAAACATCTTTCTTGGAAATGTGCACTCAGAAACTGATAATAAGAGTATGTTCTCCACAACCCATTCTGACACGTCAGCGATTTTGCTGCAATGAAACTGGCTCGTCTCCATCGAGTTAAAATTGATGTAGTAAATTACTCATTTGTTCTGGAAATTAGCACATTTAATTTTCGAACGTTTGGCACGATTTCTGTGAATCGATTCGTGAGCGTTAGATACAACCTCTCCACAGTATGAACCTTGGTACTCGTCTAGTGGCGCTCTTTGGGATGACCAGTTTTAAAAAATGTGAGAAAAGGCTGCCCGTTTCAAGACAACCTCGGTAAAAACGGCGGATAAATGAGGAATTTTAACATTTGTGGTTAAAAAATGTTACAGAAACCTACATTGTTTTAAGGTAGGTGGATACACAAAAAAATTAATTTTGACTGTTTTTTACATTTTTATGTCATCCTAATCTTTAATTCTTGATGCACAGTATACTGAAGAAAAATAAAATCATTCTAAAAATCCAGAGTTGTTTTTTTAGCTATATTTGACAAAGCCTCAGTAAGTCATATGGCTTGAGTGCTCACCAGCTCAGTGATTGACAACTGGGGCGGAGCTTACATACAAGGACACTAGCTCTAATCTAACCCTGTCAACAAGCATTACGTAACCAGGCAATCGAGAGTGATGTACCAGCTGATATTGGTGTTGTAGCAAGACCAAGAATAAAACAATTCTATTTNCACAGTATGAACCTTGGTACTCGTCTAGTGGCGCTCTTTGGGATGACCAGTTTTAAAAAATGTGAGAAAAGGCTGCTCGTTTCAAGACAACCTCGGTAAAAACGGCGGATAAATGAGGAATTTTAACATTTGCGGTTAAAAAATGTTACAGAAACCTACATTGTTTTAAGGTAGGTGGATACACAAAAAAATTAATTTTGACTGTTTTTTACATTTTTATGTCATCCTAATCTTTAATTCTTGATGCACAGTATACTGAAGAAAAATAAAATCATTCTGAAAATCGAGTTGTTTTTTTAGCTATATTTGACAAAGCCTCAGTAAGTCATATGGCTTGAGTGCTCACCAGCTCAGTGATTGACAACTGGGGCGGAGCTTACATACAAGGACACTAGCTCTAATCTAACCCTGTCAACAAGCATTACGTAACCGGGTAATCGAGAGTGATGTACCAGCTGATATTGGTGTTGTAGCAAGACCAAGAATAAAACAATTCTATTTTTGACCATGTGAAAGTTGGTAGTGAAATGGTGAACTAGCTCCTGTTCCGAGCCTGAGCCTGTTTGTCTATCTGCAAAAAAATTAAGTTGAGTACGCCAAGCCCTACCGAAGCCATCACTGCACTCAGCTTGAGGAGTCCGTGCAGAAATTGTGCATGTATAAGAGAAGTCGGTAATATAAGGTCAGGTGTCTTGCGAGAGGACGCTGAGTGTCGACGTGGGTGGTGTTCGGTGAGAGTGCATGCACGCGCTGTGAAGACAAGCCGCGCGCGCGACACATGGACAACTACATGCCCTCAGAGTAAAGTCTTCGCAGATAAACCGTGCTTCTGTGGTGGGAACGCGCCGTGGAGAAACTAGGCTGTCAAACCCAGAGGATTTTTAACTTGCCACTGGCCGTAACCCAAAGAATTAGAGAAATGACCCAGTGTTCAACATAACAAAAATTTTGCTAGTGCATAGATTCAGACATAACCCGGAATTAACACTCATGATATTATACGATTTTAGAGGAAAGCAATATTAGAAACTTTAGTAACTTGAGAATCTCACCCAAGCGACGCTATTTGTGCAGAAAGTGATATTTTCTTATCCCAAAGTCCATTCGGTACATTACTATGAAAGTAGTGCTTTATCCTCGTCGCCAATATTGTTATGTAGGCAGTAACGCGGCGATTTGATATAACACATATATTGGTTTATGATAATATTGGAATACTAACAAATAGGTCTGTGTAATATAGTTAGAGAGTCTTTTACAAACCGAGTGGAGAGTTCAGATGAATCGTGTAAACAATCAACACATGGTTTTAATGTGTGGTCGGCACACCAGTACAGCAGACAATAGATCAACGCTAAGCTCCGCCCACGTGACAGCCATATTTGTTTTGGTCGTCTGTCGTGCTTCACAAGTGCGAAAAAACGATTAAAATTACGCTGTAAACAAACAGGTATGTCACATTTTCTAGATATGAAGTAAATATCAGCTTTATTTCTAGTACTTCAACAAAAATTGGAACATAATGACCACGCATTTTGAACGAAATTTGATCTCAAGTGGCAATCGATGACCGCTTAACTTCAAAGCCGTTTTTCTCGGCTCTTTATTTCGGGATAGTGACAAGATTCTCGGGCCTATTTTTCCACAACACGTGGGTCAATTTTTATGAAAGTTGCAAATTTGAAATCCTCTAGGACTGAAGTAAAATCGCATGCCAGGGTTTTTTAATAAATGGACCAGGTTTTTAGTTATTAGACGGAAAGTGACCAAAGGACAAAAAGTGGCGTGCTTACCCCAACTCACACACAAAAAATGCCACAAAATCAAGATCATAATGATTTTGTACATATATTTGGTATGGATAAGTAGAATATTGCGTAAGGAAACAGTTGATGATGATCCCTGTGCATTTTGAAAAAAAAATTCGAGGTAAAATTGGATTTTTTGAAAATTAAAAAATACGATTTTTAAAAAAAAACGAACTACAAAAAACTTTTTTTTTTTCGATTTTTGTCACTTTCAGTCATGTCTTACTAGTTAAACCTCCCTTTTTACTCATTTTAGTTAGGAACCTGGAGATTTGATCAGTGTATACACCTACCTTAAGGTAGATAAATATTCTGACAGAAATCAAGATCACTGAATATGGTGTTCCATTTTTATCATACATAGATGCTGTACTGTTAATCAGCAAATGTTGGCAACCATGTTTACAGGGGAGTACATCCCTGTCCTGTGACTTCAGGGGTGACTTGATACGGAATTCATGCACAAGGCGAATGCCAGTCCCGCGAATTTGGACACCCACTTTTCAAATCCTAGATGAGTCCCTCAGTGGTTGTCATTCATTTGGCTTTTCAGTGTTAGTCACTTCACCTAGTTCTAAAGGATAACTATAAAGTTTACTTGCATCACAGTACTGAGTACGGTTTTCCACACTACAAATTCATTTAGCCAGTGAAAAAGTTTCTGCCGATGGATGATGTGGACAACCGAAGATCGTTTTTGGTGGGTCAAAATTTAGTTCAGTGGCGTTAGATTTCTTTGGATATTAGTTTTGACTATGAATCAATTATGAATGTGTGCAAATTCGCAGTGTTTTTGCTTTTGTTCAACGTTTCTGCTTTAATCTTGTTTTTGTGCAAACTTGTATATTTGATGGCAGCATGACCTTTAGGCACTAAACTTTTTTTCAACATTTGTTCACATGCTGTGTGATCAGAAGGCTGATCGCACATCTGATCTGCTCTGTGAAGCAAACTACAGGTGCATGGCAATGCTCTTTGGACATTGTCTGTTCTGTTTTCTTATCATCCACTACCAACAGCTTCATTTAAGTGATTGATGTAACTTGGTAAGCTCTGCTCAGCTAAGGTGGTTGCACACGACTGACCAAAATATTTGCATTTTGTACGTGCAATGTAACGCTAAGTAATTGTACTATGGCTGATAAGATGCCTTTGTGAGTGCTACATTGTGCGACAGATCTGCCTTCTGTGGCCTGTTTCATGAGCATTGACTTAAGTCAGAAATTTGATCTCACGCTCCAGTGTATATATCTGAAAAATAATTTTAAAGTCTCATTCGAGCAAAAGTGTAAAATATGAGAATATTCACATTGATTGTCATGCACTCATAATTACTTGTCTAAAGCTTTTTCAGCAATTGTGAAGTGGTAGCATAAGAATAAATATCTGTCTTGAGTCTTAATCATTTTTATGAAACAAACCCATGGTCAGATGTTTCATAATTATTCCACATGTGAACACATAAATTTTAAGCTTGGCATACGTTGAATAACAATGCTAAAATTGTACTATTACACATCAAATCCTTTGACAGTCATAGTTAAGCAGTGTTATGTAATGAAACAACCCAAGATCTTTGATCTGGGTGCAAAAAATTAATAGAGCCACATGTCTCTGTCTTCTCTAACAATAATCGCAGAAAATTTAATCTGTGTCTCCAGAAAAATCTGATCCACAGTTGTTGTTAGCGCAAGGTTATTTTTGTTTTCTGATCAAAGGTCATGATTCCTTTCAAAGCATAATATACAAAAAATTGGTTCAATTGTAACTTTATCAGTTTTATTCCCCTAATTCTGGTACACCAAGATGATGGTCCCATATTACACAGCAATACTTGAATCTCATGCTGTTTACCCATGATGCTGGTCCCATATTACACAGCAATACTTGAATCTCATGCTGTTTACCCACGATGCTGCAACATTTGACAAACAGTTCTGTCGACTCGTTTTTGCTCTCACGTTATTTGTTGGTGCTTTGATTTTCAATTTTTCTCAACTGCATTAACTGTATTTAACCATCCCATGTTCCAGCAAAGTTTTAGTGCTGACATCGCTGCTCATTACTCATGATTAATTATGACCCAAAATAGATTTACTATGTTATGCCCCTTAAATGGGAGTCAATCTAACACAAGTATCTCTTGACAAGCATCTCCTGAAGAATAACATTAGAAATTGCACTTGAGAAAGCTCAGACCTCAAGCTTCATCAATATCACAGGAAACTAAAGTACACTCCAGGTTTGTTGAAATTTAAACTTTCTCAGGTTCAGTAGCCATTTTCGAGAGAAACAGTACTGAACCTCCTATAAGAACTTTCTACACGATGAGTGGTCTAGGGTGTCCTACTGTCCAAGATCACAATACACACTCCAACTATCTACCACACACATTCAGTGAGACTCTATACTTCCATGCATTGGAAACCAGGGTGGGTAAGGTCTTATCAATGTTTGGGGTCAACTATCAAACAGAAGGTCAAGTGATGACATTTTTTGAGCAAGTACACAGACAAAATTTAGGTAAAATCATGACATTGGAAATAATTGATATTTGGAAACTATTAGATATATTAAAAAACTGATATCCAGTTACATATGGTAGCATTAAAATGTTATTGATGAATAGGTTATTGGATAAATACCTTCGGAATCGTCTCTGCAACCATTCCCTTTTCATGCGGAAGACCTCCTGAAGTATAAATAATGTAATGAAAACTGATGAAGATCTTCACCGACAATTAACGCTCATTATGCACACAAAAATCAATTTAATTTCACATTTGAATATTAAATAATTTGTTAAATACAGCTATATATTAATTGCTTTAAAGAGGCATTCTCTGCAAGAAAAATAATGTTACAGAAACTAGAAATAGTGTGATATCCCACTAGTCTGCAGCAAAAGGTGAGTACTGTATTTTTTAGCGTATCAAATGTTAAAGATACGGCCACGATTTCAGCAAATGTCAGACAATGGTGAGAATCGGCAAATTGTAATAAAATTGTAAAAATGCAACAGATTTTGCTGTTTCATAGATCAGGTCAAAGCTAATAACATAAAAAAGACTACACCGTTGAATTCACTACTTGCACACTTTGGTGGCACTACAAAAAATGATTGCTGTGCATTGTTGTTTAAGACACAGTGCCTTGTTGTTTAAGACACAGTGCCTTGTTGTTTAAAGTGTAAATTGCAAGGTCTAAGTATGTTAAATTGTAATAATATTTTCAAGATATTGTTAGTTGGATATATCATGGTGTTGGGGAACACAAACTAGATCAATATCCCACAATGCAGTTTACCGCCCATACAAAACAGTGGAAGACGAANTAAAAAGCGAAAATTAAAAAAAAATCCGCGAAAAGTTGACCTTTGACACCGTGACATGGTGTTGGGGAACACAAACAAGATCAATATCCCACAATGCAGTTTACCGCCCATACAAAACAGTGGAAGACGAACAAGGAGCGTTCAATCTTGGCGTGATTTAGACATGGTACATTGGTGTGTGTGCGCCAACTGTGCTAACACCAGCCAGGTGGAAGGCGTGACCCTATTTAGGTTTCCCAAAGACAAGCATCTGGCCGCGAAATGGCACGTTTTCGTGTGCACTGCTCGTTATTGGAAAATGACTGTCGAGTCGGCCATATCTGTCGGAGCCGAAATATGCTCCTACCACTTTGAGGACGGCTGCTTCGACGACAAACATCATGAAGTTTGAAGCTGGTCTTGTGAAAAAGTAAGTTATCTTCATAATTTATGGCTTAGATCCATGACGCTTGCTCAGTGCTTGAGCTATAACGATCTTTTTTCGCAATCACCATAGTTCTCGCGGTCAGCAATTGCTGAGTGTTGCCGGTGGTATTTCTTTGGAATGTTGCCCAGTAGGCTATTAGTTGATTCAACTGTTCTTGGTGTTGTGTGTGTAGCAGCGCTAGTTGAGCATCATGTTGACCCAATGCAATTTCATTTGCTGATGGTTCTCAAAGTCAAGTCACGCGAAGTCAGTAAGGATCATTTAGGGTATCACATTTTTGAGAATCATTGTCTTCAGCCAAATTAGAGTGGAGATATACACCTGGTACTATGGGGAGAGCAGCACTTGGGGGGACCATACCTTCAGCCCCCTCTGAAGTAACTATACATACTATAGCCCTGTTGTAGATGTGCTTCCGGTGAATCATATGAGCCTCTGTTAGCTACTCGCTAATGGGAAATTGCCTATTAGCTGAATGGTTAGCACGCTTGCCGGTTTTATGGGGGTCGAGGGTTCGATTCCTGAGTCGGGTAATCTCGGCTATTACTACAGCCCCCCGCCCCCTACGAGGCTATGGTGCGCTTATGAATATCAGAGACCACTGTATTTGAGCATCAGGAGGTCCTTTGTGGGGTTTTGTCAACCAAGTAATAGATGGTGGTGTGCTGACAAAAGTTTGAACTGTTCTAACGATGGTACTTAAGTTGCACGGTTTTGATTATTAAAGTAACCTGCTTCAAAAATAAAACAGGGTTAACTCTGGTTTTGGCCTTTGCTTGAAGGTTATAAAAGTAGGCGAAAACTTGCACTTAGGTGACGTCGTGTTTAACTTAAATCATTGATTCAAAATGATTTTTACTTTAAATTGCAGTTGTGCTTTTCAGAGTATGTGAACGAAGTAAGGAAGAATACGTTACACTTGTTGCGAAATAAAAGAGAAGCCAGTGACCTCGAAATTTGTTTGGAAATTGACGCCCCTCCAATGCTGAGTGCTGGTGCTCCAGACGTGTCCAAGGAGGAGGCCGTGGCACGGATGAGGAGCCGATATCCAGACAAATTCAATTAGACTGCTTGTTTTGTCAATGGACAGTACTGATATTTCTTTCCATCACATACATGACAATGAATGATATTGGGGCACGAAAAGACTGACGACCCACACAGGTACCTTTTCGCCCCCTTACCGATGCATTATATGGGACGGCAACAGTTTACTGTTAATCAAATAAACCTAAAAGCTATGCCACAATATTTATAGTCATTATATTGAAGTAACATTGAAATGTTTCAATGTTAGAACATAGTATGTCGCAGGGTTTATACAAAGCGGACAGCCATATGGCACGCTCAAAAGTGTTTCACGATTTCCAATACTGGTACTATAAATACTCTAGCATTGCTATCTGTACAGCTTAAAAAAAAAACCCTAAAACATTGGTAGTGATGAAAATATACATGGGTCGTCAGTCTTCTCGTGTCTGCCAATATCATTCAAATTGTACGACAGAATAATCATTTGCACAGAATCCCAACTCTACTGTCTAACATTTTCTTGCGAGTTTTTTTGCGAGTGGTCCAAGCACTCTCTCCAGATTTCTCACTTCCTATACATGTGTATAATTTTGTGTGTTTTATACCATGTCATAGACATCTGAAGCTATTGCATACTGTAGCTTTTGGGTGGAAATTCAGTACTTTGCCACGTCATGGTAGTTAATGTCTTGTTGAATTACAGTAGAACTCGGTAAGTTGGAGCCAGTGAGACAGATATTTCATCGAAGTCAAAGTTACTTGGAGGCGTTACAGGAATTAATGCATGCTAGCCTTTCTAGTTTCCAATGAAGCACTACCAATGTAACGAGTCCTACTGTATAAGAAGAGGGCAGGAGATTCAGTCTCTACCTCAGACAATAGTCCAGATTTTTATGTAACAGCAATATTGTTGAATGTGTTCACTTGAAACTCACTAACAACTCCAGTGAGACCAATTCCTAAGTAAACCATAACTGATGTTGAGTTTAGAGGTTTATAATGTAGTTCTAGTAACATTACACTTGTCATGACCATGTCACTATAAGTTCCTGAACATCAATATATGCTACTTTCTTTGTCAATTGTTTACCATTCTGAAAACACAGAAATCCATCATGGAATGCCAACTTCATTTTTGTACCACTGAGATTGCGCTGTGATTGCATTCGTTTGTTAGGATATTTGTTCTCTCTATGGAACTTGTCACTTATTTCAACTCGTCCAAAGTAGATACTCCCCGAGTCACAAGTTTTAGTAATAGAGTACTTAGGTAATGAGCTGGAGTTGGCATTCCAGGGATAAGACAACTCGATATATATATACATAAATGAAACTAATAAGAAAACCCTTGAAACTCAAAGTCCTCCTCATTTCCCGGTGGAGGGTAAAAAGCTCTGATGCAGGCTACTGCGCATGCTGGAATTACAACACGGACAGTTCGTCCTAGGTGACCATGCACCCATCTTTGGAACTGTCTGTAGGCTATGTGTCGCATCCTTTTATCAAAGGGTCCGTCATAGCCATCCGGATATTGGCTTTTATACTGCAACCATGCAGTCTCCAAAACATCACGATTGATGCACACAGGTTGAAAACTTCCATGGTACACGATACATTTTTTTCTTCCGTTTAAGTTGTCCCTCTTCATTTCGTCCTCAAGTTTAGCAATAACTTTGTCGACTTCTTGACAACATACTCTTTCTTCAATGACTGCAGTAGTCTGACAGTTGTCACACGTGCACCTGCAAGATGTGACAATATGTATACATTACTTTAGTAAACATCAAAATGTCGAATTGAAAAAATTACTGATTTACCAAGAGTGTCTCGGCCAAATTAATTGAGGGTTTGCAATGACCTCAGTTTTCGAGAAGACTGATTGTTGAGCAGCGACCTGTTTAAAACAGAACAAAAATGAAACTAAATTCCAAAAAACAAGCTTTGAAACATCACATAAATAGTAAAGATATTTACTTTTCATACAAATGAATACTGCTACACCCAGGGCAGTGGCAGATCATGCCTGGGGGATATATATATAGGAATGGACATACTTAGTTTGATTTGCTGACACCTGATTCATTGATGGAGGGGTCTGTTTTGTTAATAATCGTGAATATTACAGTAAACATTTTTAAAAACTTCTCAATATCCGATGCCTTCTATACTCTTTAGAAACTTTACCAGACGGTTCCTTCCCAAGTCAACTCGCACCCAAGCCATGTACCAATTTTCACAAATAACAGCAACATTAGGTACATAGGCATGAAAGCATTGACTTACACAAACTAAACCTGGTTAGAAAAACGTGTGTACATTGCTCTGGGTCCAAGTTGACTTGGCCCTAGAGTATGAAAATGAAGTGACCTGTTTTATAACCCATGGAATTCCCTCCGGCCCCCAGGTAAGAAAGTCTAAGTTGCAAAATTGCAATTCTTTTTTCCTCTTGTTTACACTACACAGTTGAGTATTGGGAGGTGGTTCTCATTCTTTCCCATGCATACATTTATTCACTCACTAGTAAGACTGAGCTCAGGGGAGTAGGAGACAACTTCGTACAATGCCCAATTGTCTGCCAGTGAAAGCCAGGATTCGAACCCGAGTCTCACAAACAAGAGTCCGGGGCCCAAACCAATGCGCCACTGTCTACAAATAATGAAAGACCACACATTGTTGAGTGATTTGCGTAAGTGCAACGAGTCCCATTTTTTATCACTGAAACTGGTACTTATCCACGGCTGAAAAATGATTCATCAGTGGGGACGAGAGCGCCTGGGAGTGACCGGTAAAGCTACTGAACTTAAAATTAAAAAAGACCAAGTAGTAATTCGCGGTAGTATGATGCATATTTATAATATTCTTACCAGTCACTAACATTCTGTCGCAACTCCTGCGCACCTTCTGCCCGTTGATATTCACTGCACGAACCGGCTGGGGCTGGATCGTCGACAACCGGAGCAAGGGAAACGGTTCTACTAGAGAGAAGGTGTGAGCACAAATTCAACGGTTCCTATGGGGTCTGTCGCCTCCTCCTCCACATCCGAAACGTCAGAATCGTCTGAAAACTCCACCTGACCCTCCCTGTATCTTTCAAAATATTCTTCATCTACGCTGCTGTACTCACTGGGATCCATATTGTTTTCTTTGTGTTCCCCAACACCACGTCACAGATGTGTAACGAAGGAAAATGGCGCCGTTTCTATTTTCCGTTACAACAATGGCGTTACAACGCCACGGCAACAAATATGTAAATAACTTTTTATAGCGACGTACAATTCAGTTAATATTAAGAATATAGCAATAATAATTATAAACATGAATTTAGAGCATATTGTTGTTCAGATTGGTTGAGACCTTGCAATTTACACTTTAAGACACAGTGCCTTGTTGTTTAAGACACAGTGCCTTGTTGTTTAAGACACAGTGCCTTGTTGTTTAAGACACAGTGCCTTGTTGTTTAAGACACAGTGCCTTGTTGTTTAAGACACAGTGCCTTGTTGTTTAAGACACAGTGCCTTGTTGTTTAAGACACAGTGCCTTGTTGTTTAAGACACAGTGCCTTGTTGTTTAAGACACAGTGCCTTGTTGTTTAAGACACAGTGCCTTGTTGTTTAAGACACAGTGCCTTGTTGTTTAAGACACAGTGCCTTGTTGTTTAAGACACAGTGCCTTGTTGTTTAAGACACAGTGCCTTGTTGTTTAAGACACAGTGCCTTGTTGTTTAAGACACAGTGCCTTGTTGTTTAAGACACAGTGCCTTGTTGTTTAAGACACAGTGCCTTGTTGTTTAAGACACAGTGCCTTGTTGTTTAAGACACAGTGCCTTGTTGTTTAAGACACAGTGCCTTGTTGTTTAAGACACAGTGCCTTGTTGTTTAAGACACAGTGCCTTGTTGTTTAAGACACAGTGCCTTGTTTTAGCATCAATTTTAACATAGTAAACGTGAAAGAGCGCGTGTTCCAAACATGTAGAACCACTGTAGTTTGGACACAACCCCTCGTTTTCAAGCATAATGGCTAATTCGTGCAAGTAGTGAATAATCGCAGAAATGCATTTTTCGGCTAAAAAACCTAGTGTCCATTCAAAGACATTTGCTTGAACAACCGGTATATTTGTCAATTTCCAAAAAGCAAGAATTGAGTTGATTTCCAAGAGACATTACAATAATAACCTCTGAGGCCCCCTAGTGGCCATCTAATATCTAGAGATGGACATTCCAATGCTTTTGGGTTCACTGTCGTCACCAGATTACTTGGAAGCATAGCTGGTCATCATGTGAATTAAACCAGTAAATTAGTCGCGTGATTTCAAAAATGTAGAAAACTGCAAATTTATAATGCATTTTTGAGTATTTTCAGAAAACTTATCAACACTAAATGTTGTCGAGCTTCAAGAATATGTGATGCACAATGTTTAAAAAAATCCCCAGGTCGATTAAGATTTGTGGGCCTAAGTACCAAAATGCATATACACACTTTATGCTGGGTCCTTAGCATTTTATGAACTAAGGACAATCTCATTTGAACATCTGAGCAATGCAAAATGCACAACAAACATCAATCATGAATTACTAACCAACATAAATTGTCTTTTCCTCATCTAAGGTTGTTGAGAGCACTTATACCTCTTTCAAATGTCCTT
>NMRA01000476.1:7339-27643 GCA_002633005.1 Phoronis australis
CACGGGGCTTCAGCATCCACACACTTTTTGTCAGTTAGTTGACCCTGTTGACCGCAATTGTCCACGAATATAGTAACCTTAGGTCTTTTGGGAATTTGTGGCCACCTGTCGAAGACTTGCACCAGGGAAATTAGCAGTAATAAGGCTTAGCGCGACGACGTATTTTGATAAAAATTCCATCTTTTACCAGTTGTTTACATGCAGACAGCCACGCATGCGCAATTCAATCACCACTAGTACAGCAGCGACACCGCGAGGAGAATTCTCCGAATAGCCCCATTGGTGGGCAGATTTCGCCTACCACCCGTTCAAAATATGTGGGACGAAATTAGCACAGAAAGCGATGGAAGTATTGTAGCCTCTAACCGGTTAACTAAGGGGCTATGTGTTGCCTAGGCCTTGCCAAAAATACATTCTACACATTCTATACACTATCACTTAAAAAACGCTTACTTTCCTCAGTGATCCTTTCTGCTTCTACACATATCTTCGATGAAGCATAGCTACGAGAATTAAGGTGACTTTGGCGAAGAATTCCAACTCCACTTTTTTGGTCACCGTTAACTTTTTCACTGCGCGCGCAATAACCACAAAGTATTTCAAATGAGTCACGTGAGTTAGGCAAAGGCTAGTGCGAGACTGAGCGAAGCGCGTGATACCTGAAAATTAGAATGGGAAGACATGAGGTGAAATTATTACTAGCTTTGTATCCCTTGGACAGCAGGCGTGATTTCACATAAGTTCCTTAAAATGGCACCTCGCGAGAGAAACTTGAGCGAACCGTGGCAGATTATCAGTTATGTAGACAGTGACCACAGTCTTTACTGACTCCGCAATAGAGACTGTTGGAAGATTTTCGGCGAATTATGCCTTGCACTGACTAAAACATCAATGCTACATTGTCATACATACTTTTTGCGCATAGAGGGGCAACCTAGGAGGCCCTCGATGTATTTAATTCATTCCAACTCCAACAAATACTCCCGTTATCAAACTTTTTCTTCAAGTAGTCCCTCGTTCAGTTCCCAGAATCGGTAGCACACCATTTTTTACACTGCACGCACCAGGGGATATGACTTCATGCCACCAAGCGCGCAATGTTAAAAATGGTGAGTTACCAATTTTGGAAACTGAATGAGGGACTGCTTGAAGAACGAGAGTGCTCGGAGGAGTGACACTTGGCGAAATTAACCGAAAAGACGACAACGGAGATGATTGTTACGATAATGAAAATGGCGAGTATGAACAACACGATGACATTCAATTGCGGAGTTATCGATTTTGTGACATTCCGTGATCAATTGGCAACTGCTGTTCAACCGTAACTCATCGGATAATTCCGTACCCTGCGCGTGAGACCAGGGAGTTGCTCCAGACGAGCTTTTTGGGAAGACTTTTGTGCTTTGACCGCGAATTTCTTGCAAACTCGGTGGAGCAGGACACCATAAATGGTATTGGTAGAAAGAACAATTCCTCATGGTTTGCTGAACCTCTGTTTTGAGTAAATTTAGGTTATTGTTTACAATCCGACTCCATTAACGTACATACTTGATACTCCTATTTTCTGAATCCTCTAGTTATGGTGATTCCAAAAATGTATTACTTGTACTGATTGGTTGATTATTATTCATAATTTCCAAGTTTTTCCAAAGCGTTCATTCGCAACGCGGATTTAGTGAGACAGCCATTTTTAAAAATGCGACACCTGTCGGTAGGATTGATAACTAACGGTTAACCGCGAGATGTCAAGTGTTTTCGAGGACGACATTTGTCCGCGAGAACACGCACTCTTGTGTTTTTTCTAATGAAGTTTTGAAGAGGGAATCCTTTATCAATGACTATTACTGTTTTTTACTCAGAGTTTCCCTAACATGCCACGCGGTATCTTCAACATACTAGCCAATTTTGGGGTCTTTTTGACACACGCATGATTGTTGTAGTTATCATTCCCGCCGACAGGTGTCGCAGTTTTATGATGGCGGTCACTCGAGATCGGCTGCCGCAAATGAACACCTCGTAAAAACGGTGAATGCATGAATAAAAAGAGCCTAATCGGTACGAGTAATACATTTTTGGAATCACCATGATCACCCTGACGAGAGGATCCAGAAAATGTTATTATCAAGTATGTATGTTAATGGAGTCAGATTGTAAACAATAACCTAAATTTATTGAGTTCTGTGTTTGCTATGGACGGCTGAAGTGAAGCAACCGTGGAATTTCAAGTCCGGAGTGTCATACCTTGTAGTATTATATATAGTGTATTGGGGACCATCAGAAGCTGAGGATGCCTGTGGCTAGAACTGGAACACTGACTTGTAGTGAGACGTTATATGACGCGTTAGTGTTATTGCAAGGTAATACACTTTTGCAAGCCAGGTTAGACATTTTGGGATACTACAGACTGTATCTGACTGGCAGTAGCAAGTATGCATTTCATTAGCACACTGCCTGTAGACTAAGAACTAGGTTCATTTTTCTAAAAAAAATTAAAACGCTCGAGATCATCCGCAATAATTGTGAAACTCTAAAAATACCTGAATCGCCGACAACTATTACTCTCACTTTGTCGATAGCAGCCATACCACTTCCTAATTAGTAGTAGTATTTATTTCCGTACGAACGTGATTGTTTGTGACTTTTACAGTGATCAGCTTGAATTACAAATCCTTATTAAATAATTATCATGAATTTTGTGGCCCAAATATCACTGAAATGTTATGGTAATGGGCTTAAGCTGATGCACGATTGAACTGATTGAATTAAAAAGTTATTCGTTTATATTTGTTAATCGGAAATGAAGTCGTTCTCTGTTCACCGTGTTTGTTGTTCATGTGGTGCTTCTTACCAGCTAAGCAGTTGCTGACAGTCCTTCAGTTTCAAGAGGAAAACTTTGATAATAGAGGTACGTAGATGCTTTGTGTAGTTTTCAGAACGTATGAAAACACGTTGCCTTATCCAGACGTGGTGTGCTCTGTAATAGACCACAGGCATCCTTAAGCTTCTGATCGTCCCCTAGGCAATGACCATCGCCTCTGTTGGCCCGAAGCAGAGGCGATGTAGAGGCTATAGGCGCTCTGTACGCCGGAAGCTTTTCGGCGAATTATGCCTCGTACCGACTAAACCATCAAAGTCACGTTGTTACAAATACCTTTTGCGCTTAGAGGAACACCTTAGGAGGTTGTCGATGTGTTTAATTCCTTTCAACTCGAACAAATACTCCCGTTATGAAACTTTTTCTTCGAGCAGTCCCTATTTCAGTTCCCAAAATCGTGAACTCACCATTTTTATACTGCGCACGCTCCAATTCATGACCTCAATCTTTAAATAGGCCAAAGGTGAGCCATTGCGGTCTTGGCAGTCAAATGTTCGTTTCCAAAATGCCACCACTTATACTTGTCTTTAATTGGCGTTACTTGAAACTGATTGTATTTCAATGAATCATTGTTTGTATTTGATAAAAACAAATGCTGTTGATATGACATTTAATAGTCTTTTTGCACATATTTGACATTTTAATGTTTAACAACACGGCAAATGCACGGCTGGTTCCCGGCAGCACGTACGCGAAGGGCGGGAACTTCAGCTTTCAAAGTTCGCCGGTAGGTCCGCAACTTCTGACCTTCGGCCTGGTTAAAAAAATGAAAAAGTTGAGTTCACGATTTTGGGAACTGAAATAGGGACTGCTCGAAGAAAAAGTTTCATAACGGGAGTATTTGTTCGAGTTGGAAGGAATTAAACACATCGACAACCTCCTAAGGTGTTCCTCTAAGCGCAAAAGGTATTTGTAACAACGTGACTTTGATGGTTTAGTCGGTGCGAGGCATAATTCGCCGAAAAGCTTCCGGCGTACAGAGCGCCTATAGCCTCTACATCGCCTCTGCTTCGGGCCAACAGAGGCGATGGTCATTGCCTAATCGTCCCCAGGCAATACACTACAGTCTACACATAGTCAATGTACCTCATTATCGGAGGGACCATAAATATCAGCTGAAATTTGGCTACAAGGTGCCCGCAGCCATTACTTGGTTAGTCAGTTTTCTGCAGTGTGGCGTATGGGGAATGGTGGTGTGTTATATTTAGGTTCTCCGAAGGTTTGCTAGTTGTGTTTTTTAAAGATTAGTCAGAACATAAATGTGGCTTTCGGTGACAAGATATAGTAACAGAACAATTCCATAAATGTAAGTCTTTATTTCAGCAAAGAATTTACAACAATCCATAGTATCAATTAAATATAATGCAAAGTGTGCCAAATCGTCCGATAATTAGGTCACTTGATTGTAATAATACTACAACGTATGACACTCTGGGCTAGAAATTCCACGGCTGCTTCGATTCAGCCGTCCATATCGAACACATTACTCAATAAAGTTACACAAAACGGGTTCAACAAACCATGAACAATTGTTCTTTTTTATAGTACCATTCACGGTGTCCTTTTCCGGCGACTTCGTAAGAAATTCGCAGTCAAAGAACGAAAATGTTCCCAAAAAGTCCAAACACACTTACAACTGTGTCGGTTCGAGGTCAAGGACGGTACGGAAATTACCGATGAATTACAGATGGACGGCGTTCTCGACATTGTGACTGTATGCGACAAACCGGCAATTTCCGTACATTTTGTTATCTTAGTTTTTTATGAAAATCAAAAAATGTCTAATTTTTATTGCCCTGATAGAAAAGGGCAAGCTTTTAAAACTTCCATAAACTATTTGTAGAATAGTGCATAAAGCATAGCCAATGTATTCTTAAGTAGAGATGCACTTGTCTGTATTAGTGGGATTGTGGAAATTATCAAGTAAAAATCGAGCTTGTATGTTCTCAAATTAATACATTGACTCTGACAGTGAAATCTATCAGTTGTAATCTTGTAGACCTACTTTTTGATTGGGCTGTAGGATTTAGTTGGTGGACTTGTTTTGAACCTGTAAAAGTGATTTTATCACCTTGAGGCATTCCAATTTCTGAAAGCCATTCAAAATGCCTTTTGAGAATAGCTTTGATCAGAACTTGGAATGCACTAGGTACATTTTAGATTTGCAGACAATTGTGAGACAATTGCTAACTGAAAATGCGTGTTGTTTTCAGAATGACTTCAACACCAAGGTCAACCCCCTTTGAACCTGAATTGCTGACTGAAGTGCCTTCCGTTTTAAAGAAATTGGTACGCTACATTCTACACGGGTTTTACGGAGTAGAATTTGCTGTTGTCATGGATATGTTGGTTCGCAACCCATGCATGAAAGAAGAGGACATACTAGATCTGCTCAAGTTTGAACAGAAACAACTTCGTTCGATTCTAAACAAACTCAAGATGGAAAAGTTCATCAAACAGCGAATGAGAGTAGAGACAGATAAGGAAGGGAAGACAACAAAGCACAACTATTATTTTATCAACTACAAAATGTTTGTCAACGTTGTCAAGTATAAACTCGATCACATGCGTCGGAAAATCGAAACGGAAGAGCGAGACGCGACCAACAGGGCATCATTCACTTGTCCATCCTGCGGGAAATCGTACACTGATCTAGAGGCAGACCAGTTGTATGACTTCGTCTCGCAGACGTTCAAGTGTATGTTGTGCCTTGTCGAGGTGAAGGAGGATGTTAGCGCAAAGCCTCAGATTGACGCGCGGACGTTTTTGGCCAAGTTTAATGAACAGATTGAGCCGGTGTACGTGATGTTGCGGGAGTGTGACAATTTCAAACTCGCCCCAGAGTTGTTAGAGCCAGAACCAACTGACATGAAGAAATTATTAAAGTATGTTGTCCTATTTCGATGAAATTTCTTCTTGTAACCTGGCAAAATTTCAAAGTGTAAATTTATGCCAGTTTTCAAAGGATTTTGTGTTTTTGTCTGAGGTTCTCAGTTTTTGACATAAGCTCAACAAAATTAAACTCATTTAGCCAACAAACATACTAATTTTAAGGATATTCAATTGAGGAAAGACTAAGTTATGATCAAGCTTATCCACTCTCCAGACATTTTTTGTCAAAAGATTATTTTATTGCACATGCCAAAATGATGCTCAGTGTGCAGACGTGTGTACAGATCCATCTTAAGCAAATAGTCTTAGTTTGCTCTACATAATCATCATTTATTACTGGACGATATTTTTTTGGCAATTTGTGATGTGCCGTTGACTTTGGGGAAAGCTATGAGGAGCTTTTCATGTTCAAATTTTCCTTTAAGTTTCAAATGTTACGAGCAAAAATATGCTTGTGAGATAAGAGTGTAACTTTTTTCTTTTTGACTGTTTTAGGTCCTCTATTGGTACATTGTTACACATTGTGTTAGGAAATGTTGTTGATAGTCACTCATACTAGCTGCAGTTCTGCGTCGTTAGAATTTTATTTGTTTCTATTTTAACTCCACTTCACCTGTTCTAGATCTGCGGGTTTGACAGAGAGCTCTAAGAAAACACTTGGGGAACGTACAGTATGGTCTGGGGATGCGAGTAAAGAGCGTACATATGGTTACAATGAGAGTACAGTCACTATCAACATGGGCGACCAAGTCAGTAATGCACCAATGGATGAGCGACCGAAGAAAGAACAACCCATATGGATGTCACAGAGCACTGTAGATGGCGCTGTGTCAGAGTCTGTGTTTCAGGTACTACCAAGATATTGCACTTATTTTCTTGCTTCAGTTATCAATGCTATTTTTTCAGAACAAAATAAATATTTTCTGCCTTGCTTTATTTTTGTATATAAAAATCACACTGTTACACTGTTACATATTTTAAACTTTGTATCAGCTTCTTTTGTCTTGGGGTTTTATCAGAATGATTGATGTTTGGCAGGAACTCTTTATTTTTACCCATTAAGTTGCTTGTGATTGTGGGTTAGTTTCTGTTGCCTAGGCAGTATGGCCATCCAAGGAATGACTGTCAATTTATTGTGAATCAATTTTAGATCAAAAGTTTGTATCTGAAATCGAATTTGAACTTGTTTTTGACACTTTCCACTCTGCTTTAGTACAGGGGCAAGGTAAGTGTGTATTATTCTGTGCTGGAATATACATGGATGACTGACTAATCATAGTGTGCACTTGATGACCCGAGCATTAAAGTTATAAGCTCAAGTCTGAACTCCAAATCTAAAGGTTCTAATTGAGTTTATAGCTGGAATTTAGGTGTCACTGAGTGCAAACTTGGACTTGAGCTACTAACAAAGTAAAATGCAAAATGTCAAAAAATAATTTCCGAGACCAATTCCATGTGTTAAGATAAGCACACGAACACAGAACATTGTCTTGGACCTTTGTCCAATTAAGTTGATCAAACAATCTTCTTCCTCTATAAATCCTATCTACGTGACTGTATTCTTTAACGAATACCCAAATAACGATCTCAAGGTGGATTTTTGATGAATTTCCAGCCTGTTGATCAACCTGGCACATCAAAGACAGTTAAAGATCCCATGGCTGTGGAGAACAAAGAGATTATTCAGACATTACTTGTGCACGAAAAGAAGGCCCCGGCTGTACACGTGCCGGCGGGGAGTGACGAGGGCTCTTCAAGTAGCGAGTCAGACGACGAGGTTAAACCTGGGAATGCAGGTAATTGCATGTTGATTAAAAAGTTTATTTCATTCATTTTAGAAATGATTAGATACAAAGTTTACTCATTCTGGCTATGGTTTGTGTTTATTTCTGAAAATGCATTTCTTTCAAAGAACCTGTCCTGACCAGATGGTCATTTATGGACAATGAACACAGTTGAGTCGGAGGACATTCCTGGTGTGCGAGGTAGATGCGACAACTTGAGATAACGCAAGATCACGCAAGACCTCGTTAGATATTGCCATGTGCTACACGCAAAGCATGTGAACACACTTGCTTCTGCGGCAAGATTCTTGTTTCTACGGAACCCGGGTTGCACTGATAAGGATTTATTTTGGCGCTAATGATTTGTCCAGCCACAAGTCCTTTTTGTGAACTGTAATTACAAATGTAGACTTAGCCCACTACCCAAAAGTACTATTTAGTGAACAACTAGTATATTTTACTGTGAATTATTTGTTAATAGTAAGAAATCCAAAATAAACCAAGGAACTTGTTATTCACGAATTAAACAGTTACTTGAATGGTCAATATTGTTATGGATTGAAATCAGTATTAGTACACGTTTATTTGCAGTAACATTTATTGAGTAATATAATAGTGTATACACTTAGTGTCAAGCTTACTCAGTAATAAAAAATTGATGTGAAATACAAGTTACGGTTCTGATAAACACTGTCATATGTCAAATGGGTCGTATTTAAAGGCAGAACAAGTATTGGGAACTGTGACTTTGCAATGAACATTTAGATATGGAGATTACACCAAGTTGGTGGTGTAATTTCAATATTTTAATGATATTGGTTTGCATTACAAAATCAACGCTGGGGAAGACCAATAATAATTTGTTCCAAGTGTTGAAAGAGGGAAGAAAACCTTCAAAGGTATCCTTAGGCTGTCTTTGTGCTCATTTCATCTTTCTCTTTGACACCAGGTGGCACTAGTAGTTAGCTCTGGATAACATTTAATCATTCTTGGTAAACAAATCAAGTTCTTTTTACAGAAGATTAAATTTATGTGACGGAGTTTCCTGTCCTTTTTATCCATATACTTACATGCGCTTGTTTGTGCAGTATAAATAGATGAGACTGAATAGATTGCATGAAATGCCCCACTTTTGGGGCCGAATATCACCCCAATTATCGATAAAAGCTATTTATAAAAATCATGTAAAATTGACCTCATCAAGCCAAATTTTCAAACTCTGATGATTTATAAATTACACTTAAGGTTTCCGTTAGAGTCACTTCTGCAAAATGTTAGTCCTGGCTACTTGAGGCATTGTCAGTGAGGTTTAGTGACCAGGGAGTGGACTCTGTGGTAATGGGGGGGGGGGGGGATTTTGCTATCAACCAAAAAATATGTTGGAAGCATACTACATTACAGAAGTTTTAAAAAAGTTGACAAAAAATTCTTCTTTTGGAAAATAGGCAAAGTTTCGAAGCAAAACATTTTGGCCAATTTCCAGAAGAAACAAACGGGATAGTGCTCTCAATGATCATTAGGTGTCTCTCGTGATGTGCACTTACTGCTAATTTTCAAATGAGACAAACAGATGCACTTCTAGAGTAAGTGCTTTTGACGACTGTTAAATATCTTTAGTGATATGCGAGCAGGTACAGGTGTAGTAAACATCAGATGTCACTAGTTATGTGCATTACTCAGGACAGTGCATGAACTGAATTCCTGTATTTACCAATTACCAGAAGGATTGTCTGCCATTCCCACTGTGTTCTACTGACCCCAAGTTCTGACAACCTGTTTGAAATCAACCAGTTATGTCCTTAAGAAATAAGGTAATGGGTAACAGTATGACGCCAGGTTCTGATTAGTACAGTTCAAATGGGGGTGTATTTAGGAGCAAGTTTATTGTAAAAAATAAATCATTTTCCACTTGAAATCCTGTGCTTGTCACTGCTGCTGCTTCTGACAAGTTGATGTGGAGTCTTATACATGGATAATGATATCCTGCATATGTGTACAAGTTTTTGTGTAGTGCTTTTCATTTCGCCGGAATTTTTACATGTTAAATTGAGTCTGAAATGTTACTGGTGTATAATATCTCAGCAAGCGTAAAGTTCCATCTGGTGTTGTCTCGATATAGTGTAGGTACACTGCGTCTCTATGTGTCAATTGTCTGTTGTTGGCATGTGTTTGAAGTTGATGGTACAACATGTGTAACACAGCTTAATTCATTGCAATAATGTTGGTCATAGACTCAGACGTCTTTAGCTTGCTACATCCGTGACAGTGCATATTCTGAGAAAACATAAATTTGCAGGCTGCCAGTCCCAACTCACCACTTTCCCACCCTCAGACACCTAGTTTGCTTATTTCTTTGAGTGCATGGGCCTTATCGTGACCCAGAGAGTCATGACCCTTCTGTGCTTCACTGATAAAAATACACTGAGTGTCATGTGGTTTAAACAAACTAATTAGATTAATTATCGTATTGTTCTATTCCCTTTCTGCGTAAAGTCTTGATTTAAGCCTTGTCTGGTGACTTGCTTTCTGTTCTCGAATGTTTTTCATGGAATTGGATGTTATCCTTTGTAAAGGATAACAATCCTAAAAGCTTTTAGTCCTCTTGGATTAGTTCAGTCGGTCATATTGCTTAAGCTCAATTTCACCATATTTAGCTGGCTGTAAACAAAATTAGGCCTTTTACTTTCATAAAATCGATCAGATAATACTCCTTATCGTGATATGATTCTAATTTGCTTTATTTACAAGAACACTGGCACCATCAGCGACTCAAAGAAAATGCTTTAGAATTTATTGGATTGGACAACTGTAAAATTGCAGTTTCGAAAATGGCACGTGTACACATTCTCTGTGACTTGAGTTACCCGGAATTCAACACTGACAGCTTCAACAGTGAAGAAGCGTCCCTTTTAAAGCTTTCTCTTGCAGTTCTTAGTTTTTCATCTGTAAAAACTGAAGACAGTTATACAATTTTTAAAACCTCGTCAAGTCCATGTTTTCAAAACAAGGTAAGCATGGTTGGACATCAAGAAAATGGAGCTAATGGTTTCCAAAACTTTCTCAGTGCTTTAGTAAATGTGCTCTTGAAAAATAATCAAAATTCAATTTTAATTGAGCAGACTGTTTCAAAGTAAGTAGCTTTTACTACAGCTCCATTATTCATAGTACTGTAATTCTTCGGTTTAACGCCCACACTCAATTTATACAATGCAGACTTCGTTAAAGGTCCCCATGTCTTTGGAGTGCCTGTCTCTTGAGAATATAATCTCCAACTTACCTCATGAGCACTCAGTTTCAGTGGCACCTTGCCCTATTCAAGTGGGAAATACCTGTTTTTACTGTAGCCAAAGTGAAAAACGGTTCTTTTGACTTCTGTGCAAAAGAGGTGAAGGCATTTGTGTGAGAGCATGGACTGTTTACGTTTGCATAAGCGACCATCCCCCCTTTCCAAAATTTTGTTTTAAACATCCATAGTCGGCATNCCCCCCCCCCCTAGTTGTTCGCTTTCCTAATTTAAGCGATCTGGGTGTTAACCCGGATAAGTGCATTACATTTCGATGTTAATGTTAAAGTGAATACATGTCAACATCAATAATTTTGTTACCAATAAGTCATGCTTCATTCAACTGTTTTGTATGTACTTGCATGGGCCTCATTCTGAATAAAGGTGCGGCTTCACTTTCTGGCACAAATAGTTCTAAATACATTGATATATGGTATGAGATAGCAATACTGTATGAACTGAGTCTGCAAGTATGGCTCATGGGAAGAATTTCTACAACTTATGCTTCGCACCGGCTAAAGTGTCAGAGTCATGTTGCTATAAGTACCTTTCCAGTGTAGAGGGATACCACTGGAGGCCGTTGACGACTTTGAATCCTTCCATCCTGAAAAAATGCCCATGTAGATAAAATTTCTGTCTGCCGTGTTTCTTCATTTGCCAACAAAATTGTTGACGTTGCTACTTTGCTGTCCAGGTGGCCCTGGGTATGACAGTACTGATGCTGGGGCACAAGCTTTAGGCACCAGCAAGTCTTGCAGATCCCTGAGGCAGCACGTTTGCGATTGGCTTATTGCCAAGGTCAACCTCGAGGTGAACAAAAAATTTACATGTAATAGACATGCCTAGTTATGCAGTCACAGCAAAAATGGCTGATTCACGATTTTGTTGGCAAATGGCTCAATTGACGTTTTGAAATGAAATCTTAATTCCGCAAGTATTCATTCAAGTTGGAAAGATTGAAAAACATCTTCCTTAGATCTCGGTCTATGCGCAAACCATACAGTCAGTGATGTGACTCATGGTCTGGCCAGGATGAAGAGTCGTAATATGCCGAAAAGCTTCTGGTGTACATAACTTATGATGCGCAGCCGCCATAACACAATATGTGTTTAGCAGTAACAAACTGTGACAAAATGATTAATTAATGCTTGCTAAGTGCTAGTTGTCTGTGGTTTGACTGCTCTTAGAGTTTTGTTTTTTAACATGGTCTATAAACTGATTAGGTTTTTCCATCTGCTAATAGTTATCAACCATAGTTATTCATTTCCCAACTGTTTCTGTTATAAGGCTTTTGCACATGGTCTGTCTGTTTCGGATATCAAGAAGGGAATAGTTGTTTGTGTGTTAGTCTTTTAATAGACCATGTGTTTTTACAGCCTTTGTCTGTCTGTTACATGTGTTGGTGTGTTCAAGGTTGTGTCATTTTGCCCAACACTACAGTAAAATTCATTGAAAATTTAGAGACTCAAAATATTAGTTGCCTCCTTAAGAATTGGGGTGTGTGCATGGTAATTTAAAACTGTAAACTTGTGTTTGCCAAGAAAAAATATTTAAACCTGTTTCTACTTATAACTTACTAAGAGCTTACTAATGAATGAACTAAATGTCTAAACCAAAACTGCTTGTGCAGGATTTGAGGAAAGAAAATGATGTCATGTTGGTTTAAGAAACATTTGAAGGTAATCCACCTTATTGGATCTCAGCTGAGCTGTGAACACTGGGAGGCCTCCTAGTGAGTGTTAGCAAAACATAAGTGGCACTGGCAGATTTAATGAGATTGTGGCTTTAAAGGTCAAAGGTCACTGACATTTTGGAGCTGTTTTTGAATACAAAAAGTTTCTGTTTTGTAATTGATATCACCTAGTGAGGTACAGTAACTGTTCCAAAAGATTGTTTTATATCCAGTGCAGATGTCTTAAAATTATGTAATATGAACCTAGAAAAATGTCCTAATTTAGGTAAATTTGAAACATTGGATTCATGTGAAACCCCGGGTGCTAATCATACTACTACTTTACACACTTTTCTCACAAACTGTGTTAGGAATTGTTTTTACAATGCTACACTTTGCATGAGAGGCTATAAAAAATGGACGGTCATGACTTTCATGAAAAAAACACAAGTTTCACGAAACGAAATGAAAATAATTCTTGTGAAAACGTTTTTAAGATTTCTTCTTGAGCATTTATACCAAATGATATTTGGTTATGTTATGGATATCACTTGTATCTAATCCACGATATGAAAATACTGTTTTGACTGTAACTTGTCACCAATAGCAACAGGCAGAGTAATTGACACTTGTAAAATCTAGCTACATACATAAATTAATTCCAACAGAGTATATTAGGAGTGACATTTTTAGTGAAATCATGTGAGTAATAACTACACAAATGAACGTGACTACAGTACAACTCAAATGCCACTCTCCTGCCCCAGCTGGACTCCCTAGGGTTTGATCTTTTCTAAATTACTCTTTTGTTGATGTCCATTTCCTCAATCATAAAACTGTTCCTAGCAGTACAACAGACACCTGTTTTCACCAGTCTGGTCCATGTTAGGCATCAACATTGCTCTTGTTGAGTTTTATGTCTTGCATTTCCTGTTGTTAACAAGTAGTAATTGTCCCAACTTTTTTGGGTATCCTCGCCACATTGCATTGAAATTGTGATTTCCTAGTTTAGTTCTAGTTTAGTTTTATGTAACAGATGAATATTTCACTCTGTCTGAATGAAATGATGAAGAGTTATTTTAAAAAATTGTTAGCAAAAGTTTATTTTACTGTTAATGAAGTTCATCGTGCATTGGGTACCAAAGTAAATGAAAGGCACTTGAGTTCTAATTATCGTCTCGTGAACAAAAATATAAACATTCATTTTGCCACCTGTTTCTTAAAAATCCTTGTATTTTTCAAACCAGGTTATTAATGTTTTTTTACGTCGGGAACTGCTTTAATTCTAGTAGGAAGGGTACTCTGATTCTGCTGAAAACTTCCACAAATTTAAGATCAAAGTCTTAACGAACAGTTTGACTGAGTTTTTTTTTTCAAAAGTAACCACTTTCTTGTTCACTGGTGTGGAGCCTCAAAGTCTGGTATCCATTAAGTCAGGGCTGGATTGTAAGATAATCTGCATACCTACTAGTTTGCTGTAGTTTGCTATAGTTAGCTGAAATAAGCTCTAAAATAAGATGGAAGTTTAGGAATTGACAAAATATAAGGTTATCCAAGATAGATATAATTATGGAGTCTGTAAAACTCACAGCTTTGTCATCTTATTGGAGTTATGAAGCTGACCTGGATGTTAACAGCCCAGTCCATGGGACTTGCAAAATTGCAATGAAGTCCACATTTTTTTTGCTGTACATTGTGCATTGTCTGGGAGATGTATATTCCTGCAGGAAATGGCCTGTTGTGATGATTGGGTTGTCGCCAGATTTGCATTGATCCATTCTCCATTTCATGACATTAACAGCTTGTTTCTCATGGGACAAGTGAAGGCAAACCTTAAAGTGACTAATGATATTTTCTCCAAGGATATGATAACTTCTTATTTTCTGAGAATAACTTCCATCAGTATGCACACCCTTTTCCTTCTCTACTCCTGAACTTCCTTATTAATACCCAACAAACAATGTGTGTCTGTGTGTGTTTTGCTGTCGATAAACTCTTACGTTACTAGGCGGGAAACAAAAGTTTAGTCTGCTTTTGACTCAATGCATTTTATTTGAAATCTGACAAAAATATTTTCCATTGCAAAATGAATATTTGTGCAAACAAATGAGCACACACGACAACGAAAAATGAAACCCTTTTATCGACCAACCTACCTATTCTGGAGAGGTGAGAGCACGGAGAGGAGAATGAATATTATTTTAAAGATTGCCTTATCGTAGACGTTCTATATATTTTGATTTTTTTCTGACTGTTGCCATTGTAAAAAACGCAAATGAAAATTTCCAAGTAAAATGCTTACAGTGCAGACTATAATTCATCAGAAATGTTTATCAATTTATGTTGCATTTTCTAAAAATATTTTGTTTTTAAAAGGACATTATCATTTTTACGTCTGAAAAATGCATTCTTGGTATTATTCTTGGATGTAATGTCACTTGACGTAAAATCTCTTTTATTCACTTGAAAAGCTATCATCAGAGTCCTGTGCTGTTTTAGTCACACTGCTCTGGATCACAATTTTGACTGAGCTTGGATGCTTGAAGTTTTTCATGCAACCTGTATGCCGAAGTCTATGGATTCTGTCAGCAGAAGTAGTGTTTCCATTGTTTTTCCTGATCAATTTGTTGTGTTGTTTTAGTTACTGTTGAAACCATGGAGACAGATGAAGAGGAAGAAGAGGTTGCCATGGTAACCATCGGCTCGTTGAAGGTTCCCTACGATGAAGTGACTGACGAAATGGTGTCCAAGATGACGCCTGATGAGAAAGAGGCTTACATAAAACTGGGTCAAGAGATTTACGCTCATATGTATGAATAAGTTATACATGTGGATCTGTTTTGCTGTGTAGACCTGAATGCCGCAAGAAGCGAGGGTCTTACTGTGGAGCCAGTTTCATGAAAATGTCTCGAGCTTAAGTTAAACCATAGTTGGGCTAAAGTAAGACTAATTTGTCTCAGCACCATTTCATGAAATTTCTTAAGTTAGACCAAAACTAAGACCAAAATTGGTCATTTCAGTCTAAGCCAAGACCGAAAGTTAGTATGCTGCGGAGCTGGCTTAAGATTGTATTTTCGTCTAAATGACCACACTTTATGACTGCCGTCACTGAAAAATCTGTTTAGGAACAAGTTTTGTTGGTATTTCTTACTGTTCTACAATTTGTTGGCCACAAGCAGTGTCAAATTGGAGGCCGTCTGCTTTTGATTTGAGAACCGGCAAAAAGCCATAAAGACAGTGCAGTGCGACTTACCTGCAAATGTGATGTTTTCCTGCCTCACCAGGGTTTTCTCAAGTAAACAAAGCCCCATTTAGAGTTTCAATACCACGATTATTCTTGAAGCTGGATTTCGCACTTCAGCTTGTTTAGTATTTTGACCAAAAGCCAACTTTTTATTCATGAAACTGTTTTCTGAATTATCCTCTTTGGTCTTAACTTAACCCAAATCTTGGTCTTAACTTGCTGGCTTGAGTCACTTTTCATAAAACAGGCACCTGGTAGTGTTGCGATCATTGTCTTTTAAGACACTTTAAAAAGTGGAGCATGTGTGGAGGTGCTGCAGTGAGTGACAAGCTTTGCATCCTGTACAGTCAAGTTAAATGTTTCACACACAGACACACAGACACACACAGACACACACAGACACACACAGACACACACAGACACACACAGACACACACACACACACAGACACACACACATTTATTCACCAGAAATCCACCAATCTTGAACCAAATAGTGCAATGGATGAACAGCATAGTCGACGATCATCACTATATGTTGCCAACTAAAACAAGGTAACAAACCTATCTTCTGCTGTTTTGTTGATTGATCTGTTTGAACACACACACACACACACACACACACACACACACACACACACACACACACACACACACACACACACACACACACACACACACACACACACACACACACACACACACACACTGCTGCCACCACTGAGTGACAAAAGATGGAAAATCGTTACTTCAGGCTTCTTGGTGACTGAATGTATCAACTTAGGTAAAGACAACAATTTCCCACAGTCTATACCACGTTCCTTCTATCGATAAAAATGTCAATAGTAGACAGTAAATTACCCGTTATTTAAGATGGAGATGAAGGGAACTGAAACTGCCTTACTAAGGATTTTGGGGTCTAGTCAGTGAGGGATCTCATTGTGTATAAGTTGAATGTTTGAGAGACACAATTGTGCTGCTGCTACTCAGGACTGAGAGTGAAGGGTTGGTTTGTCACTTTATGATATGGGATGGTGAATCACAGATTATTTTGAATAGACACTTGGGACCTTGAACTGCATTACAAGGGAAGTGGTTAGTGGGTCTTCTCGGAAGTTAGAAGGAACCCTTGTGATGCACTTGTTCCCGGGAATTCTGCAAAAATCAGGATATACCAGGAAACAATGGGCACAACTCCAATTTTATTATAACTGTATTCAATAAAGCCTATTAGTATCTCTGTAAGAATAACACATTCTGCTAGTACTCAGTGCCAGTAAACCTGTTTTCTGAGTGCTCATATCAAAACAGACGCATGGTAAAAATAAGTTTGTCTACATGCAAAAATGCCCTCCAACCCATTCAGTGTCTGTTTTTTGACTAACTTTGGAAATCAGTTGGTGAGGAAGGAAACCAAAAACCCACTTTAGAGAACCCAGTGCTGTAATCAAGGTTTCGAATACCAGTAATTTTTGTCAAAAATGCCAAGGGACGAAAAAACACTTGTGACATGATCAGTGTCGTGAGGTGTGGTGAACAGTGATACAAGGTTGCCTTTTGTTTAAGGTTCTTCTTCAGGTGGGTGGTTTATGCTCCTTGTTTCTGGGGGGGGGGGTGTATAAAAGACTTTCTAATGACCATTATTCTCTTACTGGACTTTTGTCCTTTGGTTACTGTTGTGTCAAAATAAGCATCCATTTTTAACCGGTTGGGTACCTACAGTTAACTCTGCTTTGGAGCTCTCATTCACTGTTGTTATGGTAAAATCTCCAATTTAGAAGGGGTGAAATTTCTTTTTCTCCCTTTTTCATAAATCATACTGTACCAAACTAATGCTTTGTTATATTCAAGTTCTGTATCACTGCTTCCAACTCACAGTATGTTGAGAAATGGTGGGCCTCGACAATGATGTCAAAATCCTTTAAAAAATGTAAAAAGTGCAATTTTGGCAATTAGTTTTGTCTGAAATTGGTGAGATTTTGCTGTAGTCTACTGAGGAATCTGGCTGTAATGTTATGAAGATGCTCAAAATAATCAACATTCGCGGTGTAGTTCAATTAATATTTTCATAGATCTTATCCTTTATATGTCAGTACTTCTCAATTGTCTTAAATGTGTGCAAGTCATTTCATCCCCCATTTACTGGGTATTGCCATCCAATGCACACATCTTCGTTTTATTCTCCAATCAAAATATTCATGGTGCAGAGCTTTACCAAATAGTGTTTTAACAATAAAAAGATGACTACATTTCTTGAAAGATGGAGTGCTGTTTAGTTAATGCACTGTATTGCATTGTCTCAGGACACCAGTTTCACACAATGAGGAGTGAATGTTACAGAAGTCATAAAAATCTAGCTCAGAAATAAGGCAAGTTAACTTCTTATTTTCTGTAATTGTGCTGATGGCTAATAAACTACTTCATTCTTATTTTACTGTACCTTAAGGTTGTCAATTATAGACTCTCCCTGTAGTGGGAAGGATAACTTAACATTAGGAACATAAGTTAAAGTAACATAACATTCATCCTGTTGCGACTGTGGGCAAATGAATCTGAAACACATAACTACTGATCTGTAAAAGGTCCAATCCGTGAGCTTCCCCCATTGTTGATATTGAACACTACTCAATAAGGCCACTTCATCCTGACCAAACTTTACCTTTTTTTCTCTAACTTTGTATTGTTTTATGGATGGGTGATGTACCAGATCTTGCAATCCTGAAAGTTAACCATGAGTTTGATGTACTGTTGCAAGTTGTTTCAGTATTATTTTTTAGTGTGTTGCTACTTCTGTATTGATGTTTATGTTTGTTTCTTAAAGCGGCAATAAATCCGAATTCCAACAAAAAAACTTAATTTTGGTTTAAATCATTTACCATGTAAATTTGGTCTGTTAAGTTAAAACTTGTTCCTTGCTTATAAGGGAAGTGAGTTTTGTTTTTTCAAAGAATTGAAAAATCGTTATTGTTCGAGACCCATGACTCCAGTGACATGTCAACTTGTACAGCCTGGTCTCAAGCAATAATGAACTGCCCTTCCTTCCAGGGTCAGAAATCTGATCTGGTTTGACTAAGGAACAGTTTGAGATCAGTTTAATGAAGCTAAGTGGCCTACAAAATATCTTTTAAACAATTCCTGATGAAAGTACCATCTCGCAATGTCTAGTACAGAGTAATCCACTTTCCCCTGGGAGGAAATTTCTAGAAAAAATCACAAAATTCATGATTTTTGAAATACGCGAAGGAAAAACTATGGTTACCACAAAGTTTCTAATCTCCCTCCCACTTATGATAAATGCGCGCATGCACCCACAGCCAGTTTCTTGAAATCGCTTGAGGTCAAAGGTCAGATTTTCCATATGAGGGAAATGTGCTATGTCTTTTGCCATACCAAATAAGGAGACGTGCTTTGCCTTGTGGGAGAGAAATCCACGAAGTGGCGAGGAGTTGATAGATCGTTTTTTTTTTGAAATTTAAAACTAAAAGAAAATGGTTTGATATGAACAGAAATTAAAAAATCTTAATGAACAAACCCTAAAAATGCCTCGTGAGCAGGTAGAATTCTGTTTCAGTCGCAGGAAACCACTTTCAATAACGCAATTTAGTCTGTTGATCGGGTTTCGGGCCTCTTTAAAAGTTGTTTATTTCGTGACGGAAGGCGGGTTTAATCGTTAACCGTCTGACCTGAATCTCTGAAGCTGAAAGCTCTTCGCTGGTAGTTCTCATGCTTCTTTCCTTCTCAAGATGCGTTTACCTGTCACAGGTGTTCTTTTTGGTCTCGTGACACCCGTGGCTATCTCAGCGCATTATCATTTCAAATAAAGGCACCTTCACTTGAACATAAAGAATGTTACCATTATTACTTTAATTCCTAAATAGAAAGGCCTGATATGAAACTCAATTACAAACAGTAGTCGATTCAGGTGCAATTATCGGCCCAGCGTCATTGGCTGCAAATGCCATGAATCCTAGCGGGACATTTGTTGAACGGGTGTAATTTTCGGCAGAGAAAAGGCAAATTGAGGCAATTTCCAATCATCAAACGAAGCTGACTAAGAGCACCGAGTATTTTCTTTGTATTGGATTTCATTTTATCAACTGGCAAGCTAATGTGCTTTTGTAGACATAGTGCTTGAAAATGGGGTAAAAATTCTTCAATTTGTGATGCGTTTTGTCGAAAAAGGAAAATTATTCTGTTGACAGAATGCTGTGCACAATCATGGACAAGATCGGTTGGTACACAGCAGCCTCTACTGAATGACGTTTGAAAGTACAAGGTTTTCGAAACGAAATACAAAGACATTTTGAATGTTAAAAAATGAAAATATTTGAAATGCAAATTTAGTATTTACTTTAGCTCTCAGTTGAAGAGTTTTATTAAGGTATCATTTGCGTCAACTACTTTTACATCGACTTTGGTAAAAGTACTCACTCAGCCTTTCATTTCTCTATCTAGTTTCGATTTACCCTAGAGTTAGAAAACTTTCCGAACAACTCAGCTTTGTTTACACATCAGGCCATGATTAGGCCATATTGTCAGTGGCGGAATTAGGGGG